>WBMW01003825.1:876288-957035 GCA_013396635.1 Penelope pileata
GGCGGCTCCGGGCTCGGCCTCCCCGGTGCCGTCCGGTCCGGGTGTGGGCCCGGCCCAGGCCCCGAGTGCCGCCCCCGCTGCCCGACCTCAGGCCCCGCCACCTCCCGCGCCTTCTGGCGGAGCGCCCGTTCCTGGCGGCCTCCGGACCCCAGCAGAGCACGTTCGGCGGTGACGCGCGGCCGCGGGTAGGGCTGCTCCCGATGTGTGCTCGGGGCTGAGCCGCAGCCCTGCCCGTGTGCCTGTCCCTGCCCGTGTGCCTGTCCCTGCCCCTGTCTGCTGCACTGCTCGGAGCGCTCAGTGCTTTACATAATGCCCTGAGCTAGGAACGCACTCAGCCAGCACAACCCAGCAGGTCATGTCAGTGTTCTGTGGTTATTTTTTCCCCCTTTAGACCTTCTGAGGTCAGAGAAGAAGATCTTTGTTTAAAGATCTGTACAACGTTTTCTTGCAGCCCGCTTCTGTGGAATGGTGTAAGAAAGAGGATTGCAGCACTCACTGTTTTGGTAGCTGGTGCCAGTGTTGCGCGTTGGCGAGGCGCGCAGCGTCCTGAGAGCTGGCACAGCTCTGGTCAGGGCTGTTCGGGAGCGGTGGCGGTACGCAGGCCCACATTGCAGAATCCCAATTAGTGAAATGAGGCCGAGCGAGGGCACGCTGCTCTTTAAGGCAGATTTAGAAAGCTCAGGTGATGGTACAGATGCGTACATCGAGGCTGTGTTACGGCAGCACTGGGAAGCAGACCTGTGGTGCTGCCCAGGTTACAGGCAGCGAAAGGATGGACTTATAGAAAATGTTTCTGAGGAGTTAAAGTATCTTAGGGAGACAGAATACAAAAGTAGCAAGAGATAAATGTGTGTTTAATGATTAACCGTGGGACTGCAGCCTTGTATTTGCTGGCATGTATCTTAAAACAACCGTCAAGAAGTCTGTGTACTTTTTTCTGGGCACTGTCAATGATTATCAGCTAAGATTACCTGCTACTTTTCCTTGAAGCCCAGACAACTGTAACAGGTTAAGAATCATATTCTTGTTGGACTTACGAGTGGGAAGTATTGATACAAACTCTGAGCAGTATTTTTAGGTAAGGTTTCTAATGCTAATATTCCGTTTATATAACTTTTTGTGTGTCTGAAAACGACATTATCACTGTAGTAGCAAGGAAAACTGACACGTTTTCCTTTCTATTGAAACAGCAAGAAGCTGAGAAACTAAATCAGAGCTTGTTTCAGAAACAAACCAGAGCTGGATTGTTTTGGTAATCCCAGATAAAATAAGATTCATTAGCAAAAAAATATGGAAAAGTGTCTTTCCAGTGGAATTTAACGATGCACCTTTTTTCATTGTCATGTGTTAGACATTGGAAAAAGAAATAAATCTTAGGTGTTATCAGTAAACTAGCCAGTCCTGTGTCCTCACTGGACTTTTTTCTTATTGCTTATTAAAAATTAAAATTAAAAATTTTATTAATTAAAAATTAAATACATAAAACATCCTGATATTGTAGTGCTGTTAACATGTACTCTATAACTGTTTCACTCTGATGACATCAGCTTCTAACTTATGTTCTCTCTCTGTCTTTCTCAGGTTGAATTATCGTTCACCTACTCTGTTTCCAATGGAATGTTTTGTTTGCTTTAACTTATGGTGGAAACTCTCCCAGTCTGTCTTGAACAGTTTCCCTTGTATTTTTAGAGTCAGGTCAGTGTATTTTGGCAAACACAGTCACTTTTAATTTGCTGAGTCCAGAAATACACTTTTACAGTATCCCTTGGGCTTACGTTTTCCTGGTGTGTGGCTTCTCCCACTATATTTACAGATTTGAGTAACATTTCTTATTGCCTGTCAGTGAGATTTCTATTAGTATACAGACCTTACTGGTTTCCCACGTTTACTTCGTTCAGGGACCACCTGTGCTCTCAGCTGTCATGAAACATGCAGGTCTCAGCGTGCCATCTGCTTCCTGGAGGCCCAGTTTCGCCAGCTCTGTCAGCCACACTTGCTCTTCACACAACTCAGTGGATTCATGCTGGATCCCTAAACATGCAACTTCACTTCCATGTCTTCTTTACCCTCCACCAGACTTTCTTTAACTACTTGGAGATAGTTTATTTGTTTCTTCACCATTCATCTGTTAGCTCTCTTGATTCTCTGGATGTGGTGTCAGTGGTTCAGTCACTTTTAGAGCAGCCTGTTGGGATATTATGGGGTCATGATTTAAAATAAAATAAACAGCTAGTACAAACAGCTTATAGTTAGAAAGGTACTGTTTTCCTGTAAATATCTAGAGAGCAAAACAAGAAAAAAGTCTTTGGATGTTTGCAGTTAGACCACAGCTGATTTTTATATCCTTTACTTGTTTTGTTTGCAGCTCATGCTTCTAGAGTTGGAGAGCTGATCAAAGACAAGCATTTAGCAAGTCTAGACTGGCATCTGTCCAGTCATTTCTCTCTAAATTCTGTTTACTTAACCCCTAACATTGTGGGAAGTCCTAGTGCACTCACCATCTTCCTCCTGAGCTCTGAATCAAACAGAAAGTGGGGTCTGTTTGGCCTGCTGTGTTCCCCCTCCAACTTTTATCTTGGAGCTTAAAGTAGCTCAAGTGACATTTCAACAGCTTTGAGCTTGTCCTCCATTTGGAACAAGTTGAATTTGCAGTTGAACTCCTGCTTCAGGAGTCACAGACTATGTTCCAAGTGATGCAATACACAATTATCAAGTGTGCATTTTAGTCATTGTTTCATGCTTGCATCTTTGTAAGTGAACGCTGTGCTGTGCAGATGAACAGGCGTTGATAGTGCTTGCTATGGAACTACTGACGTTAAACTGTATTCCATAGAGAAGGGAAGGATTGTGAGGGCTTTTCAGAATGACATTTTTTTTTTTAATTGTTGTATTTCAATGTATTTTTGGTATTTTATATCGCTTAAATCCTAATAGGTCAGCAAACCCAATCAGCCTACAGAGAAAAAAAGAATTTGGAGAGAATTCCAGTACAGAGCAAAAATGACCTTCTCTAGGACAGCAAATTCAATGCCTGTTACAGTGCATCATTTTAATCTTTCTTCTGTCTCAGCCATCTTTATTCTGTTGCAATAATGACACCCCTATGGATTTCTCTATCATCTCTCTTCATGAGTTGCTGATTTTTTAAAAAATTATTTTTCTCATAGTTACCAAAGTCTATGGGGTTGTTGGGTGTTTTATCGTTTGTTTTTATCAGGTGTTCATGAAGAGATGTTGTCTTTTTGACAAGTCTTCATATTTCTGCTGTTAAATACATGGAATTTAAGTTGGAGAAAAAAAACTGTGCTTCCCATATTGATTTTAGGGACATAAAAGTTGATTATTTTACATCACGTATGTGATTGCCTTATGTTATACAGCTAGGTATGAGGGCCAGGCATCTCTTGTGCCCATTCCATAAAATTATGCTAGGGCGTTCTACAGTGTTTTGATCCCCTTAGTTTTAGGGAGGCTTTCTTACTTAATTCCCAACAAATATGTATAGGTCTGAGTTTGTAAGCTTTCAAGCATTACTGAGCAAGATGCATTTCAAACATTACTGAGCTACCAAAGATCCTGCTAGTAAGGATGTGTGAAAACTCTCAGCTTCTTCAGTGTAATTCGTCATCTGGCAGCGTTTCCATCTGCTTTGAGCTAACATGAATTTTAATTTCGTACAACGAACTACCTTGCTGCTGAGCGTAAATGAAATCCCAGGGTGAAATGCTAAGAATCAGCAGTGCTGAAAGCAATGTGTGTTTCAGGGCAGCGTCTGTGGGTACAAAGCTGCCCTTCTGGGACCCTGCTCGAAATGATGTAACTGAGTGAAAAAGCCCTACAGAAATAAATGTCATCTTCTCCCTTGTAACTTAGTGTCATCACTGCAGTACTGTCCTGAGGCTTGGGTATGAAGCCTTCTTGACTGGGCAGTTGCATTGTAGCCTATGAACAAGGTTTTGACCAGTAACAGTTGCAGAGGTTTCGTGTTGCTGTCCTGAACCTGTGCTTCAGCACTGCTACGCAGAGGGAACTTTTAAGGAAGCTTTTAGTGCTTGTGGGGTAAGTTTGCAAAGCATTTAGCTTCTGAAAAATTCAGGTTGCCCTTTTCAAATGCTTAACTGTTTGTGCATTTGCAAAAGGTTCAGATAGTCACCTGTTGCTCTCTCACACCCTTTTGTAGGTGCTCAGATTCCTGCAACAGCAACATAATGTCTGTTTCATAAAAAGCACAGTGGATTTAAAAAAAAATAATATTTTTTTTTTGTTTTGGAACTGATGAAGCTGTCTTTAGTTCCTTGATTAAAATCTTGAACTGTGCCATTGTTTCTGGAAATGTAAATGCCTGTGCCGAGTCTCAAAGTTTTAGATACTATGGAATTTCCATTTCAATGAACTAGAACTGGAAAGGTTGTTGCTACTGAAATAAAATAAATGGTGTTCTTTGATACATATGATGTTAATGAGAGGTGACAGCCTGTCAGTAGCACGTTACAGTTTAATACTTCTGCATTGCTGCTATAATTGTGAGAAATGTTTGATAGTATGACTAGGTGAGCTCATCTTTCTCACATCGAGTAGCATTCATGAGAAAATATGATGGCTTTGTTTTGTATCTGGATCTCAGTTGCTTGTCAGTAACTTTGAAATACAAGTCTCTTGCTAAGCCAGGTCACACTACAGGATGCTAAAGTAGCTTAGTTTCTAAAAAAAGATCCCTCTTGGCTATGTAAAACTAAAACCATCAACAATAGGATTGAAGTGCTTCCTAGGTAAATCACTGCTAGTTTGAAAAAGGACAAGAGTGCAATGTAATAATGTGTGTTTTTTTTCCCTTTTTCACTTCTAGGGTTCCAACGGGAAAATTTTCTTGATCTTGCATCTGGACAGCCCCTCAGGATGGCGAGTAAAGGGCCCACGACTTCTGCATCAACAAAGAACTCCAGTACTGGAGGGACCAGCGGCAGCAGTAGCAGTAATGGTGCTGGGGACAATACTAACCAGGACAACACTTTTGAATGTAACATCTGTTTAGACACTGCCAAAGATGCAGTTATCAGCTTATGTGGACATCTCTTCTGGTAAGTACTCAAGTCCCCACAGATAAACCAGACCAGCATGCATCTCTCTGATCATGATTTTTTTGTAGTTCTAAATGTCAAATAAAAATCTGGTTTTTGTCTTAAACTGAATAAGGGCCGTGGCTTTGGGTTAGAAGCAGCTTGGTTTTGCCTCTAAACTGTTGTTCTGTTAAATGCTCATGTTCCAGGAAGAGAGTTGCTTGCATCTTAGACTACTCATACCTTCTGGATTACTTTGTACAAGCAAGCCCTTAGACAGTTGATTGGTTATGTTCACTATTTAATTTGTGCTGCCTGGTGTTTCACACCTGAATTCCCTTCTAACCTGTGCATACCTAAAACTACATCTGAAAGCAGGTTCTGCATGCCAAACTGTAGTCTTTGGATTTGCTACATGCATGTTATTTTTTCATTTGTTTTGGAAACAAAGGAAACAGTTTTGGGGGAAAAAAAGCCTTCTTTGGTGAGAAGGAACAAACTTTATATGTGATCTGCTTCTATTTCCCATGGAATTGCATTAGTAATGCTAACTTCTAAGGTTTTTTATTTGACTTGGGTATTTCTTGCACAAGTATAGTAAGCATGTCACATTCCTTATTCAGGTAGCTTGGTCAGAGTATACTCTTGAACATTAAGGTGTTATGAATTATTGACAAGAGTGAATTTGTGTGTTTTATATGGTAGGCCAAATTATGCTCATTAATTAAAGGAAGCCTAAGAGAGCACTTACTGTCTGTGCTTGTGTATGTGACATCTAAAGGTACAGGCTTTTATTCTAAGAGACGTGGAAGATCATTTGCTGAGGACACATGTAAATCATAGAATCATAGAATGGTTCAGGTTGGAAGGGACCTCAGAGATCATCTTGTTCCACCCCCCCTGCCATGGGCAAGGACACCTCCCACTAGACCAGGTTGCTTAAAGCCCCATCCAGCCTGGCTTTGAATGCTTCCAGGGAGGGGGCATCAACGACTTCGATTATTGCAATGGCTTCTGTCACAGAATGGAGCCCTAAAGAATAGCACGTCTTGTCTGAAGAGTGTTGCAAAGACCACTCCGAAAGCAGATGGCTGCTCAGCAGTTTTAGCTTTTGTATTATTTTTATCTTGGATTTTTCGGTTGCTGTGTTAATTTAACCTTAGGAATAGTACTGCATAATGGTGTTTCGTCTGTTCTGAGCAAGCTGGATCTCACAGCTGACCCTGTTTTAAGCAATAGATTGGACTAGAGCTGCCTGAGATCCATTCCAGCCTGAATTATTCCACAGTTCTATCAATGTGCCCAATGTTTTAGTGAAATGTCTCTCATATGACTTCTGTTAATATCCTGGAGTCACGTTCCTGGCATTTTTCTAGTTTGCTTCTTACCTCAGGGGTATCTTTCTATGGGATCAGAAGAGACAATCTGCAGTAAACACCTTAAGATGAATTAAGCCTTTGTGTGAGGCTTTGGTATAGATGATTATCTCTGTATCACCTTTGATTCCTGCATCTTCGTGTTAGCAGCATAGTTACATTGCATAACCTGGAGATCGGGCTTGGGCTGTGCTTTCAAAAATTGTTTTAATGGGAGGTTATGGAACTGGTCCAACTGGATTCTGGAATTTTGTTGTCTCTAAGCCGTGCTATCTATCATACACTTCATACATCTACGAGATCAAGCTGTGAGTAACTAATTCTAATTTTTTTTTTTTTTTTTTTCTGCAAACCAATTGTCCTGGGAATGCTCACAGTTGGCCTTGTTTACACCAGGTAAGAGAGGTTTCCTTTTACTTAGTCTTTCATCAGCTCCAATGACTCCATGAAGCCCGTAGCTCTCTGGAGTATCCCCCGTTTTCAATTGCGCTTCTTTCTCTCCAGGGCAGCTGCAATGTGCTAATGCAACTTCATGCACAACAACTTGCAAGCTAGTCTTTCATCAGAAAGAAAACTTAGATTCTGTTCTGCTTACTTCCTGCTTTTCAGTTTCTTAGCTACCAGGTATTCCTGGTTTTGGTAGAACTAGGCAGCTTGTGAAGGTTTAGGTTGCAGGCTTAAACACTGAGTGTATTTCTTGTTGCATATGTGCTGTACGTTGTGGTGCCATTATAGAAAAGGGCGATGACAGGAGGGTATCTCTGCTAGCCCTTGGCCTGTGCAAAACTGCTGGTACTGTTTATTTCCTCACATTTTTCCAGTGTAGTTCTGAATGTGTACACATGAGCAAGTGGATCATGGCAGAACAATAGCCAAAATGCCAACACTTTGAAGAGCACTTGGAATTTAGTAAAATGTTCTGCTCCGTAGCTTTCTAAGGAGTTGCTAAAATGTCTCTACCTGACTGCAAATTAGGTTTGCGTGGTGTTTTATTAGTTTTCTTTTAATTTCCTTTCTTTAGTGGTTAGAAACCAGGCCAAACAGACAAGTGTGCCCTGTTTGCAAAGCGGGAATCAGTCGAGATAAAGTTATTCCTCTGTATGGAAGAGGCAGCACTGGACAGCAGGACCCCAGGTAATAAACCCAAACAGAACTGATTGTGTGACAACTGCTAGGATTTAAGTAAAACTACCCAAGTGCAGGATTTACAATGTGAGATGTTGTCAAAAGATTGATAGAAATGTCAATTCTGCCAAGCATTTCTGGCTCTTTCAGGGTTTGGGTCTACACACCTCATTTCTTATTCAACTGGCAACTTATTTTAATTGGATGTTAATTAACAGTTACAAGTGGTAGGTTTCAATGTATGTTACCTGACTGGAGATGTTTACATAAAATATTCATTGACTTCATTGTTTGTCCTCAGTTCCCAGCCTTTGCAATAAATATTTTGGTACTGACAAGTGCAATATCTTAGTTGAGGGATGAGATGCTGAAGGTTCCTATAGCTGGTGGGTCTACTCAGCCACGCGTTACCTCCAGCTTTGCTGCAGCGTGGCCCTGTGAGACCGTGCTCCATGTTTTTCTGTCTTATGAACCAGGCTATTGCAGATACTGCTGTCATGTCTGCTTGCGTTTGAGCTAATTCTACAATTTTTTGTAGAGAGAAAACTCCGCCCCGACCTCAAGGACAGAGACCTGAACCAGAGAACAGAGGGGTAAGTCAAAAAAGCAAGCTCAAGCAGATAGGTTGTTTTCATTGTTGGTGGTACTTCCTCACTTTGGAGGACACCATGTGTGCATAAGATCCTGTATGAGGGTCTTGCAGAGATCCCCAGAGGCTGCTCGTGAATAACTGATTGCTGCTGCGTGGCAGAAAACTCCGTTCCCACAGTACTATTTAGCATCCTAAAGAATGGGCTAACTTGAATCGTGCTTGATGAAAACAGCCCTCTGCAGAATTGCTGGAAATGCTGTTCTTCATACTTGATAGCTTTCCATATATAAACATAGGAACACTTTGCTTTGAAAATGTTATAGGATGTTACCGTACCTTGGCATTTTAAGCAGAAAAATGTAGATACGTTTGCTGGATATGTGCTAATTTGAAGTGGAATCTGTGGTTTTGTTGAGAAGATTGCATAGAGTGAATGAAAACAGCAGCTGGCATGCGTTAAAGACACATGGAAGTAGCCAGTGGGACAGACCACAGTGTTTTCAGTGACAGTGACCTGATGAAACAATTGCACATTTCCATGTAACTCAGCCTAGGGTCCTCAGAGAGCATACACCTCACGATTCAAGCAAACAACTCTGCTGGGTGTGATTAAGGAACGTTTCTATATTGAATAGATTGGGAGCTTAGAAGTTCTCTCTCACCAGGGAGTTGCTTTCTTATTAAATCATCTGCTGTACCTTGATTCAACCTTTTAGCTGCTGTTGCAATAAGTCAGAGGAGTCTAATATATTAGAGGATGCAGCTGCAGTGATGCTGCCTTCCTGGTTTCTACAAATGTAGGCCCTGCCATGCAAAGTGCCTTGCTGTCCCTCATAGATAGTCTCTTACAGTGTCCTTCATAGCGTAGCACCTGACGAGGGTCATAATGAAGCAACAGCACAGAAACGTCTGGCTCTTATTATATGGATGGAATCATATTTGTCCTCCAGTGTTTGAAGATGACCCAGAGGGGTTTTTCAGAGTTTAAGTCACTGTTTTAATTCTGAGGCCAGAAGACAGTTTGCTGGATTGTAAAACACAGAACTGTGAGCTGTCCACTTTGTAAACATGACACAACTGCTCAGATTCATACACAGCTGGTTCTCAAGTAGTACACTGCTTTTATACAGTAGGGTTCATATTAATTTAGAACACTTTCTGATTTGATGTGGAATTTTAGCCTGGAGCCCTTGGGATCAATGTCGTTGCATTGTAGACCTTTTTTGGGGACTGTATGCCACCTCAGTTAGAATTCTGATGTGTTGGGTTTTTTTTTGTTTATTTTGATACTGTTCTTTATAATGACCCATGCTATCCCACTGACAATTTGTCACTATAGTGAATGTTTAGATGATGTACATATATCAAAAAATAAGTGCAGCCTATTTTCTGCGTAACTTTCTTACAGCCACATGGCTAATAGCTGTTAATGCAGAATCATCAATACAATTTTTTAATGTTCTAAATAGAACTAATAATGTTGATTTTGCTATATTGTCATGTATACTGTTTTAAGTTGGAAAAAAATATAGAAACACTTCTGTTAATTTGCAGCCTTCAAGCAAGGAGTGTGATTCCTACTTTCTCATTTTCTCAAACTTCTGGGTTGCTCTGGCAAGTTTACTACTGTGTAAAATGCTTTAACCATGAGAACTTGGGAGGTATTTAACCATAGTGGCAGACTAAAATTTGCCAGACTACATGATGCTCCTTCAGCCTTAGGAAAGCCAGTAAGAGGGGGCGACTACACTTTTGCAAAATATTCTGAAATAGGCTTTAAATTATTTGTACCTTTTTTTCTCTTACATTGTGTTGTTCTCTGCAGGGATTCCAGGGCTTTGGGTTTGGGGATGGTGGCTTCCAAATGTCCTTCGGAATTGGGGCGTTTCCCTTTGGTATATTTGCCACAGCGTTCAACATAAACGATGGGCGACCTCCTCCAGGTACCACGCTTCCTTTCTTCTCGGGGAGACCTATCACAAAGATGTTTCACAAGCCATTAAATGACAAAACTTTCTGAATGGTAAAGTAAATCAGTATTGTATATGAAAACATAGGATGAGAGGAAAACATGCAGTGGAGAAACAGTCCATTTCTTACATGGTTTTTATGAGTGCTTATGTAAGAAGCAAGTTTGTCACTTCCATATGATTTGCTGGAGGCCCTGGGGAGAGGACACCTGCACGGTAGTCAGACTGAGTCTGTCTGTTTTGCAGAAGTAAACCTACAGCCCAGGGTTTTTCTGGACTTTTCTGCAACTTTTCGGGAAAGGTGCTGCCTGGCAAATATTCTTCACTGTATCACATGGCGTAGAAATTATAAGAAACAGAAGCATATCTTTCATGTCACACCTGTTTTACCAAAGACCTGTGCTGTCCTTTGGTCAAATGAATTCTTCTATTAACTATATTTCACTCTCCACTGAAAATTTAGGTGCAGATGTGACAGAGCAAAGGGAATGGAAATGTATGCTGCTGTAATGGCCATTGTTTAACCAACTCCTTTATCTTTTCATCTGTGGTCTCAGTACAGTGGTTTCAGAAAGGCATATCTTGAGCTTTAAGCTTGTGTGCTTTTCATTACTTCTTAGTCAAGGCTACACACACAGCTTTGTTTTACCATCTGCTTACTCAGAGATATTTCACCTTGAGGGAAAGGAGCTCTCAGGTAAGGTTCCTTAGGATGGAAACACCTGGCAGCCATGAACATAGCTCAGCACTGTCCCCAGAAGTACTCTGAGCACACTTGGCTGTAGCACTTGGGGCTGCCTGCTGCTGATAGTCATGAGCAGGCTTACCAGAAGTTCTGCTTTGAGGGGCTTGTGCTTGTCTTCCTTTATAATTTTCCAGCGTGGCTGGCCAATCTAGGGGTAGGCAATACTGACAGCAACAGTTGTTCAGCAGGTGGATTCCTTGCACATTTTTTGATTTATGAATGTTTTATATGCAGAATACACAATATTCTGGAGAAAGGAAGGTGCTGAACTGTGTCTGTCTTCCTGTTTTTCAGCTGTTCCAGGGACTCCTCAATACGTGGATGAGCAGTTCCTATCCCGCCTCTTCCTGTTTGTGGCTCTGGTGATAATGTTCTGGCTGTTGATTGCATAAATCTTCTCCATTATTCTGTATATTCGTAGCCAGCAAGGCTGCTGAAACAGTTACAAACTGCATCCCCATCCCATTTTAAACCTCTTGGTGTCTGGTTCCATAGCTAACCGTGGGTTTCAGAAATTGGTGGTACCACAGCGCGGTGAAGAATCTCGCGTTTTGCACCACAGGTGGAAATTAAACATTGGTTAAAACGTATTTCAGCTTGGCTGTCTTGTACAACAGGTTCCTGCCACAAACCATGGGCCTAGCTCTGAGCTCTGCTCCTAAAGGGAGTGCTGCTTTGAAATCCTGTGCCAATCCGTCACAACAGGTTTCTGTGGGAGACAGTTGCCCCAAAGTAGACTGGACAGGTAAGGAAACTTCGGCAGCATCGTCAGTATCTTGTGCTTGGCAAACGTGACGGATCTGCCAGAGCTGTGGGTGTCATTCAGTTTCTTCACGTCGACATCCAGCCTTCTTCAGGAAATCACCTGCAGCACTGCTGAGAGACTCCCTGGGCACAGCCCGTGATGCACGTGGAACCAGCTGCGGAGACTGGTTTCTTTTCTTGCTGTTATTTCTCACAGCGATGGAAAACTCCTGCCTGGAGCAGCTCTAATGGCAGTTAGAAGGGATACACATTTATGCTGCAATTTCTTCAAAGCCTGAATTTACTGGAGCCAGACACTGGAAGATTCTCTGGTGAAGCCGGGTGGGGCTGCCGAGCAGAAGGACGTGTGTCTGCCTCACCCAGCCCACATCCTCACTGACAGAACAGCGTTGCCTTCCTGGGTGCTGTGCAGCAGCCTGTGGCTGCAGGCGTGGATAATCCCCTCACAACCCTGCCACTGTAGCTATTTTTTCCCAGGGCTGTGAGACTTTCTGCACAAGGTCATGCACTCCAAATAAAATCCTGTTAACAACCTGAGGCCAGCTTGTTTGGGGAGAGGAACGAGGGGCATCTCCATGTGAGATTAGAGCTTAAATTTGTCATACTGTAACATCATAGAGGAGGAGAGCAGAGATGCTGCCTTCGCTGGCACAGGGCACAGCGGGGGACGCTCGGAGAGCTGCTCTGTGCAGCCACAACGCCTCAGCAGAGCGGCCACAGCGACAGAGCCTGCAGGATCTACCAAAGACATTAATTTGAAGTGCTGGAGGAGACCACAACCACTTCTGTGCCGAGGGGAAAATCTTTCAGAAGGTGAGCAGCGCGCTGTAGCCCGTTTGGAGTCCTGTTGGGTGTACAGCTTTAAAAGTATTCCTGGTGTGTTTGTATGGATTCCTTCAGAACTGCAGAGACGAGGGATTTCCTACTGACGAACAATTTTGATATTTCTCTGACTAGGCTATTCCATTTTTTTCTCGTTTTTAGATCGTTTTGATTCAGGTAACTGCTAGTCATAATGATTCCGTATCGCAGCTCCCTCAGGCCCTGCCCCTGGCAGCCAGTCGGCTCCCAGCAGCTGTTTCCACAGTTTTCCTTATGTGTGTGGATGCAGCTCCCGGGCAGGGCCCTCGTTAACTGGTGTAGGTTATGTATGTGATTATGAGATGTTCCTTTGAGCAGCACCTCAGGGGGGACGGTTTCAGTTCCTCCCCCCGGAGTCCCACCTGCCGTCTATACAATGCAGTTTTAATGGTTCGGGGCAGTTTATTCCCCTGCAGCCTGGGGCTGGCACGGAGCTCCTGGCACCCAGGGGTGACACAGTCCCGCAGTGTTACGGTGTACGCCCCCTCCCTTGCTGTGCTTTCGTACTGTCCCACCTCTGCTCCTCTTCAGACTGCGCGCAGCCCGGAGCGGCTCGGTTGGTGCGTTACCATTTCTGTTCACTAATTTTCACTGTTGTGAAAGTGATTTAGAATTTAAAAAAAATAAAAATAAAAAAAATGGTTTTACATTGACGGGAGTGCGCTGCTGTTTTTTTACGCGTCGCGCCGAGGGGCCGCTTCTCCCCTCAGCCTCGGGCCGGCGGAGGCCCTGCGGAGAGACCCTACCGCTGCCGCTCCCGCCGCGCTGTGTGGAGAGCGCAGCCGGGGGCGTGGCCGCGCTGCCATTGGTCCGCACCGCGGAAGGGGCGGGCTATCTGCCCCGATGCAGAGTGGGGATTGGCCGGCAAGCGTGAGGGAGGCGGAGCGCCGATTGGCCTGAGGCGAGGAAGAGGGCGGGGCTTCCCTCGGGGCGTGGCACTGCGCCGAGAGAACGGCTGCGGGGGGGAAAGCGGCGCGGGGTGAGGGCGGCGCTCTCCCGGCCCGGGTGCGGTGCGGAGGCCGACGGCAGCGGGGCCCGGGCATGGCGGGGCCGCNGCCCCACGGCTTCAGCCTCGGGTGCGGGGCAGCAGCCTGTGCCGCGCGTCGTACTTGGTGTCACACCTCCGTGCCTCGTGTCACACCTCCCTTCGCACCTCGTGTCCCACAGCGCCTGGCGGTGGTGGTCCCCCCCGTGCAAGTTGGGGTAACCACGTGAGTGCCCGTTCTGTGTCACTGCACAGGGGCACTCGAGAGCTCATCCCAGAGTCACCGAGAGCTCTCTCCTCTCCTCTCGTCCTGCAGTTACTTGGATGAGAGCAGGAGCTCACGGCTGTGTTTCTTTGAATCGTGTCTGTTGTAACGTTCTCTGAATTAAAACCTTGAAGCTAAAAAGAGACTGTGGGATAAAGAAACCCTCCTCCCTGTGCAGGAGGCATCCTTCATAAACGCTGAGCTGTTCCCCTTCTGCAGCTCCTCTCGAGTGTCAGCCAGCTGCTGTAGCAGCTCCTGGAGGGCAGGAGTAGCTCGCTTCTGTCAGCTGCAGCTTCTCCGTTTTGTCCCTGTTAGAGCTGTCCTGTATTGCAGGATGAAGTTACAGAAGAAAGTCTTAGAAGGAAGGGGCAATCGCTGAGCAACCGCCGAGTTCTAACGTTCTTTAGAAACTGGAAGTCTGTGGTCAGTGGTTTTCCTTCTCTGAGCGCGCTGCTTTCCTTATGCAGCTTTGCTGCGCGCACACTTCCAGCAGCAGCAGAGGTTCCAGACGTGCCAGCACCCAGTTCTTTGGGCCATCCTGTGCCCATCCACAGCCGTGACTCTCACCTGAAGGTGACAAACAGCTGCTGGATTTTGGGTAGCACTTATCTGTGCCAAATGCTCTTTGTGCAAAGGGTCTTCGTGCTGCCTTTTCCTAGCTTGTGTGCATCCTGGACGTCTCTGGGCCTTTGTGGCAGTTTTAGCAGCAGATGTTTTAACTTTCTGACTATTCCCAGTATCTTTTGAAGGGACAGCAGGGTGGTAGCAGCCACCCCTCCTCCCCGGTCAGGCTCTGGTGCCATGTTGGTCGTACAGTCTCTGCAGGAATATCCATTCAAGTGTGGAATTCCTTCCTGTTAGTTGAGTAGTTCTCTGCCGAATAAGGTTTGTCTTTCATCCTATTCTGGGAAATCCAATTAATTACACAAATGAGTGCAAATGTTATGTGCTGAGTCAGTGGCAAGAGGGGAAGGGTAACGTGGCTTCCTGGCATAGAGTGGCTCTGTAGGAATCGTCGCACTTGGCCAATTCCTTCCTGAAATCTGTGCTGTGAGGAGCACTGCAGCTGTAGCTGAGCTGTTATCTGTGAAAAGTAACACTGCTTTCTTCTGCAGAATGTGGAGGAGCACGTGGTGATGTCAGGTCTGGAGGACAAAAATGAGCGTTTAAGATGTTAGAGTTCAATCCGGGAGCCCTAAACTCTGGGGCTGCAGAACGTGTGGTGTTGGCTTAACGCAGTGTGCATGAAGGCTTCTGCGTCCGCTGTGTAATCCGAGGCTGTTCTGCATCAAGGATGCAGCTTGCTTTGCCTTGTTTGCTTTGGTGTAAAGTGGTTGCTGTGTGTCACCTTATTCCTGCATCCAGGTGAAGACGTCTGGAGATGTCTGGGATGCGGGGACACCGTTGCTGCTGGTCAGCGCCTCTACAGGACAGTTAACGAAGCCTGGCACGCCTCCTGTTTCCGGTAGGTGCAGTTTACAGCCCGTTGCTCTGCTCTCCGTGTGGTGTCCAGCTGCCCTGCAGCAGGGTGGGTGAAGCACAGCGTCACCAGGAGGCTGGTCGTGAGGCCGTGTTGTGCTGTCACCTCAGTGTCTGGCCTGCCCTGAGCCTCCTGCGGCGGCTGCGTGCTGCTGGTCACAGCCATGCCTCAGTGCCTGCAGCCCTTTGGAACTGACCTGCAGTTCTGGCACAGTGTGATGCTGCCTGGCCAGGTGCTGCCACGCTGACGCAAGCACATATGGGAATACAGATAAAGCACGAGTGAAAGCTCTGATTTGCTGGAGGCAGCAGAAGCCAGGGGTTGCGTATCAGTCTGCAGCTGCGTTCTGAAGTAGTGCCTGGGCAGCTGGGTTCCTGTTGCTGTTTCCATATGTGGTAGGTGCAAGGGTGATATCAGGGTGTTGGGGAGAACTGCTGGTTTGGGGGAGGGAGCCTTTTGCTTCCTCTGCTTTTCAGGCTGCTAAGCTGCACTGAACTGCCAGAAATCTTTCATGTTGGACATCCTTATCAGCAAGGACAAAAGGGCTCTCTGACGTGCAATGCTCACCAGCAGCGGTAGTGCCTCTACTTGGTGTTTCGTGAATCATAGAAACATTAGGTTGGGTACTCAGGCCTGTTTTCATATTCCAGAATCGTATATCTGAAGGAGCTTGTATTTTTGAGGGGGATAGGAGCTTCTGCTGGCTTCTGGGTAGGAACAACTGTGGCTTGAATCTGGAGAGGGTAATGTTTCAGACCTTGTTGAAGCAAATAGGGGGAAAAGGAAGCCAAAGGGTGGCTTTGGAAGAATGCTTGCTGTGCCAAGACAGGCATCTGTTCTGTTGTGTTCAATTTATTTATTATTTTAAAACAACATTGTTGAAGTATTATAGTTATTGGTGTATTTTAAAAAAAGCGTATCAGGCTTCTAAAGCAATGCTAGCTCTATTGACTTGGAAAATGCTGCTAGTTAGAATGCCTTGTTAATAATCACAGCCACTGCTTTATATCAGTGCAAATCCCAGTCTTTTGGTTTCTGTTGGTCTGAGTGTTCGTGTTTTGTTATGTTAAGGCAGCTTCTCTGAACCCTGTTTGTCTCTTCTCTCTAACAAACCGGTGTCTTGCTGTTGAGCTTCCCTAGGTTCTCCCAGATAGCCAAACTCAAATCTGTGTGTGCCAGTCAGTAAGTCTTCCTTTCATGCCTTTTCTTCCACTATTTCTGATGTGAGCCTCGATCGGTAAATGCCTGAGTGCTGCTTCTTGTTGAGGTGGGTGACAGCTGAGCTGAAGGCAAATCCTGCTCCTGCTGACACCTTACTGAGAATTTTAGATGGTAGTTTATATTGTAAAATGCAAGTCTTTTTTTTAATCTTTATAGAAGTGAAGATGCCAGCTTTTCCCCTGAGAAGTGTAGCAACTTTCTGCACTTGCTGATGTGCTTCTCTGGCGCTGTGCTTTTGGCTGGCTCTGACAGCCAGCTCAGAGGCCGTGCTGAGTGAACAATTGGAACCTGCAGCAAAGGAAGCTGCCCTTCCCTTTTCCCTCGTTCCAGGCTAGCGCTGTTCATGCAAACAAATCTCCAGCTTGCACTCTGTTCTCCTTTCTCCTCTGTTATCCCCGGGCCGTGCTGAGCAGCAGTCTTTTGCTTGATATCCCAAAGCCAAACTTTCCAGAGCCTCTCATGGTAGGAGCTGTTGGCAGCTGGTAGCGGTGAGTTCCGGCAGCTCTTGCGGAGTGTTTTTTACAGCCTTCCTGTGGATTAGCTGCCTCTGGCCTGGCACATAATTTCTCTAATGCTGGTTGGCACTGCTCCAGGCTCGTTAGCTCTGTTTATTCTTGGTCAGGCTAGGCTGCTGATCATGCTTGGCACTGGCAGGAGCTGACGTACATGCGTGTCTCTGAGGATTTAAGTTTTTTGTCACTTCCCTCCTTCCTCAAGCTGCACGTACAGGAGCTTTGTCCCTGAAACCTGGGTTTTCTCCCGTGTGGCTGGAGGGACAAGCAAATCCCTGGTTGTGTATCTCAGATATTTTACATTTTTCTTTGGCTAGCTGCTCCTTAGGCTTCAATCTGTTGGGTTACATCTGGCTGAGGAGTCTTTTTTCAGATGTTTCTGTCACAGTATCTGTTGTGAATTAACTCTGAGTGTGCTTTTTTGCCTCTGAAATCTGCTGGGTTAGCATCCACTTTCAAAGGTCATTGTTTTTTTCCCTGATAGACGGCTTCCATGGATTTGGAACATGTATTGCACACAAATTCAAACTCTCCACCTAGATGAGGAAAGACAGCATGCCACCCCTATCTTTTACTAGATCTGGATCACCTTTACCTAAGAGAATTGTTGGAAGAAGAATGTGTTTGTTTGTTTGTTATTACCTAGACCATGCTGTTCTTTTTTTTTTCAGTCCATTTTTTCCATATTACAAAATAGACGATCCTGCCTTAAGTGGTACATTTGAATAAAGTATTAACACCTGGTGTTTTGATGTCCATTGCTTTGTTGGTGTTTGCTTTTCCCCATAGATAAAGCCAGTATTAAGAACAATTATTTGATAGGGATTGCATATTGTAGGGTGGGATGAGAAGATCCATATATAGCTGCGTGGCTTTGTTATAGACACAGTATTTGTGAAAAATAGAGTTTTGATTATTTGAAAACAATGAATTCAGATGAAGGCTGTTGAATACATTCAAGTGAAAAATGCTTTTGGATCCAGATGAAGAAAATTATTGGAAATGGTGGCAGGAATCCCTGCTGTAGCAGAGTGCTTAAGAACTTTTTAGGAAGGAAGACAGCTGAGGTTAAGTTCCTTCCGAACTGAAATAACAGAGGATGTATATTATTATGGTTTATAAAATGAATCTAATTTAAGTAGCCAAGCAACACAGGCTTGCTGCAGAAATCTCAAACAAAAGCCAAACCCGCCACATTACAGAAAAACTGTTCAAAATATATCTTCAAAATGCTCGAGTTTGCTGATGGCAATGATGATTTTATGTTACAGAATTAAATGTAGGCTATTGAGTTTATACCCTAAAGCAAAAAAACTAAAAGCTGAAAATCATCTAGAGTTGGAAGAATGGAGAAGCTCATCCCCCTTATCCTGGAAGAGGAAAAGAAAATGGGGAAATTTGGTATTGATCCAAATTTTTTTCATTAGTAGGGTGTAAAGAACCAAGGCACTGAAGGTGGTGGTGACCATAAACTATTGGTTCAGCTTGGACAAAGATTGCTGGTTTGCTTAATACACCTGATTTTAATGCATATCCAGTGCAGCTTGACGTGGAGAAAATTACTGACGGCTTTCTGAATTAGTTTTAAAAATTATATTATGAAATAGTTGGTGCTAAGTTGATAATATAAACAGTTGATTTAAAAGCGCAAGCTTTTAGTATCTAAGCATAAATTGAATCTTTTCATGCTGTTCAGGAGTTACATTATTACATTTAAGCAACTTTAAGTAGCAAATTGACTTTCCAGTATAATATATTGGCTACAATTAAATGCAGACTTGAAATATTTGAGAAATTGCTTATATTTATTAAAATAGTAACAAAAAAGTCTAATAAAATTTGTTTGTTTAAATCACAACCTAAGTTGCCTTATTACTTAAATCAATTCACGACAGACTGTTTTTGCATTCAAGTGCTAGCACTTTTCTTTTTTTCCTTTTGAACCTTTCTGTTAACCTTTACTGGAGCTAGGAACTAAAATGCAAAGTGTTGTAAACTCCAGAAGGCTGTCTGCTCTAAAGGAGTCCTTGAGAAAGCAGGACAGTTTTGGCAGGGTGCAGAAGAACTCCTGGCTCTGCCTCCTTTGGGTATTCTGAAGTGAATTTGAAACAATTTATCCTTCTGCCCATTTCTCAGTAGTGGAACAAGGTTGAAAGGAGATTCTTCCTGGAATCCCTCCTTGCCTGCCCTTTGTGTGGCCTGCAGCGTGACAATTGTCCGAAAACAGGACTGGATTCACTGTCCTGTGCGCTGAGGGGTGCCTGAGTCCCAGGCTACAGAGCAGAAAGAGACCTTCTATTAATTTACAAAGCCTTGTGATTTGATTTTCTTACAAAGGCATGTGATTTTTTTTTTCTATACTGAATAGTATATTTTGTGTCCTTTTTGCTTGGCAAAATGTAGTGAATCACCTCAATTCCTTTTTACATTTGGGGGCACGGGAAGGCAGCCTGGCAACCTTGCATTAGGAATTGCTTATGTATAGCTAGTTGAGCAGCTTATGGGGATTGAAGGACAACCTGGATGCCTTCTGAGGGTATTCTCCAGATTTGTTTCCTGTGGTTCTTAGGATAGCTGCTAAACTTCCACGTCTGTTTGAAGCAAGTCACATATACGGGTTCAGAACGATCAGGAAACGGGTCAGCTGCCATGGGTCACTGAGCAGCAGCCCAGCACTGCAGGTTATCGGTCTCTCAGGCCACATCTACTAGCACTTGATTACCCTTAGTGCTAGAAGTCTATCTGTCTTCAGAAATCTCCTTGCTGCCATTGTAGTCTGTTCCTTCTAGTCGCCTTTGCAATGGACGTGGAAAGCAAGCTCTTTTCCTCTTCTGAAAGGCTGTTCAAGTAACCTTTTCCTGTTTGCAGGCTGCAGTTCTGTCTCCTGTCAGTCTCTGCTAGACTGAAGAAGCCCTGGATCTGGCTTTTCCTCATAGAATGTATTTTCTAGACTTTAGTTCACCTCTCTTGGTTCCAATTGTTTGGCACAGGCCTTCATTTTCCAAGAGCTGCTTCCTCCCCGCAGACAACGGGACAAGTAGATCTACAGTGACAGGATGTGGAGGTGAAATGCCCAAATGTTGACAGATAAAGATGTAAGCAAAGGTGTGTTCAAGATGCATTTGACAGGTGGTGTTTGCTGCTTTGCGTCTTCCTTTCAGCTGTGAACACAGTCAGGTTTTGTACACACGCCAGCTGAATTTGAGAGCAGGGGAGATACAGGTAGGTGAATGTAGGTGAAATATGGTAGAAGCAGGAAAAAAGAATCTTCTTCCTGCTCTTCCCTAGTTTCTAGCAGTTGCAGAAAGCTAGCAGGGCCTCAAAGGTGAAAGCTCTTCACTAATCCTGCAGACCCCTGGGAATGCCTCTTTGGTGGTGTCTCCATCAGCTTTGAAATTCAGCAGCTCGCTATCAGATTTTGGGAGAAATAGTTGCTAAGTGTCTGTTTGCATACAGATCGCCACAACTGTTGAGGAGTTTAAAAATCCAAAGGAACAGAGAAACACTTTGCAGGTGCAAGTGGTCATGTTCCTCAGGTAAATCTAACAGCTACAGGAGACGTAGATGACCTCCCTTTGCATTTAACGGAGCTGGAAGTTCCAGTCTGAGCTTTTGTTAACGTGTGCAGCTTGTCTTTTAGGGCATTGTTATCAGAGAAAGTAATATCAGTGTAATTAGAAGTACTCACACAGACCAGTATGTGCTAGGCTTTCCACATGAATGAGACGAGATCCTTCCCCTGAAGTCTGCACAGGCAAAAGCAGCAAGTTAGGAAGCAAGTGAAGATGCAGTCCTGCTGTTGTGTGTGGCATTTGCAGATCAGAAGTCGCTGCTTCTAAACCATGTATAATCTATGAAGCCTCAGGAGGCTGAATTTCTTTGGTTTGCTTCTCAGCCTATACATATGCAGTAGGCCTGCGGCCATCGGGCAGGTATGGTGGAGATGAAAGCTCTCTCTCCATCCTCATGTTGTGCTTAGTGATGTTGGATACTGAGAACGCATCCCTGTCTGAAGTTCTGCTTCTGTTTAGGGGTAAGGTGCAGTAACGAGGATGAGCTTCACTTCACTGTTGGTGTTAGCTTACTGAAGAGCTGTGTGCTTTCACTCGGAGGTATGTGCATACCAAAGCAGTATTTGTTTCAGTACCTGACATCAGGAGCTCGACTCTGTCTTTCAACACCAGTGAAGCACATGTTAGGCATAAGTGCCTTGGAAATACAATGAGGTGTTAGGATTGTATTGAAGGATTTGGAATGCCTCCAGACTGCACCCATGCTGAAACAAAGACTGCTGCAGCCTCATCAGGCATCAAATGATGCCTTTTCCCCAGCTTAAACCAGTCCCACACACATACTGAAGTGCCTGTCTGTGCCAGGATAAATTTGTATATCTTGGGGCTGGTAGATTTGCTGAGCAATGCATCTCTCTGTAGATGTGTTATTGGACAGCATGAACTGTAGTGTACGAGGTGTCTAGATATGCAGCCAAACCCTTACTGTTTAAAGATCTTAATTGCTCAAAATTGCTCAAATATCGCAACAGCTATGATGCATTCCTGTGAGGATAAAGCTCTAAAATCTAGGACACCTTGCAACTCAGTTTGCAATAAATTTCATGTTGAGTCATTGTTCAAGTTTTTCACGTGTTTCCTTCACTTCCTAGCTAGAATGTTCAGGCTTTTATCTCTGGCAATAATCACTGTGCAATCCCAAACCATAGTAAGGAAAGCAACACCTGCTGTGTAGTGGAGGTACTGTGTCAGCACTTCCAAGGGAGCAATACAGATACCTGACCTCAGTTCATTTAAAAAGAAATTTGCTACAGTGCATTTTGGTGCTCAGAGATGGTATCGGTAAAATTGCACAGAAAAGGTCCCGTCCCCCTTCCACCTGTTTATCAACATTTTTGAAGTCATTCTGGCAGGAATTCAGATCTAGAATGAATGAATAGATGAACACCTTTTCCAGAGCTCTGTTATCAGAGCTAGTGTGTTTTCAAGTAGCTCACAGAGACAAAAAAGGCAAGAAGTAACAAGTGGATTCTGTGGAGGAAAAGGTAAGTTATTGACTGCTGTTGGAACTTGGCGCAAAACTAAAATCGTTTTGATAAGATGTTTCCTGTTTAAATAGACATTTGGACTATGTGTCCTTTGGCTTTAAGGAAGTCTCAAGCAAAATCCCTTCCCAGTTGCTTAGCTGTCTGGGTGGTTTTTATTACTTTGAAGTTAGGCTTTATCTACTGGCTTCGTTCACAGACTAGCTGGCTGCTTATCACATCTGTGAATCGAAACTTCAAAGGTTTTGTCTGAAAAGTTGGGATTTATGAGGTCACGTGGAATCCCCCTTGGAGGGAGTTCAGCCCGTGGTAGCAGTTTTGTGGGGAAAAGCCTTTGTGTGTAGGTGATACTGGGGTGGGGAGGGGCCCTGCAGCACGCCAGAGGTATGTGTGTGTTGTGGGGCAGTGCTGATCGCCGGGGGAGCGCGGGGCTGGGAGCGCTGGTCCATTTTCAGCACGCAACATATAGAGAATGTGGGAGACCAGAGTGCATTCCTAGACACAGACTCACCGTGTTGCTGCTTCCAGTAGAGCTGTGTGAAATGTCAGAAGGAATTAGATCCGTGCTGGAGCTGACAACCGCACTGGGCTCTGCAGCACTAAGCTTCACTGTGCTTTTACAGCCAGGCTTGGAAACTGCGCTGAATGAGAGAAAAGAGATAAAATTATCATCTTCCCCCCCCCCCAAAGGGGACTGTTTATTTAAGGAAAGTGGGGGGGAGGGAGGGGGGGAAGCTGCCAGGCTTTTTGCTTGCTTCAATAGCAAGCAGCAGCTGTCAAATGTGCAGCCAAGAGTGCCTCGTCTCAGCCCCAAGCGTCCCTTGAACCATGTGCCAACAGAGAGGAGCATCTCCAGGAAAAGCACACTGGAGTGCTGTTGCCTCTGGGACACAGCATGATTTTCAGGCTGTGTTCTGGCATGCCAGGCTTTGCTGACTGTACAAAAACAAGAGGGCTCAGTGCAGCAGCATATGTTTGTTGCATCTCTGTGTCTTGCAAACAGTTTTAGCTGATTTGGCCACTAGAGATCACGCTTGGCTTTGGAGCGAGCAAAGTGCTGTAAGTACATGTGCTGCAAGCAGGAGAGAGTACTCGCCTGTGCTGATTTATACTTCTCAGCTTCCTTCCAGGAGGTGCAGATTAGGTTAAATGATTGAATGATCTCTGTGTTGAAAGTGTTGGAAAGCAAGTTATTTTTCCTTGAATGAAGCTCCCTGGGAAGTCACCTTCTGCAAGAGGATGGCTGAACAGATTGGAGGTGCTGTGAAGGCAGTGTACCCCTGCTCACCGTGTAGGATTCAGTAGTAGGATTTAGCATGTAGAAAACATTAATTTGAAATGTTTGGGGATGTGGCTGGCTGTCTTCATCAGACTCAGCCTTCCTTGACTTGTCCATCAGAATGTGCCACTGCTGCAGAGATTGGTTTCACGTTAACAATTTGGCAAAAGCTACCACGGCTCAGCCCTTCTGAATGCAGGCCCCCTTTGGCTCAGAGCTCCACCCCTCCAAGCAGAGCTTATTTGGGCTCTGTAGCCACACGCTGTCCTCCTGCTGCATGGCTCCTCCTCCCCTCCCACCCTTGGGTGGATCCAGAGAAGGGAAAACTTGACAATAGTTAGCAAGCAGCAGAGCTCGGAAGAACTAGTGCAGAAGCATGTCCAGCTAGCCCGGTTAGCAGTTATTCTATCCTCCCCAGGGGTGCTGCTGCTGCTGAGTGCAGGAGAGGATGGTTATAGCCATGGGAGCCAGGAAAAATCTGCAAAGAAATGAGCAGACGAGAGACCTGGCATTCCTTGGGCAGCTCGAAAGAGAGGTGAGGTATCTGAATCAGCGCAAGATTAAATGAGCACTGGCTGCTGCCATGTTGGCAGAACAGAGCCGTTCAGAGGCAGCTGGACAAGTTTGTGGCTGAGCCGGTTTCTCCACTGCTGAAGATGGGAAGTTACTTGTCTGCCCCTGCTTACTTCGCTCCCAAGGATCCCTTTCGGTAAGTCTCGCACGGGATTAGCAGTTGATCTTCAGGCTGTCATTTCACCCCTGTAATGCTGTCCTGAGCAGTTAGCATGAGGGGTGTGAAGAGCGAGGGCCAGCGCTTGTGTGCAGGGAACAGCTGCCTCAGCCTGGGGTGCTCTGAGGAGGAGCTGCTGCTTACCAGCCCCCCTGGCGAAGGCTCTGGTACGGGGAATGGCACCTGTGTTGCAAGGCAGTGTCTGCGTAGCCCTGGCAAGCAGGCTCACTTCCAGAGCAACACTCCGTGCTGCCCCTGTGCGTTGCTCCGCTGCCGGAGGAATGAGGTTACTGGGGCTGCTGCTGTCCTGCAGTGCTGCTTTGCTGGGGCACGGTATGGGCTGAGGGAGTGCCACATGCTGCTGAGTTCAAGAAGGTGATGTAATCTGCAGTGAGGCAATGCATAATCTTGTTTGAGAAAGAAATCAAGTACTTTGCAGGTAACTAGGGACTCACTGCACACTTCACTTACGTGGAAAGGATTCTTGTCCCATGATATTTTGGTTTATATTAACAACCATTTCTGGCTCAGTCAAACAAATGTGGCTTGAGAAAGGCGATAGCTACAGAATCAGGCTTTGATTGCATTACATCTCCATGGTGAAAGCTGTTAGTGGGGCCGAGCGCAGCCAGGACGGTGACTGACGCTGATGTGCTGATAAGGTGAATAAACGGGGGAAGGCCAGGCTGGCAGTTTCATTGTCTCTCCACTATCCCCTCTGTCTGGATTTGTGCATTATTATTGATCCTTTTCCTACAAACACTGTTGTACTGATTTGGGGGTGAGGAGCCTTTTGTTAACATAGAATAGGCTAGGAGTAAATACTGCTGTGCAACTGCTAACCTTCAGTTATACTTCAGTACCAACTTTCTGAAAAAGCACCTGCTTTCAGAAGGCAAGTGAGCAACCATTCAGTATTTGTAATGCATACAGAGCATCGTGCTCAGCTGTAGGCACACCTCCTGCTAAGTGGTATGGAAATAGTTTTGCACAGTCAGAGCTTAAACACTGCGTCTTCTAGGACGTAGTCTGTGCTTTGTCGCATCTGTGCTTGCTTGCCAGCATCTCTTACGTAGCCAGTGCACACGCTTCTGCTGGGCCTGGGTGAGAAGCCTTGGGGTTAACTGCTGGCTGGGGCTATGCTTTACTCCGCAGCCTTCTGTCTGCATGTCTGTCCTCTTCCCCTCTGCCTGCAGAATTGGAACCGCAGCTCTTCTGAGCCTGCCTAGCGTTAACTGATCTAGCCTGACAGTGGGGGGGTGGATTTTATTAATGAGCCCTTCTCAAAGGGATCTCTCTTCAGTGCCAAGGAAGTCTTTGCTTCCATGAGGGTATTGACTTTCATTTAGATGTAAAAGAGATGCCACATGGATTGCATCTCGCTGAAAACCAGGCTGGTTACCTGTTGTGACCTGATCTTCCTCTTACCCCCCGCAAAACCAAGCAGCCATCAAGCACCCCTTTGGGAACTCTCTGCAGCTGCTGTGTTACAGAGCATCAGGGCTGAACGCTGCACTCCACGTGTTGTTGGGGGTTCCTGGAGGATGACTGTGGGAAGCAGATTCATTTATCCATGATTACCAAGGATGGAAAGTGAAGATTCACCATATAATAACAAAAGAGCTCTGCAGGTCTGGTGGCTGGGCTGCAAGAGGAAACAAGTATAGCTGTTAGCAGTCCTCCGAGAAATGTGACTACCGTGCTTCGTTACTGTGCAATAAGAATAGCAAACTATAGAAGATTAATTGTTCCTAATCTAAAAGAGGAGTAAGAACTCTCTTCTTTTGGTTCCAGCAACTGGTGAAGGGGAGCTTGTTCAGTGCCTCTGGAAGTAATTGTATGCCTGGTTCAGCTGATGAGAGCATCAGCAATGGCAGTGCTGTAATGCTGCACAGCAGTGAGGAGGGAAAGGAAGGAGTCTTAATGCTTCTTGTATCTTCTGTGATAAGAACCTGACATCTCTCTTCAGTGAGAGTCTTGTGGAACATTCATGTGATGCCTTTATCATCTGGGCAAAGGCACTGAAACGGTTCTTAGAACTATACCTGTGTGCTGTCTGTCAGTTCTCAACACCTGACAGATCTGAAGCCTTTCTAAGTGATAGTGATTACTGAAGTAACCACGTAGTCCCATTGCCAGCATCTCTCTGGGGCTGGTTGCTTTGTTCCTGTTGCCTCACTGCCCAGGGTGGGGTTCGGAGCCTTGAGCTGCAAATGTGTCCTGCCCAGATTTGTTTAATTGCATAGCAAAGAGCTGACTGCTTGCTGGCTCCGCCCCCTCACCTTCATTTTGCTATGGGTGTGTTGCAAATTAGATACCAGCGCTTGTTTCCAGATGGAAGCAAAGTAATCAAAGTGCTGTAAGGTTGGAGTCAGTGAAGAAGTAGGGGAAAGAAAAAGGGAGGACGAGTGTACATGGTATTTTGGAGCCTGTCTGAAACAAACTGCAGTTCTGTTGTTTTTGTGGAAACCTTAGATCTTCTTAAGGAGAAAAAGGAGTGGGTGAAGTTGGAGAGGGGTGAGGAAGGTAAGGAAGTATTGTGCGTAAAAAGAAATCAATAAAATAACGTACCTGCTTGAAGAGAACTTGGACAGAAAGCTGGGTCTTGAAGTCCTGGTAGAGCAGTCCCCAGTCTACAGTGTTGCTGTCTGCTTCCCAGGTGCAGGTCTGGTCACAGCTCCCTCTTTGGAGATGTAATCACTCAGAGCATGCACTGGTACAGGCACGCACGCGGGAGGTGGATAAGTCGGAGGGATCCGATTTGCCCATGCTGAGCCAGATGTTCCTGCCACAGGGCGATAGAAATCTTTGCTGTTAGTCTCCACTTGTTCTTTTCTCCCTCCCACTCACCTACTTGATCATCCAACTTGGGGTATTTACTGCAAGCGAGAGCCAAGGCCTGGTGGTTGAAGGCAAGATGCATTGCAATGCCCTCTAGGTCTCTCGCATACCACGAGCAGGGTGTAACCCTGGCAGTGCCCCAGGGCTGAGGCTGTAATAATGCATGTACCCTGCGTGGTAAGGTTAAGTTACTGCTCCCCTTGCTCAGGCAAAGTTGGCAGGGCCTGCTGCACGTGCTGGAGTCCTTTCCCATCACAGAGCAAGGAGGGGGGAGACAGGATTTGGAGCTCCTCAGCTGGGAGAACAAATGGTATAAAGCAGAAGGAGCAGCTTTCCTTCAGGTAGGGTATGGCATTAAATACATCATGGGGTGTGTTTTCCCCTGAAACCATAGGCTGCTTAGAGGCAGCTTCATCTTGTTGCCTGGCAGTCTCTTGAGATGGAGCAAAGAACTCTCACCATGTTGGATCACAACCAGCGTCTCCTATCAGCATGCTCCTTACAAGTTGGTGAAGTTTACAAGGAATGTCTTTGGCACCAATAAGGTTTTAGAAAGCTTGTGAAAGGTGAGGCAGTAGCTCTGTTCTTAGACTGGAAGCATTTTAAAAAGTGCATTCCACTGCCACCAGCTGCCTTCAGTACGCTTGGTGCTGTAGAGAGCCCTGCTGCCCACTAGGGCTTGCTCCCACCCAAAAACTCCCACAGACACAAGGGGTTCCCCTTCAGCGTAGGAACTGAGCTTGCTGTTGGGGCAGGGGGCAGAGGAAACTCTTCCTTCAGCCTCTGGGAAAGCATTGCACAGACAGAGACGTTGATCTCAGAGGTGTTCCTTTGAACCAGTTAATGGTTACTGACCCGCCTCGGGTTCTGCGCTCAGAAATGGCCAATACCAGACTGTTTTTCCTTTTAAAGTCTGAGAACGTGCTGCCCAGGGCTATTGGAATAATCTTCAGTGATGCAACTGCTGAGGGAGTGTAGTCCTATCTGAGCCTTATCTCTCCATGAAGTCACACCTCTGTGCTGCAGAAGCTGAACTCCTGCTGAGGAGTGGCCTGCTGAGGCAGGAGGATTTGGTGTTCAGGAAGCCTGAAGGTCTGGGTTCTGCTTATGATCTTCTAAAATGACATCTGCAATGGAATTGCTGCGTCTCTTTCCTTGTTTGAGGGTTTTGTTTGTCTGTTTGCTTTTTGTGGATAAAGGGTGAATAATGTTTGTTTCTTGAAATGGGAGCTGACACTGATGTCTGAAGGATTTTGAGACTCCCTTCCTGAGTAGGGTTCTTTCTGTTTGTTTTTCTCCTGCTATGCCATTAGCAGAAAGAAAGGGAGAGAAACTTGAGGGGAGAGGTTTGAAGACTGTCAGCACAGTTAAGTGGGGGATGCAGTGTGTGGAGCTCAAAGGGTGAACAGCTTTGAAAGCTCCCTCGGAAGGAAGATGCTGCAGTAGCCTTTTGGGAGAGGCTATGGAGGGTTAGAGGGGCTTTCCACACAGGTGTTTGTGCCAGACTGGCTTTGCATTGCTTGGGAAGTGGATCCTGCCTCTCTACACCCCTTCCTAAGGAGGAGACAGGTGCTCTGGTAGAAGGCTTAGTGCTATAAAAACGCTACGTAGAAACATAGCAGAGCTAGCTGCGTGCCTGGCAGCTCTGCGTACTCAGAGCGAGAAAGGAGTAATATCTGTAACGCAGAATTTGTAAACCAACTGATGTGTTCTAAGTGGATGGAGTTTGCTTGAAACTTTGAAAGCCTGTCTCTCCCTTTGTATTGGTTGATACCACCTCTCCTTACAAACCACGGTGTTGGTGCTAATCTTCAGTTGAAAATGCATTGCTGATGGGGAGGGATTTAGTACCCCAGTAACTGGAACACCAGCAGTGAGCTGCTGCTGCACGTCTGTTTTCTCTATGTAGGTTTTCTATTGGCTTGTGACTCATTGCTAACAGGAACTTTGCTCCTTTGTTTCCTTCAAGGTGCTCTGAATGCCAGGACCCCCTCACTAACTGGTACTATGAGAAAGATGGAAAGCTGTACTGCCACAAAGACTACTGGGGGAAGTTTGGGGAATCTTGCCATGGCTGCTCTCTGCTGATGACTGGACCTGTGATGGTAAGGACTCTGACATATCTGCCTCCAGCTCCTTGTCCTTGGTTGGGAGTTGTCCTAGCTATGCAAACAACCAAACAAACCGAAAGCAATAGTCTCCTTGCTGCTCAGCTTTCGTGTCAGAGATCTGCAGTGAGGCTTATCTGCATCTTCTAGATAAAGACTCATTTTGAACAAGAGTCACTCTTAAAGGAGGGAGTTGTGAGGATCTGAAGCACACGAACAAAGAGAACAAGGTGCTGAAATGTACAGGCATGAGAAATAAAGGGTGACTAATGGGACACCTGTTCAGCTTCTGTAGCACAGTGCACCAGTGTCTCCATGGGGTAGTTTTCCACTGCAGTGCAGATTCAAACCTCTTAGCTGAGGACAAGCAGCAGGCTCTGGCTTTGGGGAAGGCTGCCACCAGCTGCCACCTGGACTACAGCAGGAGTGGTTTTCTGGCCAGTGGTGCCTTGAAGTAGCGTCAGTCCCACTCGGTTTAAAACACTGAACTCTGCCTGCATGATATAGTTCACATAAATGTTCCACTCCTTGCCACAGCCTTGGAAATATTTAACCTTTAAAACTGTCAAGAATGAAACATAACCATTACTTTTCTAGAGCCTAAGTGAAAGTGTGCTACTCAATAGTAGTACTGAGACAATTTCTCGTTGCCTGCCGAGGTCTTTGCAAACTGTTGCCAGTAAGGGAAGTTCTCATAAGGGAAATAGAAAACCAGATCTCAATGAATAAAAATATTCTTTAAAGGTATTTTGTTGCCTCAGCTTGCTGGTTTTCGTTTTGTTTTGCTGTTTTTTTTTCTTCCTTGTCAGCTGGCTGGTAAAGTATCTGAATATGTGCATTGCCTGCCTGCCAAAAGAAAAGCCCTTTCAGCTTTATTAATTCAGGCGTGACATTAGTTATCATGCCAAGAGTAACTGAACAGGAAGGTTTAATATCTTGTTTACTAGTCCGAAGCAGACTATTAACTATTTTTGTTAGCTTGAGCAGCTGCCAAATGTAACAGAGGTTCCTGGGACACAAGCTTTGCTTTGCATGTTGACATGTTTGTTTAAGAGCAGTTTTGCAAACAAGGTGCCAGGGATGGAGTTCCGGAAAGGCAGAATGGGGTAATGTAACTCTCCAGTAAAAAGTTGCCACTTGGCTCTGAGATGTGAGTAAACAAACTAATGAGAGGAAAGCAGTAGCTGCAAACACTGATGGATTTTGGCCCTGCTAAGCATTTCCCTTTTCTGTCTGTAGGTGGCTGGAGAATACAAGTATCACCCCGAGTGCTTTGCTTGTATGAGCTGCAAAGTGATCATTGAAGATGGGGACACTTACGCACTCGTGCAGCATTCCACTCTCTACTGGTAAGAGGGAGCTGCATGCTTTGCCACTGGGAAATTGCGTTGCTCCCTGCTGTGTGTGTAAGCCACAGTTAGCTGGCTGCATGTGGTTCAGCTTAATGCCATGCTAAGGAATGCCAAGAAGCTGCCTTTTAGTGGGGAGGGTAGGGAGAAAGGAATGGAGTAAGCATTAAAACTGTAGATTAGGGTCGTTGAGAGAACTCAGAAGTGCGAGTTTGGCAGTGGGGGACAGTTCACTGCCTCAATGACTTTCTTCACTTCTTTTAGTGGAAAATGCCACAACCAGATTGTGCTGACACCAATGATAGAAAAACACTCCACTGAATCTCTGCGTGAGCAGCTGCCTTACACATTGACGCTCATCTCCATGCCAGCAGCTACTGATGGCAAGAGGGGCTTCTCCGTATCTGTCGAGGGAGGCTGCTCCAGCTATGCCACTGGTGTCCAAGTGAAGGAGTGAGTATGACAAGGCTGTGTGCAAAGTTCATGTCTGTGCAGAGGGAGCTGGTAAAACTTCCGCAGCACTGCTGTCCTGCCAACTGCTGTAGCTGCTGAGAGGGGGCTCTGTCTCGGAACAGGAACACTTGAGAATCATAACAGAGTGGCAATTTTTGCCACTGGGCAAATAGAGCCCACCCCAAACCAGCTTAAACCTCAGCACTTACTCTGATGGAGATTAGCATTGTTTTACTTCAAGATACCAATACAAGAGGAAGCATCAGAGGTCAAATAGTTTTGATAATTCTGGCTAAACTGACTTTTTCCTCACTGCTATAATCCCCATGTTTAGAGTTAACAGGATGCACATCAGCCCAGATGTCCGAAACGCCATCCACCCCGCAGATCGTATCCTGGAGATTAATGGAGCTCCCATTCGCACGTTACAGGTGGAGGAGGTGGGTGGAGTTCTGTTCTGAAGCCTCCTTCTCATCTGTCTTCACAGAGCTTTTCTGTCTCTTGGCACCGTTCTCCCACCCTACCTACATGCAGTGCGTGTGTACACCTGTGGTGCTCATGCTAGCAGTACGAACAGACACGAAGACAAGCTTTGCTACCCATTCCATCTGAAGAGAGAGGTGGAAATGCAGTTAGGATGCTGTTCTGAATTTGTGGCATTCAGTCGTGGAGGAAGATAAGGAAAGCATAGCCATCTCAGCAGACAGAGAGGCCCTTTATGTATTATGAGTGAAGTCTGCTGTTCTGACCCACTTAGGGACATCTGCTAATAGATGCAGGCTCAGCTGATCCTAGGGATGAGTTTCCCATTGCAAAAAACAAATATTTGGTGTCTGTATTTACAAGAAAATCATTTTTACAGGCAGGTGATGCTGTAAGAGTGTAGCAAGGCCACCATTACTTTCACTACATGAGGGTTTTATTTACTGCTGGTATTGAAGAGACCATTAGGAGCACAACAGTTTTTGCAAAACTGGAGTTTTGCAGCGTTGTTCAGGATGGAATCTTGCGTAGTTTTCGAACAGTTCGCAGGAAAAAAATGTTTGGTCTCTTAGAGCTGACCAGAACAGAAGAGGCTTTGAATAGCATGAGAAAATTCTGTGTTGCGAGCTTGGCTTGTCTGGTAGACCACAGTGGTGTGTGCAACTAAACCAAAACTATGCAGTGATCTCACCAAGGGGCATTCTGCTGTGTCTCCTCTCTCTGCTGTCATTCATGTTCCTCCTCTCTGCCACCATCAAACCCTTTGGCTTAATTGCAGGTGGAGGACTTGATTCGCAAGACCAGCCAGACGCTTCAGCTGCTGATAGAGCACGACCCTGTCTCGCAGCGCTTGGACCGGCTGCGTTTGGACTCCCGGCTTCCTGCCCACATAAAGTCACCCATTTCCCCCCGTTCCATCTCTCCACTGGACATCAAGGAGAATCTGGAAGGAACGCTCCGTCGGCGATCCCTCAGGTAAAGCCTTGAAAGCACTCCCTCTGACTTAGCTTGTCTTTGCCCTGTGCTGCTCGGCTGGGCTGCTCCGTGCTCAGGCCCTGTGGTTGAAAATGACTGCAGAGACGTGACTAATCTGTGGTGTGAGCCTTGGTATGAACCACTGGTGAAGCAGCTGAGACCTTTAGATCCTACCACTGATATGGATTCTCCATTCCTTTTCAGGGTGATAAACTTCACCTAATAAAAGTAAGGAGCTCTACTTTTACTATAGAAAAGATAGTGAGTTTTACAGTTAGAAAACAGAAAGGTCAGATTTTTATCAGCCTTAAATGGTTGGGGAAGAATGTGTCCTCAAAGGGAGTATGACTGAGGTCTGGTATTTGGAAAGAATCTTGTCTTCCAAGACTGGTGCACTCAGCTGCTTGTTCAGTCATTTGCCAGTATTTTAATCTTTGTTTAGAAGTAATAAAAGCTGCATCTTCACAGCTTCCTCCTCCTCAGGAGCTCCTCCTCTGGTTGGCAGTGCAGGGGATGTGTTGTTGTTAGGCACCCTAAGCTTGGAAGCTGCTCTAGATTTGTAAAGAGCTTCCACAGTTCTTGGAGAGCATCTGGCTTTTGAGATATGAAGAGATATGAAGCACATCTGGAAACTGGTCCCTTAGAAGCTGACGATGGCATACATTGAACCAAAAGCTTCCTAACAGCTTCTCTGACCTTCTCATTTCCTTTGCTTTCTAGGCGAAGTAACAGCATTTCTAAGTCTCCTGGCCCCAGTTCTCCAAAGGAACCGCTCCTTCTGAGCCGTGACATCAGTCGCTCTGAATCCCTACGTTCCTCTTCTAGCTGCTCCCAGCAAATCTTCCGGCCCTGCGATCTGATTCATGGAGAAGTGCTTGGAAAAGGATTTTTTGGACAAGCAATCAAGGTGAGGGAGCTCCCCAAACATTCATCAGTTTATTTGACTACAGCAATGTCTGCCTATCTCACAAACCTCTACACTGTCTCAGTGGCATTTCTTTGCCCTGATGATAGTGATCAGTCTTGGAACTCACCAAGTTGCTCAGTGAGATCCATTTCTCTGTTTCTTTGTTTCCTTTAAATGGCAGAGTTGGCTATACATGCTCATCTCCTGAGTTAGAGTGCCCACGTCACAGCAAGCACCTGGGTGAGGTGGGGAGGATAGGAAAGAGGTGCATTTAACTCCCCAGTTCAATATTTCTCTTTAGTGTGGCATACTCAAGGGTTTGCCAGGTTGAGGACTACATGAGCTCCGAACCCCAAGCAGAGCCTACATGTGGCAGTAGCCATCAGGTCTTACATGGCTGTCACAGTGAACATCTCCACTAGTAGCGGTTCTGTTCTCTTGCATTTAAGCTCTCTGGTCTTGACTAGGGGTGCTTAAGGAGCTGTTATCCAAGCATCAGGGGGCAGCTTTCTCTGACTTATCAAAGGTGGTATGAGCTCCTCAGTACTCAGATTGATATTCAGACTGTTACGGGACTTTTCTTCTTACACCTCGTTCACCTCCTGCTTCCACGGATGGTGGTGGGCCAGTACTACAAACCCAATGCTTTTGATCTATACTAATGAGCATATTTCTCTTCTCCTCTGCTCATAGACAAATAACAGGTCCAGGTAAGCAGAACCTTTCCTCTGTCGCATGCTTTTGTCATCTGCGTCCCCACAGTTAATGGCACAAAGGCATTTTTTTTTTCTGCTCAAATTACCTGGTAGCCATCCTGTTCTGGTGCATGCTCTGGGAGTTAAAATTGCCTTCTTGGAGTTTCATGATGACACTTGTTTCAGTTCTGCTGATATGTCAGCTTAAGAATTCCACTTAGCCTTGTCTTGTCTTTGTTTCTTCGCTTCCCTTTATCTTTGGGTATTAGATATCTGTGGCTTTCATGTCCCTGGCTGAAATGTGTAGTGTTCCCTGGCTCGCTACTTACGTATGGATGCTTGATTTCAGGTGGGAGCAGAAGAATATTGTTCTCTTGCTTTTGTTGTGTTATTCTGTTATTACATGCACTTGTATTCCACCTGTATTAGCTTTGCTATGTCCCATGCTTCAGACGAGAACTAGTGTGCCACGGTGTCTGCAAGAGCTCACAAGCTTCCTAAATAGTTTAACTGGGTCTTGTGTTCTGGGTTGCAGTTCTGGAGGTTTTCTGAAAGGCTTTTTACTTTAAAAGGTAAGAGGCAAAAAAGCAACAACTTTCTTCAGATTGAATGTTTCTGTTACAACAGTCACTTTCTGTTCCTAGAGAGGAATGTGGCTATTTAGTCCCCTAAAGGAGGTTGAGCTATCCAAGCAAAGCAGCTGAAAAGGGAGAGGATTTCCAGGGAAACCTGCTCATCAGAATTTGGCACCTTTCTATTCGCTCCTGTACCCATGCAAGCAAGGCAGAGCTGATTAAAAGAAACCTGTAGAACACAGCAAAATGCCAGAAACTAGCTGGATACAGGTAGCTCTTAGAGGAACTGAAAATGCTTTCAGTGTAAAGAGCTAGGAAATGCATTACCTAATGTTTATGGTGTGTTTTTTTTGGTTGTTTGCCACCGTATTGGGGTATTCCTTGCAGGTAGCAATACAGTGCTCCCAGGGAGCATGGTAAAACAACTGCTTCCTGCCTCAACTAAACACCCTGTGAAACCTAGTTTCTTCTTGCACATGATTATGTTTGATATGCTCATCAGAAACCAGCAAGTTTCAGAGTCCCCTTTAATGCCAAAGCATGTGGTAGTGTAGTTTTGCATTGTCTGGTTTCTTTTCTGATGCAAGTAAACATTGGTTTCTTTGCTGATACAGAGTGTAACTTAGGACCTGTGTATAGAATGCAAGCATCGTGCTGGGCAAGTGCTTTCTGTAAGGGAACGTGAGACGTGCACAAGTATGGAACTGATGTCTTCAGAGGTTTTGACAGATCACCCTTACACTATGTAAAATGGAGACTTCAGCTCTGGTTCTTGGGATGCTGTTGGTCTCTTGGTATGACCGTCTGTCAATTTTTGGGAGTTTCTGTTTCACTTACAGAATCTTTGCTGAAAGGAGAAATTTTATGCTGTTTTCTGCAGATCCCTGGGCTCTGAGTTTTCTATTTATAGACTTCTCTGGATAGAGGGAGGATGTTACCCTCTTTTTCAGAATTGTTGCAAGAGCGTTGGAGCCATTTGTTCTTGAACCTGTCCTGTAGTTGTGGTTTCTGTTTCCACCAGGTGACTCACAAAGCAACAGGAAAGGTGATGGTGATGAAGGAGCTGATTCGCTGTGATGAGGAAACACAGAAGACTTTTTTGACAGAGGTAGGAGCAAGATTTCCAAGAGCTTCTGAGCCACTAGTGTGGTGGCACTCCTCCATCTTCCCCAGTGAGAGTGATCATGCCAGCAGACTGGCAGGAGTCAAAGCGCTAAGGAGGGAGACATTGCCCTGGAGAGAGCCTGACGCCAGCTGAATGTTTGCTGCAGTGAAGTGTGACTTGCTTAAAGTGAGCAGTAGCCATGACTTCAGCTCCCAGTTCATTAATTTTTCAATGATAAAAAGCAGTCTGAGTCTGAGGCAAGCAGCTGTGCAAATACATAAAGGATTTATCCCTTGAGCCTTGTGCACAAATACAAGCGATGAGGGCCAGTATCCATAAGATGTTTAAGACTCCTGCTGTATTTAAACTGAACTGTTTTCTTGGCGGCTGCCTACCATGTTTTTCAAAGTCATACTTAGCTTAAAGGCAGGCAACTCCCTGAACAGCTGACACTGCTATTCTGATCCTGACATGTGCAGTACAGAACAGATAGCTGCTCTGGAGAACTCCTGTCTCTGAAATGTTAGCCAGACCAAAAGTGCTTTTCTTCAAGACTAAGATCAGGTTAATTGCATGATGTGGAAATGAAGAGGCAACAGGTAATTGACTGCTGTAGATTAGGGTTTGAGTGTACTCTGTGGTGCCTGGAGGTACTTCCAGGATGGGAGTGCAGTCCTCTGGGGCAAGAGCAGTACAAATATTGCCGCAGAGAGGATTTGTCAGGACTTGTTTCATTCTGCACTTTGAGATGGGGATGTCTCTGCTTCCCAGGTGAAAGTGATGCGCAGCCTGGATCACCCCAATGTGCTGAAGTTCATCGGTGTACTGTACAAGGACAAGAAGCTGAATCTTCTCACTGAGTACATCGAGGGGGGCACTCTGAAGGACTTCCTCCGCAATGCAGTGAGTATGTGCTGAGGGGAAGCCTGATCAGCCTCCACTCACTGTGGAGTGAGGTTGACAGTGCTGTGGTTGTGCCAGCTTATGATGCTTGTTGGTAGTATTTTCCTGTGGAGCTGTGTGGAAAAGCTTTTTCTTAGCTGTGGGTAGCCTGGAGCAGGAAGTGTCTTCTTCCTGGGGCTGTATCATCACTTTCTGACTGCTGTAGAAGTCCCTGCCAAGGAGGAATTGTTGTCACCAGCTGGTTGGTAAGATAGTCCCTGACTGCTGAGGACTTGTCTTTCAGGACCCGTTTCCCTGGCAGCAGAAGGTCAGCTTTGCCAAAGGAATTGCCTCTGGAATGGTGAGTCAAACTGTCAGACCTCCCGGGTCAGGGTTAGCAGCTTCAGCAGTGTGGTGAGGGGAGGGGCTGTGGATCCTGCCTGGCTGCTAGGGCATGATTGTTGAGGTCTGTAAGAATCCCCTAACAGAATTCTCTCCCTCTGTTCCAGGCTTACTTGCACTCCATGTGCATCATTCACAGAGACCTGAATTCACACAACTGCCTAATCAAGTTGGTGAGCTACACCTCTGTTCCCCACGATATGCTGTTCCTCTCCTTGTCATCTTCCTCCTCTAGTTTTCTCCACACAATGTTGAGTTCAGAGCCCGCACTAGTCACAGCGGGACTCATTCTAGAGAGGGTTTAGTGCCCTAAAGAAGTGAATTTTATCTTCATATAACATTTTCCAGACTGATCTTGCTTTCACTGTTTCTTCATTCTGATCTCTTACCCTCTTTCCTGTGGTAGTGTCTCCTATTAACGGTCAGTGTTATAAGACTTAGTACATCTCAACTACAAACTCTTGTACAGATGTACAGCTGCTTCTGTTCTTTTAGTCATGCTGACAGTGAACAGGAATTGCAGCCTCTTCGCTCCTGAAAGGAGCGGAGGGGAATCAGCGTGTTTGTACTAAATCCCCTGTGCAGGATAAGACAGTGGTGGTGGCTGACTTCGGTCTGTCTCGGCTGATTGTGGAGGAAAGAAAGAAGCCCACTTTGGAGAAGCCATCTGCCAAGAAACGAACCCTGCGGAAGAGTGACAGGAAGAAGCGCTACACGGTGGTTGGCAACCCGTACTGGATGGCCCCAGAGATGCTGAACGGTACGGCCCCGATATCAGGCTGCAGGCAAGGAGCCAGCCTGTGTCAGGGCATAGCGATGATAGGATTACTGAAAGCTCCCGACCCCTAGTAACCATCAAACCTATTAGAGCCCATGGTTTTAGACCTGCTAATACACAAGCTTATTTATACACTCAGGTACGCTAGCTGCTCTTCTTTTGCGGTACCTGTCCCGATAGGCCCTTGTACCAGCAGAGGTAATGTTTTGGTAGGCAGCGGGATTCTTCAGGAGGGCAGCACACCTAAACTTGCTATGGTACAAGTACCAGGGAAGATGGAAGAGACCTGAAACAAGACAGAACCTGAGAACAATTTCTGTTACAGTCTCATGCTTTCTAACTGCCCCTTGAGATAGGGAGTCATTAAACTCCATGATGAGGCTTATGTGTGTGGGTGCATAGATCCAGGGAGAAGCCATCTGCAGCTAACTTTGCTGAAGCCTTGGGATTGAGGTGAGGGTAGGAGTTGTCTTAGTGCAGATAAATTTGTTTTTCGGCATGTAGCCCTTAGTTTTATTAAGGATGAACTACATCCCCTTGGAGAAAAAACTGTCCCTGCAGGAGGTGAGGCAAGGGTGAAATACAATGGGTACAATTTCTTCCTAATAAGCAGCTCTGTCTGGCCAGGCTGAGCAGTTGGGGTGGCCATGTTATCAGTATTGCCCATCATAGCCCACCAGGGAAGAGAGGATTTAGCTCTTCTCCCCCATATCCAACAATTCTTCATGTTGCTTTCTTGTGTATTCTTTTGTTTTTCTTCTCTAAAGGCCTGCAGGCTGCTTCTTGGAGGCTGTCTCAGACCTGGCATTTGTCAGGAGAACAGCAAGAATGCAGTCTGACATCACCTCTACAAAAAAGGCTGTTTACCGGATATTGGCTTGGGAGGGGTGTGTCTGTAAGCAGAGCATGGCATGCTGGGGCCACTCTGTGTTCCCAGATTCACAGCACTGCTAGTGTGTAATTTATTAGCTCTGCAGTCACTGCAGCAGGGACTGGCTGCTGAGAAAGCTGAACACTGACTTAATGCTATGTAGAGAGGCACTAAAACACCAGTCAGTGGCAACGGGCAGAAGCTTTCAGTGGTGATCCTTCGCGTTTGCTTAGACCTCTGATACATGAGGTTTCCCTGTGTTGTCCTTTTCTTCCCCAGTAGAAGAAAGAAAGAGTTAAAATATGTGATAGTGGTGTATACAAAGATGCAGTTGATATACATATCTTGGGGCAAGTGACCCTGCTCAGATTTAAGCCTTGCTTTGTATCCTGTTGTAGGACCCTCTATGGAGTAGGCTTAGGTAAGCTTTGGAGGCAAAGCCTGAGACAGATGCTGGCAGCTCCTGGAACAGCTGGGTGAGGAACTGTCTGTCACAAAGCTGAATGCCTTATGTTTCCTGCAGGACAGAGCTATGATGAGACAGTGGACATCTTTTCATTTGGGATTGTTCTTTGTGAGGTAAGTCCAGGACATTACGTGGCATCTTCAGTGGACTTTCCCTTCCCCACTGTCATCTCCTTCCATGCATTTATCAGGCAGTTCCCTGTGGTTGAGCATACAGCCTCTTGACAGCACGGTGGGTTAGGCTGGGGGTACAAGCTTACCCTGTGTCCATTCTCTGTCAGGTTCTGATCAAGCCCTTCTATCCATTTTGTTAGACGTTTCCTAAAACTGTGAATTATTTACTTTTTCCGATTGCCTCAATAAAAGAATGATCAGCTGTATAATCTCAGTAAATTCAGGGCTTCCACTGTAGACAGCACTTGATTTTAAACGAGGAGAAACTGAAACCTCTTTGCAGGTCCATTAATGAAGCATACACCCTGAAGTCTGCTGGCTTAGCATATCTCTGAGCCAAGGCACAGTCTTACTGTTATACTGTGTTTCTCTGTCTGCAGAGCAGAGAGCAGCACTTAAGCTGCAAGGTATTTTCAGTTTTAAAAGTATAAAAGACAGTAAAAATACAGATGAAAGGTGGGGTGTACAGGTAATGCAGCAGTTAAAGAATGCCAGGAGAGACCAGCACAGTTTCATCTTCAGTGTTTGGACAAAAGGGGCAAAGGAGATATCTGTGCATAAATCTTTGTGGCCTCATCTAGAGGCTTCTGTTTGTACTGGGCCCTCCTCTTGCAGAATGTTGTGGTTGTGAGTGATAGATTTAGGAACGTGACAAATCTGTATGTGAGACTAAAACATTTGTTCATGTCCTACCATCCCAATTTCTTTTCTAGATGAAACATTTCACTTGTTACCAAAATAAAGATGCTAAAAAAAGTTATACACTCAAAAAGCAGATAAGGAAGTAACCCTGCCAAAATACATAATGGGCGTTCCACTGTCTCGTTACAGGATGTGGTTGTAATGCCGAGTTTATTGGCATAGAAGAGCCTGAGTGGTTATAAATAACAACCCTTTCTGTGATACCTGATGAGGCTTTAAACCTAATATTCTCCCCATGTGAGAATTTGTATCAACACTGACCTTTTTCGTGCCCAGATCACCCTACAGCTCTCTGCTGTGGGTAGATTCCCTCTCAGTATACTCAGTCTCCTTGCACAAGGTGGTGAGCGCACCTCAGTGGGGTATCTGGTGAGCACTGACCCCTGAGTGCTAGGGCAGGACTTGTCTATGTTCCACCCATCCCTTTACTGGCTCTCACCTGCAACTTCCTGCACATTGGTGACAGTTGTTCTTTCTGGTCCCTGCCCTCTGGGTGTGGGGGAGTTGAATTTGCCACTGAGTAACTTGGAATTTGGGGTGCTGATGCCTTCACACAGCACTGCTTAAGTTAAGCTCCACGTGACAAAGATGGTGTTATAAGATCATGTGGAGAGGAGGTATGGGATGGTGATGCAGATTGTATTCATTACCTGCAATCAAGAGAGGCTGCATCATCCCTACCAGCACACAGCAGTGAGACACTGTTGAGCTCTCGGGGGGGTGCACGCTGTCCTGTATCTTCCAGCAGAAAAGCCCTGCGGATAAAGAGGTGTCTGGGCCTTCCAGCAGTGGCCACGTTGCCAGGTCTTGCAAAATTTTCACCTGAATTTCACCTGTATGCCGTGCCTTGCCTATGCCTGTGTGCAACTAGCGCCATAGGAGAGAAGAAGCAGTATTCCTGCTCTTTCCCCTTCACCCTAAAACTCTGAAGGAGCCCCTGCCTAATGCTGGAGTTCCCCGCCTGTTAACATTCAGGGACTGTTACTGTACTTAAACGCTCCTCTCATTTCTCCCTAGATCATAGGCCAGGTTTATGCTGACCCAGACTGTCTCCCGCGCACACTGGATTTTGGCCTTAATGTTAAGCTGTTCTGGGAAAAGTTTGTTCCTGCTGACTGTCCTCCAGCCTTTTTCCCTCTGGCTGCCATTTGCTGCAGACTGGAACCAGAGAGCAGGTAGGCTTGGGGCTGGGAGAACTCCTCTTAGTAAGTGTGGAGGATGTGTCTGTATACCTTTGGTGGAAGGACTGCTCTGCACAGAGCGGGAGAGGACTGCTCTATTCCAGCATTCTGTGGGAATGCTCCAAGGCTTCCATGTGAGGAGAGGCTGAAGACACAACAGCTTGGAAAAGAGACTTGTGTATGGTAAAGGTCTCTGAAGCAATGTCCAAGACAGGGTAGAGGAGGAGTGATTGCTCAGGATTTCTCATGTGCAAAAAGTAGGGTCAGACCTAGGCAGCAGGTATATATGACACACAAATACTTCCTTTGATTTCAGTTGTGAAGCTTGAAGCTTCAGAACAGCGTTAATGCCAAATGGGTTCCAGAAGGGCTGAACCTCCCTCGTCATCAGTTTTAAAAACCAATAGCCCAGACAGATCTGACCTTTGCAATCTCTGAAACTGAATGAGGGGCGGAGGGGGAATCGTGTTCCTGCTCACACCTCTGAGCAGGGACAGTGGCCTGGATGGACAGCTGGCCCAGCCATTTCACACGCTGTTCTGCTTTCTCTTCCCCACTCGTGCTTCCTCACTGCTACTCTAGGCCCCCTTTTTCCAAGCTGGAAGATTCCTTTGAAGCTCTCTCTCTCTACCTGGGAGAACTTGCCATCCCCCTCCCGTCTGAGCTGGAGGAGCTGGACCACAACGTGAGCGTACAGTATGGACTGAACCGCGACAAGCTACCTGAAAACACAACCTAGTCAGCTCGTCCTGCTGCCTGCACCACTTCTGTTGGAGTTGAGCAACAGGGAGGGAGACGCACTTCAGCTACTTCCAGGGCATTAATGGGGCACCACACCGTGCATTCGCTGCATTGCCTCTCTCTCCCCACCCAACGCTCTTCCTCTTGGACATCCTGATTCACTGTGGATTTCTGGCATGTTTCAGAAGCAAAAAGGACTGTTTCCTGCCAACTGCACCCATGAAAGCTGCTCAACACTATTTTTCTGGCTTGAGAAATGTTTCTCTGGCCTTTTCAGGCTTCTTTACTGTGGTGCCTTAGAACTTGGCTACAAGCTGTGAAGCCGCCCTGGCCTGTCTGCCAGGGAGGAAACTGCTATAGGAAACTCTCCTGGGCAAGGACCAGCACTTCTGGAACTGCTTCTCCCACTGACTACCCTGCTAAGAAAGCTGGGAAAATTGGACATCTGGCAAAAGGCCCCACCAGGACAGTGTGTATGTGCGCGTATGTTTGTGCCTGTGTTTCCCACAACAGCCTCCTGACATTTGACATTGGGGATGAGAGTGAAAAAGCCTAGGAACTGGGCAGCTCTCATGGGGAAGCATGAATGCATTTTTGTTTTGTTTTCGTGTTTTTTTTCTTTGTCCATCTCTGAATACCTCCAAAAGCCTGCCTAGAAACACTAAGACTGAGCTCTACCTGCCCCCGCCTGATGGAAGACAGCAAATGAGCCACTTAAGCATCTGCAGACCCTGAACCTGCACAGTGAGTCTGCCTGCCCAAGGACCTTAACCCAGGTGAGACTATTTGAACCTGAATGTGTAGAACTGCACTAAGCCCTGGCTGTGGGCATCCCTGGAAAGGCAAAGCTGCTGGAGCTCTCGGCTTGTGGAACTGAGGTGACGGGGTGGCAGAAGGTGCTCTTCAGAAAGGTGAAGGTCTGAAGTGGCTCAGGCTTTGTGCATGGGTGATGGTAAAGAGAGATATGGCCAAGGCTACTTAAAGGATGGACTTGCTGGCAAACAGAAAAGTGCTGGAGACTGTCCCATCCCACCAGGGGTGGCAGCTGGAAAACTAATTCAGTTGCCATTACCTTGTCCTTCCCTGCAGGCTGTGCAGGTTGCTCCCTTTGAAGGTCCTTCTTGCAGCTGCTGCTGCTGGCAGCACCTAAGCTGACTGTCCAAGCAGAAACTTTCCTCAGGGTCATTCCCTGCTTTGGGGAGGAAAAAAAGGACTTGGAGTCATTGGGAGGTGGAGCACTTCTTCCTTCTTCAGGTGAAGAAGGAAGAAAGCTACTGCTTCAGTAGCTCATGTGGTTGGCAGAACCAAACAAAAAGCTGGCTCAAGTCCTGCTCTCAAGTTCTACGAACCTCTTGGTATGAACTTGATTTTTAGTGTGCTCCTTTCTCCCTGCACCTCCCCACCCCTTCAGTACTGAATTGTGAGCAATGGGTGTGAAGTCTGTTACTTTCATTTCCCCACCATTACCCCGAGTTCACAATATCTTGTAAAATGACATGGGACCAGTCATCACCTGACAAAAGCCTGGGGGAGAGCGGGGCTAATCTGTGTAGTGGTGTTTTAGAAACACTGGGGACTCCTTGTGCTTTGAGTCAGTGGAAGAGCCTCTCTAACCTGGGTCCAGTGGATTCACGATTGCTAAAAGGATATGTCCTTCCCTCTCCCTCTCCCCAGGCTGGTTTGTGAGCGGGCTTCCGAAGAGGAGAGTCCTGGGTAAAGTGTGGGTGAGGTTTATGAACTGTGATTTGCACAGCTCCATGTTCTAACTAAATTAAAAAAAAAAACAAACAGTAAATGTATGCTGTGGAAACAGGATTGTGTTGTCCGTGTGGTACATACAGCCAGGAGCTGCAACTTGGATTTCTCTTGTCACAGAATGGCAGCATCAAAACTACACAAATCAGACATCTGAAGAGCTCCCTTTCTTGAGCCAGGAGTTCTGCCACACAGACTACTGAGATACCATGCAAGCACTCAGTAGTAGTATTCACCTAGAGTGATGCAAAGGAGAGACGTTCTCTAGCTTTTTTGTTTGAGTTGACAGGAGTCAACAGAATGTGGAGCCTCTCTCCGCTTTCCTTTTCTGAATCAGGGATAAAAATACAGCCCAGTCTTGGAAACGTCATATTCTGAAATATGTAGTTCAAGAGGCATTTGTTAGTGCCAGGACTGAAGGAAAATGCTAGCTATGTCAGTGCCTCCTGTAACCTGCTGTGCTGTCCCCTTCATGCCTTCCAATGCAAGGCCCCAAGGGATGGAGCTGCTGCTGAGCAGCACCAAAGCAGAACTGACCCGCGTCACTGCAGGAAGGGGCTGCAACTGAGAGCAGTCTTCCCACGGGCCAGTCTGCTATGTCAGCCCAGCTCACACACCCACAGCTGCTTTTCAGGAACACTGTTGCAGTCCTAGGCTAGCTGCTGGCAGCAGGGAGACAAGTTCTGCAGCCCTTGTCTGTGCTGGTGAGTGTAGGCACTGTTTTCAGGGATTTACCTTTGGGCTCAGCAAACTGAAGTAGTATCTTCCCATCTCCTCAGTTCGAAGTCTGCAACAAGCAAAAGGATGCTGCTCTGGCAGGCAGGAACATAGAGATGAGCCACAGTCCACACAGGTCGCCAGAGCATTTTTCTTTTAAGCTTTAATACAAGGTAGCACAATCTGCACCTTCTCATAATGAGGTATTTAAAACATTTTACAAAGAAATGGTATTCAAAGGCATTTAAAAATAAAACGTTTCCCTTTTCTGAATCAAACATTAACACTAAAACCCCTGCTGCCAAGTGCTATTCCCTGTTAGGCCCTCAGCTATAAAGCAGATGGCTAGAAAACTTACTTGAATGGCTTGATTCCCCAGAGGTGGGGATAGATGTTTCCCTGAACTGGCCTTGCCTCGGTGCCATCTGGGAGACACTGCAGCAGCCATCCTTTCCAAAGTCCCTGGAATGCTGATAAAAGTTGTTACAAAACCTCTCTAACAGGGCCAGGTAAGCAAGCAGTCTTGCAGCACAAGCTGAGTGCGTGTGAAGAGGGCTGGGCCAGAAGCCATGCTTGTGACATAGCTGATCTCCTAAGAGCAGCTACCCTGTCCTGCCCCTAGAGCAAGAGCTGCTGCATCGGGATCCACAGCTGGCTTGACCATTCTCTCTAGAGCTGGCTCTGCAGGAAGTCAAGGGAATTTAGAAGAGGATGTCATCTATCCTCAATGCTTAACATACTGCAGGTGACTGAAGGGCACAGGCATTTTTTTTTATTTATTTTTTTTCACTCCAGAACTATCTGCTGCTGGCCTTCTCGTCTCCTGATCTGTTGAAGTGAGCAGGAGGCAGGCCACCTGGACACCTACAACTGTAGCTGTGCATGTAGCACCACGGGGGAATGGAGATGTGGCGTCAGCCCTGGAAGACCTGGATTTCTCAAGAGCTTGAGAAGAGCTTTTCCAAATTTACACTGGGGCTAAACATACTGATACTGGCCAGAGCCATCCCTCAAATACACTCTTTCTTGGGGGAAAAAAAAAACACCTGTTCCAGTAGCACGATTCTGGATAGTGTCTCCAGCTCTCAGCCACTAAAGCAAAAAAGACAGTAACTATAATCAGAGTGTAATTATCCAGATAAGTCTGACGTGAAGCTCCCCTCAGTCCCTGCAGTACTGCTCCCTCCTGGGCTTCCAGGCTGAAACGTAAGTAACAGTGCACACCGTTAAATAGGAAAGGAACAGGAAAAAAAAGGAAGCCAAGACCACACTCTGGGCAACGGGTTCTGTGGCCAGCTGTGAGCATGGCTCATCGTCCCCTCCAGCTCCTTGGCACTCCATGGAGATAGGTGGGAGGAAGCAGCAGGGTCCACCACACCAGTCCCCAGCTGCTCATGCACTGAAGGGTGCCCCTCAAACATCGTGATGAATAGCCCATTGCTCTATCCCTCTGCATCACCTTCATCTGGCTTTCATCAAAAAGAAAACAAAATAGAAACGAACACACGCAACCCCCACGCTCACAGTGGGAAGCTGGAAGCTTCGCTCAGCCTAGACCTCTCCTGCCCCAGCTGCTCAGGCACCAGGGGTACCTGCCTGCCCCATGAGCGGGCCACTGCCATCGTGCGTGTCCTCCACAGGCGTCTGGTTAGTGTGCACCACAACTGTGTTCTCATCGACGAGCTCACAGGCAGGATTGGTGAACGCTGAGAGTGGCAGTGTGATGCGCTGCATTTCACGCTCGTAAACTTTCTGCTCGTGCTTTTCCTTCAGGTCTTTTCCCCTAGATAAGAAATACACATATGAACGGGTTGAGTGCCACAGCTTGGAGGCAGAGTCCCAGTAAAGGTGATGACATGGTAGAAAAGAAGACTCAGCTTTTTGTTTAACACAGGGCTGTTCCGGACATACAAACGCCCAGAAACAATACGGCTTATTTGCTGACAGTACTTCATCTAAGTGATTACTGTAAAGCCAAACTTCTTCAAACCATGGAGCTGACAAACATTTAATACCTTACAGCTCCACAGCAGGGCCTGATGAAGGCCCACGGCAGCAGTGAGACAGCAGAGCCCACTGCTGTGGCAAGAGCTTCTGTAGCCTGCTTCATCTGACAGAAACAACCACAGCAGGTGGGGACAGATTCTGCCTTCTCTTGCAGCAGACCTGTGCAGAAAATGATGCCATTACTGAATGTATTAAAGCCCGCTTCAGAGCTGGCCCTGCCTGCTGCAGCTAGCAGCCTAATACCACCAGTGGCTTCTCAAACCTACCTCACTTTTCAGCCTGTTGCTAAGGGAGGTGACACCACCGTAATTTGTACTGAGGAAGAACGGCATTGCTTTAAAAATGGATGGCATTCATAGCATGTTGTCTCCAGAAAAGCTATGTATACCAAAAGCTATAAAGCACATCAGAGGTTTCTCACCACACCCACCCAAACCTGCCAGTTTGCACATGCAATTTGAGAGCAAGGCACCAGGGAAGAGAGGAAAAGTAATCCTGCGCTGCAGCCCTGCAGCGAGCCTTCTGGGTCTGGAGGAGCAAAGCTGCATTCCGACAAAGCTCTGCCTCTGTCTATTGCTCCTTCCAGCCAAAAACAGGAGTGAGGTGGGACAGGCACCACTGAACATCTCCTGAGGCTTGTGATCCCAACCAGGCAGAGCTGCTGGGGTTTCCAGGCGGCACATAAGCATTTTGGCAGCTTTTCAAAGCTGCCTACAAGCGTGCAGCAGCGGCTGCCGTTCCTGCCAGCACACGAGACAGCGTTCTCTGAAGTGACACCTCAAATCAGATTCTTCAACAAGCAGCGCTCTGTGTTTTGCCCCTTATGTAACACTCCTCCCTCTGTTTTTTTCTTCTGTCGGCGTTTATTATAAACACTTACATAAGGACATGTCCCAGCTTGGGAAAGCGCTCCTTCTGCTTGGCTGTGTCAGACTGCTGTCAAACAGCCAAAATACAGAACAAACCCTCCCAGAGGAGACAGCCTGGGCCTTCACTTGCTGCAGCTATAGTCACTGGTACTTGCTAATCCTGCCCTGTCTCTTACAACTAAGCTGTGTGCTGTTACCACAAACCCTTCTAAAGCTCAAACACTGCTGAGCTACAGAAAGGTTTCTGGCCAGCGCAGTGAAGTGACTGAACAAGTCATAACTTACGTGTGGATCAAAACTGACCTTAAGCAGGCAGGAACTTTGACAAAGGAACTTTTCCAAAAAGATGCTACTTGACATGCAGCTTCACAAAATATAACGCATGTGTGGCACAGAATTTGCCAATTATTTTTCTTCTGAAGTTACCCAGACTAGAGAAAGCAGAGGAACACATGGCCTGCTAAAAGGATTGCTCTTCTGATCACAGAAGAAACTTCCTGTGAAGGCACCTGGGATCTGCTCCCTACAGCTCCTACCTAGAAGTCAGCTCCCCTGGAAGCACCTGAGGAAGCCACATCAAATCATGCATGCACATACACATCCCAAAACAAACAAGCCAAAAAGGACACTCTGAAACTTTAAATGGGACAGAATACCATATGGATAGGTAAAATTGAGACGAGTGGTATTAGTTCTTAAGATAGCTGTTCTCTGTTAGCAATGTTTGAAGACAAGCATCTATCTGCCTTTTCATTAGGATCTGGTTGGGTCTGCAGATATTCAGACATTCCTGATCTGTTTAGGTTGCACTGTGTCTATACCAGCTTTCGGACAGAGAGTAGCCACTGACCTCTTATAGATGTATCCCACGACAATGCCAGCTCCAATGGCAATGATTATCACCATCATGATCAGCCCCAGCACATAGCCTGGGAAAAGAGAAAAGAAAGAGGCAGCATTGGAGGCACTGGATCCAGTTACAGCACCGCTTTCAGAGCCTCAAAACAAGTCCATCCTGACAGAATTGCAGGAATGGACTCAGCACACAGTCCTGTGTTTGTACCTAGTGTCCCTAAGTCCTTCTTTTCCCTGGAATTCATCTGCACTCTCTGACTTATCCCAATGACGGGCTGCACAGCGGCTGCCTCGCTCCGGGAGGGCAAGGTATCAGCTGGTTCAAACACCTGGTTGACCTCCTGAGAAATATTAACTTCTGCTGTAGGGTCTGGGGCTGTGGGAGCAGTAGCATCTGTTGGGAGGAAAAAGAAACATATAAAATAACAAGCATTGACGAGTACTTCAAAATAACATATGCCATGTGAGTGGGATAAATCTAGACTGGTTATCACCGAACTGTCTTCAAAGTACACTTATTCTCTGTTAATTTATTGCCAGAATCCTACCAAAATAAACACACTCCTCTCCCTAGTTAAACAAATCTATTTTACCAGGAGTATGAGGCAGCACCTCAGACCAGGCAGAAGTCAGAGAGCAGAATGAACACAGGTTCAGAGCACGAGTCCAGGGGATGTGCAATGACTTCATTTAGTCTACAGATCGATACACAGGCTGCAGCTTCAATCATGCTGAACAGACATGAACAAGACGATGATAATCTTCATCTGAAATCTCCCAGGAGTCTATTTATCTCTCTTCTGCCTCAATCTTCCTGACACAGGAAGGTTTGACAGGACACTCCAGCTGGTGTGAAAACAACCTGGGGACATTTTTTACCCAGTCTTCTTTGCATCCACGTAGCAAACTCCTTTAGCATGACAGACAGGCTAAGTCAGAGCAACACTTCAGGCAGCACAGGCACTGTCTGGTGTAAGTACAGCATGGCCCTGCTCAGCCAGAGCCCACAGGAAGGTGTGTGAGGATGGATGCCCATAGCAAACTCAGCCCTGCAGATTTTTTTTAATCAACCAAGCTAAGAAAAATTTCAAGAAAGCTTTTCTATGCCACAGTTAAAAAGGAAGCTGTACAACAGTAGAAGCTATAGCAGTAGAATGTATACATCTACTGCCCGTCCTGAACACAAAACCACTCTGCTTTTTGGACATGCCATGCACAGCGTGCGCCCGCACCTGCAGAGTCCCTCCATCTCTCAGCAGGCCCTGGATCTCACCCCACAGCTGGCAACAACCCCACGAGGATTTGCTATCTGCAGCCATTTTGAGTCCTCAGTGGAATGTGAAATGGAAGTACAGCAGGGGGGTTAGACACAGCAGATCAGGGTCCCTGCAGTGCACAGCTGCTTCACCTAAGGTCAGCCAGAGAAGCTGAATTAAGGGGAGCTGCAGGACACGACTACAATAAAAAGGTGCCCACTCTGAGACACAAAAATGGCCAAACCCCATGAACATGCAGATGGTGTACTGGCTGAAAGGTCAGCGAAGTCCCCAGATCCCAAGGCTGCAGGACTGTTCTGAGCGAAGATCTTGGCAGCAGAACATTTGTTTTGCTCTATCTTCAGGGAAAAGCAGGCAAAAGACAAGCAGAGCGAAGGAGAGTGGAGGGAGGGTGTGTGGGGGAGAGCTGTTTACATGCAAGGCCAGCGATCCCAAGGGACAGTAGTGTGTACATCAGGAGGGGCTCCGAGATAAGTTCCAAAAACAAGTGCTTGCTTTGGCCTCAGCCAGCACAGCCATCTCCCCTCCCTGAAGCTGGCTCTCAGCTGTGGTTCTGCTCTTGGCAGGCTGCTTCACACCCTGACATGTCTGACTATCCAGGAAGAATTCAGCGTTTGATGCGTTCTGTCCCTTACTGCCCTCCCTTCAGTTCTTGTTTTTACCATGTTCCTTCCCCCCCACCTGTACCCAAACTCACGCTGGCACTCATTTAGCAGCACACACCCGTTCAGACAGAACAACATGCCCCACAGGAAGGCCCTACCCACACCCGTACAGTTCCTACATGTCCGGACCTTCGCCTTCTGCAACACAGCTCACCGGCCCCACACCGAGCAGCAAAACCGGAGGGGGTGAGGCTCTGTTTCCCGGTGCCTAAGCTGAACTCCCAGGAACACCGAGGGCTGCCGGGGAGCCCCGGGTGCCCGGTGAAGGGCGGCGGGGGCTGCCGGGTGCAGGGGGACCCCAGCCCGGTGCCCAGCCCCAGCGGCGGGCAGGTAGAACAAAAGAGGAGGGGTGCAGCGGGGGCTGCCTGGGCCCGCTCCTACCTGGGCAGGGGGCGATGTCGCACGCTCTGCGCTCGGGGACCCCGGCGGCGCCTCGGACGTAGCACCACGGCGCGGCGTCGCCGTCCGGGTTCCGGCAGCTGCTGTGATCCTCGGCGACTGCGGGAGGGCGCGGAGCCGTCAGCCCGGGGCTCCCCGCACCCCCCGAGCCCTCCCTGCCCCTCGCACCCACCTGCCGGCAGCGCGCCGGGCCCGCTCCGCACCGCCCGCCAGTTGAGGCACGGGGCTCCGCCGGAGGCCACTCGCCGGGTCCCGCGGTAGGACGCGCCGTCGCCGCGGAGGCACTCTGCGGAAACACGAGGCCGGGCCATGCTGGGAGGGTCTCCCCCCACCACCACCCCGAGGCCGCTNGCCTCCGCCCGGCCCGGCGGGAGCACCGCGAGGGGAAGGGGCTGGGAGCGCGGGGCGGCGCTGGGGGCGGCCGGGAGCAGCCGCGGAGCCCCGGGGGAACGGCCCCGAGCGCTGCTGTCAGCGCCCTAAGGCGGGAGGGACTCCCGGGCAGGGAGAGGGGAATCCCGGCACGGAGCCGGGCGGGACCGGTGCCCGTCTTCAGACCTTCCCCGGAGAGCTGCAGCCCAGCCCTGAGGAGCCCTGCTGCCCTGGGTCTCCATTTGGGTTCCCTCAGCTTTAGGGAACGTGCCTGGGGAGCACACAATTCCACTGCTTTTCAGTGACTCCACATGCTCGAAGGGCTGTGTCTGCATAAAGAAAAACAAGGTAAGAGCCCGCCATGCGTTACGTTAATTATATTGCAATGGTTCAGGCGCAGCAGCAAAGCCTTCCTATGGACACCTGAAGGGGTGGCCGTGGGTACTCATTTCCCACAGGGCAGCATTCAGGTAGGGTGATGCCGGTGATTATATGCGAGCGTGTGGAGCCACCTGTGTGATTTCCGTGTGCCAGGAGTGGAAAACAAATGCTCAACGCTTGGGCGCAGTGGAATGGGGCTCACAGGGATGGCCCAGGCCTGCGGCACAAGGTGCTGCTATTTCTGGCTTCCCCACACAGCTCCTGACCTTGGCCCATCTGCCCGCTTCTGCGCTCATCCTTTCTGCTAAATGAGGGACAATCCCACCTTCCTTCTCTGGAAAGGCCATGAAAGTTCCCTTCTCTTAAGGTGCTTTGAAATCACATGCGAAGCACAGAGCGCACAGCAAGTATTTCCCTGCCAGGAAGCCGCACGTTGTGCTGTGCACGATGAATCACGGGCAGGGCAGCGCTGGCTGCAGCAGCAGTCCTTCCCTTCCCCTCCCACACAATTCCATCCTGGCAGGGCTGTCAGGCTGCTACAGGTGTGACGGGCAGGCTCAAAGCACTCATCCAAAGCAGCTTCTACCCTTTTCCCACCAGGTCACGCGCTCTTTCGTGCTGTACAGCCAGGCTGCCTGCTGGAGCCAGCCCACAACGCAGCCACAAAAAACAGATGGACCAGCATGGCAGAGGGGAAGTGATGGAAGCAGCTCAATTAAGCAGCACTGCCACTGAACGTGGAACTGTAACCTTAGCACTGACGTGATTCACACTTCAACAATACAATTCAACACTACAGTACATTTAGTTTAATAATGTCAAATTAAAAAAAAAAAAAATCTGCAGCCAGACTTGCGAGGTTGGAAAAATCCTTTGTGTGTCAGTACTGACCGACAGCACCAGCTAAGATGTCTGCTTTGTGCTGCTCAGCTCATTGTGTGCACAGACACTCAGTGACTGCATTCCTGATGCTCCCCAGTCACCCTCTGTGAAGGCAGTGCTGACTGGAGCAAGGATTCTGAATAAGGGCTACTGAGTCAGACCTGTTTGTAACAGCTCTTCATAAGAGATTTTATGGGACAAATCCCATTCAGACAGAAACTGCAGGGCCACACATGCACCCAGAGGTACAGTCTGTCCAAAATTGTTTGCAGAGGGCTGCCATCCTGTACAATCAATTCCTTCTAGCTCATTTTGTGAGACTAACAAAGCTCCCATGCCATGTTGCATGGAAGGCACCTCCCCCTGTCCATCCCGATCCAAGAACTGCAGGCTGGGCAGTAATCTCTGTGCAAACAAACCTCAGACCTTCCCAGCTCTCTCTCCTGTTATGTAACAAGATAAATTTTCACTTCTCATTACATGCAGCCAAGTTCCAGCAAACAATTTGAGTTTCTAGTCCATGGAAGGACAATGGCGAATCTGGGAGAAATGCAAAACCCATCGTATTAGTGGTGGAGATCAAAGTCTTTTCCACAACTGACTTCTAAGCATCATTTTTTCTCTTTTATCTCTGGCTTTCTGCAGGATGAGGGAAGATTTACGCCTGGCAGTTTCACGGAGTTAGGTTTAATAGGATGCCAGTAGCAGCTGTCAACGCAGAGTCAATTGTTCTTTCTGGGCTTTGGAAATGGGCTTGCTCTTCTTGCAATACCCTTAAGAGATTAAACCTGACATTACCTCCTAGGACTTGATTTCAAAGGAACTGCCCAAACGATACCTAGGCAAATAGTTCTGTAACTATACCCTCACATGGTTTAAATGTAGAAGTCAGTACATACCCAGACGTGCACCACAATGCATACACATCTACAGACGCTTCACAGAATACACATGCCATTTTTAGCAAGGAGGAAGGTTCAGCACCCTCCCTGAGCTCAGTGTGAACCAGTTTCAGCCATGAGCTGGCGCCTTTCTGCTGTTTGCCTTACGCAGGTTCCCAAATGCACAATGTCTGCTTTCTGTCTCCTGTCTCTCAACTGGGCTCTATTTTTTTTTTTTTTTCACCTGTGGAAAAAATAAAAATGTATGGAAAATGTTCTTTGGAAAGAAAAGTGCAAGGAAGCTAACATGTAGCACAGCATGCTACACAAAGGGAGGCAACCACAGCTGTTCAGTTCTGGAAGGACTCTGCAAGAAGTCATCAAACCCACCCTCTCTGGCCACAGCCAAGCATGTTCAGACCTTCCCGGACAGAAGTTCATCTAGTTTCCTACTGAAAGTAATAAAATGCTCTATTACTTACTAGATACTGGGGAGAATAACCAAAATCACCTTTTAATCTAAGTATTCTTTCCTAGATAAACTAACATGGATTGCCATGTTAAAATGGAAAAAACTGACCACTGCCTTCCTTATAACAAGGCACATGACATGTTCCTATCAATTCCCATTTCTTCTTTATGGGCACATCAAAATAATTCTTCAATTTTTTTTCCCTCAAAACTAGTTTTTCTAAAGCTCTCTTCATTCCAGTTCACCACGTCTCTAATTTTTCTGCTTACTTCATAAATTGTGATGCCTAATATAGTAAACTGAGGCCTCATCCACCATGAACAGAATATTAGAGCAACTTTTGTTTAAAGCTTAAGACTGCAAATGTCAAACACTATGAAGTACTTATAAGTCTAACAAAAGTGACTTTTTTTTTTAACTCCTTTGTTGCCTCTGGAACATAAAAAGAGCTGTGGTTCTCACCTGTGAAAAGCCTTCTGTAAGCAATGACGTAGGAGTCAGAAACAAGTACGTTTTATTCCTAGCCTATAAATAATCTGCATAGAAGAAAAAACATGAGAGTTGGAACAAACGGATCAGATGTTGAGTTTATGAAATCATGAGCAGAATATAACTAAAAATCAAGACAGAGACAGTCACTACAAAGGAGTCAGTGTGGAGGGAGAGAAATAGCTGATTGCACTGTTGCATCCCCCTGCTGACATGTTCAAGGAGAGGTTTCCCCTCCCCCTTCCATTTGACAGCATGAGCTATTGCTAAGTAAATGCCAGCCACAGCCTCCAAGGACTAACAAGGAAGTCTGCAGAAGCAAAACAACCATATGTGATATTTGAACTGGTTCAGACTGGTTCAGAGTTTGCTCTACTTACTCGAAGTGCCTTCTCAGATGAGCCTTCTGTGTGGGCTGTAATAAAAGGAAAGAGGCCTCAGGAGGGCAATCTGGGTCCTATTGTTTACTGGGGGAGAAGCAGTGCAGCTACACTTTTCTAGCTCTGAGATTAGCCCTGAATACTCCCAGTAATCACTGATTTAAGAATTCTCACACACTGAGTCCTCTCTAGCAGCAACGCTCCTTTGTCCTATCGGTGACAAACTGCACAGGGCCTTACCACAATTCCCCCAGAGGTTTTGATAGGCCCAACTGCCCGTAGACATCTGTGATCACAGTAGTCCACTGGGAGTATTGTAAAGGTCTCAGCTTGAATCATGACTCTTAAATTTTTCCCCTGGAGCATTCTGAAATCCGCGCACGGATCACAGGCACAGTTCTTCCCTGCTATCCAACGGGTGTGTCTCCTAGCAAGATACCTTAAACCTGTACCAATACTGCTAGGAATTCAGTGCAGCTGAAGAGGGTTCAGACCCCACTTACACTGTTGTTTTTTTTCCTACAAGTGCAGGCTGCTGTTGACAAAAAACAGCACATGTATGTTTAAGGGTGGAGAAAGGGAATCAGAGAATACGTAGGTCTGAGAGTGAAGAACAGAGGCCTTACTCTAAATTCTTCCACTGATTTGTTTGACCTTAGGCAAGTTTCTGCCACAGTGTGCCATATTAATACTGCTGAAGTCACAGAAGGCAGCTCGATGTGTGTAGTGCTGATTTAGACTGAGAGCACAAATAAACATTAATGCAGGAAGAAAAATATGAGAATGTGTTGTGTATTTTTTTTTAAGGTATTAAAGTACCTTTGTAGCTTCTCTGTTTCTTAATTTAGTGTTGTGCACAGCAATAACTAGCAAAGCTAAGCAGTCAGCTAAACCAATATTCTTACTGGTTAGAAAATGCTGATATAAAAATAACAACTTACCTAAGATGAGATGCATTAAAAAGGCAGCACCAGAATGTATGGAGATTTGAGTCAAATGAAATAAAGATTTCTGATTGGGATACGGAAAATTAAACTTCCAGTGAATTGGACAGAACTATTTAAATGTCCTATCCATCTTTCACTCACCATGGGAACAAATTTCACAGTCAAACAGAAGTGATAGCCCCAAACTGCTGCTTAAACTTCCATAATCATAGAGTATTATCAAAGTAAGAGTTAGCTTTCACTGTGAAAACAATGAGGTTGCAGTGTTGTGCTTTAATACACAAGACTTGCAGTTCCTTTTGAAAACGCACCACCACTCACTACAAGCGAGCAATATCCCCTGCCAACAGAAAGGCAACGAGATTATAAACTTGTACACATGAAAACAAAACAGAAATCTGTTTTTCTTATCTAGCTAGGGTTTTAGGACTGGGATCGGGATAATTTGTGTGGTTCAACCTAGGAGCAAAGACCAAACCTTTCAGTGGAGCTACCAGTGTTTCCTCATAAAAGCACAGGATTCACAGTCATTTACAATGCAGGGCTCTCACCTCTGGATTTTATTTCCTTAGCTGACCTGAAAACAGATTAAAACCTTCCGCAATAGGTACTGTGAAAGACCTTTCTCTCTACAGGTGTTTGCCTGAAGGCTGTGGGAGGGCTTGTGTTTATTTTGGGAAGTTGCCCTGTCTTCCCTGTGTAGAAGGTAAACCTCTTTATTTTCTCTGTGGGTTGCACACATGCCATTGGCATGCAAGGATAGCCTCTTTCATGACTCTTATAAACGGACATGGCCTTTTAATGTCTATTTACAAAAGCAAAGACCCTGATACTTAAATATATTTACAGAATAGGGCAAACCTTTGCTGTTGTTTTGGTCTTGAGTTTGCCATTCTCTTAGAAAGTTAGGGCTCAAACTGGTAAGGAGGCTAAAGAGTAGAAAGGAACAAAGGATTAGTAAAGTTTCACCTCATAATTCACTTAACTCTTTAAAATTATAATGGTGTTGAGTTGGAACACTGCATTTGACTGATGACCCAGCACCTGAGGCAGGCAGATCAGAAACATGGCAAAAACCAAATTTATATATTCCATCTCATTTTCATTTTTCAGTATCTTCCACATATTCATTAAGGACAATACCAAGTTTCACACAGACACTTGTTACTCTGTCCACTTATGCTAAAAGGATGGAAGAAATCTCATCACAAAGACCCAGAGAGAGGATTTGCTGGTCAAAATAAAAACATTCTGATGCACAATGTTGCAACCTGCCTATGACATTACTGGTTTTCATACAGAGCTGTGCAGATTGGCAAAGGCAGAAACCATCTCTGATAGAGGAAGATTTGGAGATATGAGAAATACAGGCTGTCTCAGGTACTCATGATCTCTGTTCTCTGTCTCCAGGAAATGAACGCATGCAGCCTGCAGAGTTTAATTCTCTTTTGGTTTATTACTATTTAAAAATCAGTTTTTGCATCCCCTTCTACAGAGGCTTCACCTTCCAACAGAACATACAAAAAATACACACAATAGAAAAAAAAAAAAAAAAAGATAGGTAGGTAAGTTGCTTTATACAAACAGGTCCCTAAGAACCCAAAAGGCTAAAACAGGCTCGGTTTCAATAGAAGCAGGCCCATAAATAGGCAAGAAACTTCATTCAAGTAGGGAAAGAGTCATCAATCCTCACCTAAGATCCTTTCTTGCTCCCACTGAAGCCAATGGGAGAATTCCCAAGGACTTCAGTAGAAGCAGGATTGGGATTCATCAGAGCCAATGGCAAACTTTCCTGCTCCTTCCCTTCCAAGGCACTGTCTCTTCCACACAGTGTGCAGCCAGGCAAAAATGCCAGCGTTCCTGGCTCATCCCACACTCGTGTTTCAGTTGTTCGCTCTACAGGACATCTGAGAACAGCCTTTTATTTTCTCTTACACTGTGTATTAGCACTAATTGCCGCAAACTTTCCAATTACAACAGTACTGAAGAGAAATTCTGAGCCTGAGAGCAAGGCTTGGTTGATTATTTAAGAGCCAGCAGTCAGTCTGACAACTTTGCAGAGGGCATGTAAAAACTGCCTAGAGAAGGCACCAGTTTGTAGACACAGCAGCCAAAAAGCTATTAGCAGGAGTGAGACTGATTTATTACAAAAGCACTTACCCACGCTCACTACAGGACTGCAGGAAGCTCAAGAGCATTTATAGCTGCTGGTGGCTGTATGAAGTGACCCCATGGTCCCCATGGAACCCAGGAGCTAGGAGGGAGTCACTGGAACATCAGTGAGACACCAGTTACCTCCTTCCTTCAGTACATCTCAGCACTTCCAGGTCTCCAAAACGGCAGTACAAGTAGAGAAGCCACCCAGGAAAAGCTTCATTCACATAAACCCTGAGAGCAGATCAGGAACGCCAGGCAGACTTTAATTTAAATCTTTCACCTTTCAGGAAGAATGCAGCCGAATGTTTAACTTTACATCATGCCTGGAGTCCCTGTGGCCAAATGTTTGTAGCAGAGTTAAATGGCACTATTGTGCAGCACAATTTGGCACATCGATCCAATCTTGAATCATTGTTACTCAAGGGTTATCATCATCTCATTTTTTAGATGGGAACTAAACACAGGAAGAGGCTAGAGATGACATAAGGTGTTAATTCTTTGCAAAGAGGCAGTCATTACCCGCTACCACAGAGCAAACAGCTGTGGTTTTCCACTAGCATGCTTTAACCATTCCAGCCATCCCCACAACCCCTTGCAGCCAGGGCTCTTGCTCCTCTTCTGCAGCACTCTGCAGTTATGTCACAACTATTTATTTATTTTTTCTTCTGTTTAGCCAAATAGTTCTCTGGTTTGTTTTACAGGTAGCATTGTTAATTTGCAGAGCTGTATGTATCTGAATAGATACCACACTGGCAAGGAAATGTATGGAGGGTGAAGGCATCATGGGAGCAGGCAGAAAGACATTATGCCAATGCTGTTAATGCTGATTCTGCAACGGTAAAGGGTGGCCTCAGGCTGCAGCCCAGCCACTGCCTCCCTCCTGGTCCCAGCTCAGTGCTCCAAAACACGCTGCCTTCTTAAAGAGACACAGCAGCAGGTTGGGCTGAAAGCCAAATCTATTCCCAAAGGCTCATTCACAACGGCTGGAAGTTCTTGTTTAGAAAAACATGTTCAGGATAAAAAGCCAGACTCTCTCAGGAGACAGGGGCATCTTCCACAATCTATTTCCTTTTTAAAAAAACTCCTATTTTTTCCCCCTCTGCTCATTTGTTTTGTCTTTTGGGTTGGAACTGAGAGCATAAGCTCAGAGATTCGATGTGAGCTTATGTTCTGTTCAATTAAAACTTGTGTACTGTGCCCAGGCAAAAGGAGAATGGTATAAAGCTGGCATAATTTATGTTAAGATATTCATAATGCTGTTAAGGTATATTCATAATGCTGTAAAAGCCAAGATATTCCACGGTTTTGTTTGGCACTTGCTCTCAGAGTTTCTGCCATCCTGAACCATCAAAAATATTTGACTTTTTGTGGGGGATACAGAAAAGCCTTTCCTGTTTCATTATTTAAAATTTTGTTGGTTGTGTTGTTTTTGTTTTGTTTTGTCCATTCATCTCTCATGAAACCCAGAGAGAGCTCTCACTCTCCATTCATTCTTCCAACACTGAAGTCTGGAGTTCCTTTGAAATTTACTTTGGCATCTACTTCCTCAAGCAAGCACCTTAAAAAAAATTAAAGCTGAAAGTGGTACCCCACTCCAGACTCAAGACAAAAATTCAGATATTGAATTCTAGGAACAAATACTTAGTGAAAAAACAAGACACTAAAGTTACAACAGAGCCTACAAAATCTAGGTTAGCTTTCATACTATCAATTCAATTAGTTGAGTTAGGTAGACATTCAGTTACACAGCTTTTCTATTCAAGTCATTCCTTACTGTGGATAGCAGTTGAGGGAGAAACAATAATTTCAGGGAATACTTGGGAAATAACAAACATTCCCTAAGTCACTGGCACTCAAAACAGGTCTAAAATTGTGACTGGGCATTTGCAATTATGCAAAAAATTGGAATGAAGACCAACTCCACACCAGCTGATAGTTCTAGGCTTAAAAAAAATAAAAAAATAAAAGAACACACACATCCCCCAACACATAATACTTTGCCCTATTATCATTAAGGCACTGGATTGAGAGAAGGAAAATCTGTGTTCAATTTCTGGTTCTGCTATCAATTTCCCACGTCATCATGGGCAAATTATTTAAGACTGAGCTCACATGCCATCACATTACCATGCATCAGGTAAGTCACAGCAGTCAGTCTGTTTGCACACATCTAGCTTGTGGCAAATGTGACTTAATGTAACTCAGTATGGAATAAACTCATGTTCAATTGCTTTACTTTGCGTTTGTGGTGGACATAGAGATACATTACTTTAGGCAAAAAGAAATTCCTAATAATCAGTCTGAGCCCCTTCATTCAAAATAACATTTAAGCATGCATGCAATCATTTTTTAGAACTTCACCTGTGTTTCATTCACTCACTTATGAAATGCTAGCATCTGCTCCTTTCTTGTCTATTACTGATGTTTAGATTACAAAGATTTGAAGGTATTTTCATCATACCTAATACAGAAGGGTCTGAGCCACAGCTGAGGGGTTTAAGCACTCCTGTAATACAAAGAAATGCTACTAATCTGATGATCAAAATTTGTAAATTTGTATGAACTGAAGTTCCTTTCTTTGCAGAGAGGTGCACTGACTTAAATATTGGGTTGCAGTCCTAGCAAAGAACAAAAAAGATAGTTATCATCTACACAATGACATGCCAGTTAAAAATGTAATAGTAACAAGTTAAGCGAGGTTGCAGCTTGGGGCATCTTAAGTATTTCCCTTTGAACCTTGAGTGAATGAGGCTGAGTTTTCTGTTTGGATCTGTCTTCTGATCTATGAGCAGCAGACACTTCCCAAAGCACAGAACAAAGAATTTGCATATAAATTAAATTCCTATCCAGAACTGAATAATATGCCTCCAAAACAGGAAAGAGCTCTGAAAACCCACTTCTGCTGAGGATCTGCCCTATTTACTGTTGCAGCTAGTCTGCACGAATCTCTGTGTCAGTGCAAATCTCTCCTATTTACACGAGGATGATCTAGAACTGTCATTTCAGGATTGTTAACTTACTGCCTAATTGTTTCCCTGTTCACTAGACTGAGAATTAAATTGCTTTCATTCAATTAACTCATGACAACTTAGTAGGCATTTTCTTTGACAAGCAAAATGCACAATGTTTTAGAAGGCTTCCTTTTTAGTTCAAGGCCTTTCATTTGTTTCATCGGGTCAAGATTTGTAGCTTTCAAAATTAAATTCCAGTAGACATGGGCCAAAATTCAGCTCACTAACAACAGTCAAGTCAGTGGAGCTAAAACTAGGGATGAAAATAACCTGTATTCTGGACTTGAATTTTATGACTACTGCATGCTCTTCAAGTGCACACAGGATCGCTGACAACAAAAACTTCGTGTAACTTTCAGAATACAGCCTCAATTCAACAGAAATCTTCCTCCTGGTTTACTGCTCGTTGCTAAATACCATCAATCTGTACATCGGTGTGACTGTAGTTGCATTTGCTAATCCCAGTGCATGGTTATCCTGACTGGAAAGCCTGCTCTATCTTGATTCGCTTGGAAGTTTACAGAGTTCTCACCATAATCTAGGTTTTTAAGTTATTTAAACTGCTTTGTTACCTTTCTGAATGTCCTGTTTCCACTTGTCAAATAAGCTGATCAGTACAGCAACAGCAACTCCATTAACCTTCAGTTTGAAGGGGTTTTGTGTTGTTTTTGTGTTTGTTTTGTAATTCTTTCTTTCCCTTTTCAATGAGACTCATGTCTATTTCGGGGATTCTGAGGGAAGATGAATGATGAAGAGCATGACCTTCAGTCTCGCAACCTAGACTAACAGCAAAACGTCAAGCCCATATTTGCAAGAAATATGCAAATTTAGGAAGTGCCGGTACTATACAGAGAAAGTCACTGATTATTCAACCTCAGTCTAAAACAGCCGAGAGCAAGCATAAAAAAGTATCCTTCTTACATGAGAGAAGCTGCTGCTTCTAAGTTTGTAGAGTTTAGAATGGCATTCTAAAAACTGTATACTTACAAAAGGCTCTACAATTCAAACACAAAATCAAAATAGGAATTTGTCCCACAATGTCTTCTTTCACTTATGGATGAGCTGCTGAGTTTGGCTTAGGAGCTCCCAGGCAACACACAGTGCCACAGCAGCAGTTTGTGGCTACGTTTGCATTTCATACAGACATACCTCTTGCAGAGGATGTAGGTCCAGGTCTGCAGTGGTCTATTCTGATCCAGCACTGTATTAATGATGGGGACAGCTACTGTTTCACAGAATGCAAGTCTGGTGTGAGACTTGGGCTCTTCAGAGTGGCCTTTCTAGAAGCATGCAGTACATACATAGCAGCTTAGTTTGCCAAATCACTGCTTAAACCTCAGCTCATTAACTCTCACAACAACTAGGTGATGTAGAGAAACTTCTCACAGACAGGAAATTAAGAAACAAATTCAGTGAGCTGTCCTATGTGACTTTAACCATCAATAGCAGAACCATAATTATAACTCAGAGTATTCCTAACTCCTAACCCTGTGTTCAGTTAATTAAACAACATTTATACCTGGATTTGGTACATAAAGACCTTGACAAATTACATGGGAGGAGAGGGAGGGCCAAGAAAGGATACTACTTTTGCTCAAGTGGTATTTTCAGATTAAACGGAACCTTGAACAGCCTAGAAGCCCCGCTTCTTTGCCTTTTGTAATCAATTATTTTTCAGAGATGTACTGTTCACAATTCCCATCTCTTATAGTAGAAACCTTTCTTGGAACAGAAATGAGTAAGACTGGCTTTTGCAAACCTGACTAAGGGCAGATCAGGAGAGCAAGACTGTAGCCAAAAAGCCCAGGTCACTGAGAGTACAGTACAATGGAGAGAGGGATTAATGCCATATTTACTGGTTCTCATTTGCACACCGTTTGGACAGGTGGCTAAATTGCTTAAAAACCAGACAAAACAAGGGGATGCAAAGTAACATACTAACTTCTTTAATAGAGTCCAATCCAATTAAATCAAAATCACTCTGTGAACCCCTGGGTTTATTCACACTAAACAAATCAGTGGTACATAGTGTTAACCCGATAGCTGATCGTGTTTATCCCCTAGGTCCCCACATGAAAAATGAGCACCAGTCAACCAGACTGCAATGGTATTTTTTCCTTTTTTTTTTCCCCATAAAACTATTTCTTCCATAGACTTAAAAACAATCAACTAGCCAAGTTATTAATTATGGTACGTCTAAAAAAAAAATTAATACTAACCCTAATGTGACTGCTGCTTTAAGAGTGCTCTGTGTATCGCCTTAGACTGGCTTTTCAGTAGCAATTCACTACAACAGGTCCTAAAATAATAATAATAGAGAATTAAAACCTGACAGCAAGTTTAATGGTTAAAAATAACAAAAACAACCTGTTCTGAATGGTGATTTTACTCAGCAGTTTGGTCCTGCTGCAGCACTCACAGCCTCACAAATGGCAGAAGGGGTTCAAATTCTCTCACCTTCTTTAATTTTTTTGTTTTTAAAAGGACAACTGCTTTGTAACCTTCTAGGTACCATGGGGCATTTTTCTTAATGTTATATTCAGTCAATAATGGGTCTGTTTTCAAAACTTACTGTTTTTCTGGGGTGGGTTAGGGAAGATAGGGAATAGAGAGAGAACAAAATGCAGCTCCCTGTAGCTGTAGCTCCCATTGCGCCTTGGTCACTATGACTGTCTCTAATTCTCAGATCAGCGCTCTTTTTTTATTCTAGAAGATCATGACGAAACACCGGCTGCAGCCTTTATAGCTCCATTTGGTGTTTTAAATCATGTCTCCTGTCCAAGGTCACCATCTTCTGTAATTTATCAGCTAAGAAGCATTTTTTCCTTCTCCCCAGTGAGGGTTTAAAGGTGGGGTAGGGCATGGGACAAAGAGGGAAGCTAAAATGAATAAAAAATTCTCAGCTATAGAACCAAATATCATTATTTCCTCTTTCATTCACAGCATCTTATCATTATAGCCAGACTGCTGCTTCACTTTAAGATCAAACTGATCTCATTTTCCCTCTGGCCCCATCGGTTGCTGGTCGACCTCTGGATCCACTAGGGATGATGCAAATGCTGACTGGACGATCTGAAACCCAAATGACTCCAGAAGAGACATGTTCTGTTGGGGTGAAAAGGGGGATCCCAGAGCAGGACCAAGGTCCCCCAGTGGGCCACCAAGGGCCCTGACGTGAACTTTCTGTATGTGTTTGTTCAGATAAGACTTTGATCTGAAAAAGCTGCCGCATTCAGGACAAGGGTACTTCTTCTCTCCCTCTGTCTCCATTTTGTTTTTGCTGACTGCCATGTCACACGAGAAGGACCCATTGGTGCTCTGTTTCTCAGGAGTCTTGAGGTCACTGGTGTCAGAGAGGTCTCCATATGAATCAGAACTCTCAATCGGGTCCGAATGTGAACATTTCTGTCCTTCTACGGGAAAAAGAAAAGAGAACAGTTTTCAGAAACTCATCTCCCAAAACACTTATTTAACATAATAGATGATGTTGTTTACCACCTGATTCAATACTGCCTGTCAAGGCAGAATTATACACATTTAACACTGAAATCCCCCATATTCTGAAGGCCTTGAGCACAAATCCTCTTTACAAACCACACAACTGTTATCAGAGCAACATCCATGGACTAGTAATAATACTGAATGCATCCAAAAATTGTCTCTGTTTTTTGAATCCCAAACAATGTCTCAAAAACTTTATACTTCAGGCACTACAAAAGCATGGACCTGATTTGAGATTTTAACTGTACAAATCATTCCCTGCACTTCTGAAATATAGTTGATACTTTGAGCCTAGAAACCTAATAAAGTATAATGGGCTAACGTAAGATGTAAAGAAACCTGGAGATATTTTACTCATACACTCAGCAAAGCAGCAGTGATTGGTGCAATTTCAGAGGTGCAATTCCATTTAATCTTAAGGAACTCTTTTTTAAAAGTTAAGTGCAATGTTGTTAGAAGTGAACTTCACTATCTAAAATTGCTCTATCCTTAAACACTGTAAAACAGGAGTTTAAAACACAATTTTAAGCCATTTGGATACATATCCTGGCAAAGTCATCAGTATGTTTGGAGCGTTCCCCGTTCTCCTTTGGCACTATGTCAAGGAAGTTTGTCCACGCTTTTTGCTCAGTTTATATGAATGAGCGTGGGAAACCCAGACATACTCCCTGCACAAGTTTCTGAATACAAATAAGCTGGATCTACTATTAACTCTGAAAGACCAAAGAACCACTTGGCACAAGCCAAAATCCAGATTTGCTCTGGACTCAGCATCATGAACCAAACAGGATATGCATGAAATCAATACAGCACTGAGCTGGAGTAAATCTCTTGTTAAATCTGCACACCACCCAGAACCAAAGGGCTTCTGCAGTAACTCTGTGAGGACTTCAATAGAAGGGGAAAAAAAAAAAAAAAACAGCCAACAACTGGAGCTTTCCATTGGCAAGGACTTTGTTTAACCCAGCCTGCTGTTTTCTCCTGGGCAAGAAAAAATGTCGCTTTTTGGGACAACCATGGCTTCAAAGAACTTTCTGCTGTTTCATGTTCATAAGGCATACTAATAGCTCAAACCAAGAAGCAAAAAGCAAGGTATTCTACGTAGGTTAGCACAGCTGTTACATAATCAAAACTTTTAGCTATTCTTACAATACTCTTTTTTCTCAAAAAGCTAATGGTAGGTTAAAAAAAAAATGACAGTACTGTTTTCATTCTCTCCCTCTTCTCCCCAACAAAAGCATAAAAAAGTAAAAGTTCAACTACAGATAGTTGCATGGCTCCTCATCAATCTGCGGATGAACACTGCTTTCACCGCTCAAGAATTTATGAATTGCACTCTGTGTCTTTCTCTCATCCTTCACTGGAAATCAGAAACACGGTTTGACTGACACAAGATTCAAGTACAGTGGACTAAGGACTTGTCAAGGATCTGCACCCCTCAGGTAAAATTCAAACACTGACTGCTCCTAAGTCAAGGTGCTTTTCCCCAGACTTGTTAAATCAGCTAACCAAGGACAAATGTTACATACTATATGACACTAGGTGATTTCTCTGTGTCTCCCTCAGCTTCTTTCCAGTATTTCCCTGTCCTTCTTCCCTTCCTCCTCTTTCTCATGCCCAGTCCTACATCCCACAACACAAATCTCTGCACAGAGCAGCAAGGTGCAGAGCAGGGAGTCTCTTGCCTTTGATGCCATAGGTCCTGACGCAGTGGAACGCTGCTCCCCCATTCGGGATGGACTCCTGGTGCCTGGAGACCTGGGGAAGGGGAACACCGTGGTGGGTTTTAACATGGACCTTTAAGTAGGAGGCAGAGGAGAAACCTAAACAAGATAAAAGGAGATGAGATCCTGCCATCAGCAAAGACACACATCTGCCTTCCCTGTTCTTTACATTTTTCTCTTGCTCCTATTCCTGTTACAAGGTTGCCATTATACTAGCTTGGTTTCTGGTTACCTACAACATGCTCAAGTACATCCCTAGACATAAACAAGCAATGAATGCAATCCATATCTTTCATTAGACTTCACTTGCTTGTTGGAGGCCACGAGGAAAGAATAACAACCTCCTTGAGAAACAAATCCTATACAATCCTGGCAGATCACATGAAACTTTATGGAAAAAAAGGCAGAAGAGACATGACACAAAAAGGCACCTATGTCTCTTCATTTTTTTTTAAAGTTATTGTAATTAAAAATGCTTTCATCATCTGATACTTTGTGAGATAGTTCACAGTAGTTTATTTTGTGCTGTTAAGAACTGAAGGAATACCATTCAGCAACACTGCTCTTTTCATGTGCTTTCCCCTTACGTTTCTAGCTTCTATGGCAACTCCTGGAAGGCAGAAAGCTAAAGCTATTCAGATTTTAAGGCACACAATTTTGTTATTTAGCAATTTGTGAAAAATACTTCCCCCATTCAGCTCACCCTGAGTTTTAAAAAAACATACTAAAACTCATATTTTGTCTGCAGTTAACAAAAAACATTTCAAAATGAAATCTCAACATTCCTATTAGCTGCTCAAACCACAGAAATTAAAAAACATATTTCAAACTATGATTTCTAAATAAAAGTTTTTTACATCCATGCACGTGCTTTTTTGTTCTTAACTCTCACAAATGAGAACTTTTTCTTTAATGCAATAAATTATCTCACAAATATCTTGGAACATTTTTAATTCAGATTTTAATAAGCTTGCAGTTAGTAACAGAAGCACTTGGACGACACATGAAGCACATGGAGGACAGAGTTTTGAAGACTTCCTACTCAGGTGGAAACAACCACCAAGTACCAACAACCATCTGATTTTTGTATTACATTTTGAACAGAATATCATAACACTTCCATGTTGGAAACATTCTCCTTTAAGGACAGAGAGCACACCACATGTTTCACACTCACAGATGCAGAGCTCCAGGTTCCTGTTCTGCATACAGAAAACCTGAGACTTGGAGGTTTTTCTTTTATTTTTTTAAAACTAACACAGCATTTGCAGCACAAGACCCTGAAACAGAACTTTCATACCAATGCTTCCCTTTAAATATGAACAGATATACTACTGTAAAGCCATTTTTGTAGTGATACAACTGCATTCACATTTGGCAAGATACAACAACATATTAGGAAAGATGCAAAACCAGTACTGACACACTTCTTGGGTGGGTTTTCTGCCAGCAGCTGTTATTTTCAGGTGCTGAACTTAATAACAAATGTGGCTTTACACTAGAATTCCCTGTGCCTACCCAACAGAACACCCCTCTGCACAGACTCTTCCTAAAAGCCAGGATCAAAGACTATTCAGGAGTTAAGCATTATGCACACAGGACCCGCAGAGCAAGACAGAACTGCACAGCAACTTGCTGGAGGGAAAATGGGCAGGTTGCTGAGAATCAACAAGAGATGGTTGCTGGGGATCCCTGAGTTTAAAATTAAAGTAAAAATAAAAGTAGAAAATATATAGATACGGCAAGAAAACCACAACAGAAGAAACCAAAAAAACACTACTCTCAGAATAAAAGTGATCAAAATAATCTAGGAAAAATCATCCAGGGAATTCATGTCAGGATATTCTCCTTTGAAACAAGGCAAGACCTACCCTCAGGCACAAAGTGCTGCACTGAATGTGTCTCTGGGCTGCAAGAGAATCTAGTTTTCCAAAAACCAAAATTCACTGTAGATATGGGTAGACGCAGTGTTCAACTGGTAGAGAACAGGACCTAATGTACAGACACAATGGTGATACTTCCACCTGCGAGGTATTTCCCTTATTTCCCACTACGTGCATGCTGAGATGAGCCTCCTTCTGCAGCAACACATTAAAATCCCACTGCCACCCATGAACAAAGGACTACGCAAAGTTATTCTGTGTTTTTCTATACTACAACTGACACAGGAAAATCTACAGTTGTAATCTCTGCTATACAGTATTTTTCCTGAACTCTGCAATTCTATTTGTAGAACACATTGTTTTATATAATGAAAGCTGCCTGCAAAGCGTGTGAGCCCCTCCTTATGCACTTGGCAGATGAACATGTGAGTCATCAGCTTCCATCAAAGCAGGAAGAATGCCAACTGCTTTGTAGGAAACTGTTTGAAATGAGATTTTTTTGGCTTTATCCTATTTTTTTCAGAAGCACTCAGCACTGTTTTTTTTCCATTAGGCCTCAATTAAGAAGATGGGGGTGAATTCACAATCAATAATCCTTTACTTTTTAAAATCTCTTTAAAAACAAGATCAGGCTAATGCAGAGGATAAAATGGCAGTATTTGTCAAAGAAGTGTATTTATTGCTTTACCGATATACATCTCACAGCTTTGCAGAGGAGATTATTTTTTCACTCCAGAGAAACCAACATTAAAAACATGCACTGAAAGAAAACAATCTTTCTTCTCTCAGGTAATACCCACAAGAAAACAGACTACAGAAATAGCTGCAGGATACTCCTTTTTCCAAAATGCTGATTTGGATCTAATCAGAACATCTGGAGAACACTTCTAACTTTAATCAACACGGTATGCACCATGAAAAATAAAAGAATTCATCTTATTGTAAAAGAAAAAATTAACTTGTGATTGGAACATGCACCCATCCCCTAACTCATTTGATTACTGCGAAGCAAACAAAGTGTCTGAAAGAGAAAATGGCTGTTCCAAGTTGCAAACCTTACTACAAAGTATCAGTTCTGGACTTGCCAAAGTCCACTTCTATGTTATTTGAAAAATCCCTCACAAGCAAATGCAGTTCCTAAGATGAATAAGAAAATATATGTGACAGCTAAGCAGGAACAGGTCTCTTTATTTTAAATTGATTTTAGAAAACTGCTTTATAAAGTGAGGATTAGTTTCCATAAGCGCATTTTATGATTTTTTAAAAAACAAAACAACAAATAAATCAGAAAATCCCAGAAAAAAATTTGCACAGCTCTCTTGATTAAAAAAGATTTAATTGCATCCATAATTACTCTAAGCATAAAGACCCTCAGTAAGAAAATGACCTGAAAAACCATCAACTCACAGATGGTAATTTTTGGATGTTCCACTGCCATTTTGTAAAATAAATAAAATCAGCAAATGGGTACGTGCATAGCAAAATAAACTAGTGGCTACCGCTCTGGGTCGGACATTGAGTTCCTCATCTCCTAAACCCACTGAGCCTTTACAAGAACATGAAGCACTTAATAAACTTTCACAGAAAAGCCTTCAGTCTGATGGAATAAAGTGAGGATTCTAAGCTGGTATTTCCCACTCTGATTTTGACACTGGGATAAGTTCAGCTGTGTAACAGTCACCTTTCCACCCACTTTTTTTTTGGGACAGCATCCTACTTCCCTTTACCAGCAGCTCTTAAAAATCTTTGTCCTCTTGCATGACAATTACTCTTCCCAGCACTAGTTAAGTTCTAATTAAAAAAGCACGCCAGCACATCAGCAGGGGGAAGAATAAAACCAGCATCCCATTGCACGAGCACTGCGGCCACAGCACAATCACAGCTGGAGGGCGGCATGGAGCTTCTGACTGCACCAATGCCCATCCAATAGAGGTTTCTGACTCAGAAATTTTCCACTGTACTTTGTGTCTCCAGCCTCTACAATTTAAAACGTATCTATTTAAAACATGAACATAATCATTTGATTCTAGAAAACTTTGGATTAAAAATCTCAATATCATGGATCGTAGATCTGTAATCAAAACTCACGGCATATAGCAATGAGTTCATGCTACAGTTATTTGATAAAGCTGGTGTGTAACTTCCTTTTCCTATGAATTTTAACACAAGATGAACATTTAATGACAATTCAACAGTTTCATTATGGTTTGTAAGCACTGCTGTATAATGAAATTCACAGTGACACGTACGAAAAACAAACTGTAAGAATAAAGTGGTTGCTTACAGTTTGCTGTACACCAGGCTCCCTAGCATCCTACACAGAACCACCTCTTTTATTTAAATTCCCACTATGCATCTAGACCTGTAAGATGCGAACATCCCTTTTATTCATTTCATTGTTTGATCACCAGATGTCTTTGTCATGCTGGCTGAATTCTGAAAGAGCCGCAGTGACATCTGGTGGCAGCTCAGTTGAAACAGGCTTGCGAGCCCTGGAACGGTGACAATTTCTCCCAACCCACACGAGTTTTTGTTGAGCACCATGTACAGCTGAAGGAGAGCAGAGCACCTGGATCTTGGATAGCGTCCTCTGTGTTGTTACCACAGAAAGAATTGAGATAAGCCTGAGCAGCACTTCAGAAGATCGGCCTTTATCTGAAGAGGAGGCCAAGCTTCATTTCCTACCATCTACCTGGAGCCTCAAAATCTGAAGATTTTCAATTCAGACACCATTTCCATGCAAACTGTTGGTATCATTTTCAGGACCTAACATATGGTTCAACCACTGGAAACAACTCCCTCACAACTGAGTGTCTCTCATCACTCATCACCTCCTAGTCATCTAAAAGCTCCTACAGCCCTCCCATTGCTAAGCTTGATTCTCTCAGAAGATTTTGCCTCCCTTAAGTTAGGAAAGGGAACACACATTACCAAAAAATAACTCATCAGGAAAAACAAGATCCCAAAACACAGCAGCAATACGTTCCCACATTTACTAGGTGTGTACACAAGTGTGAGCCAGTAATACACTTTGAGGTTGATTATTAATCATTCAAAAAACCTCAAATAAACAGACCTGAATAAGTTAAAATGATTTTTTTTCCTTCCCAAAGTTTGCCCAGCTTGCTCTACAACCCACAAAGTCTAAGTCTACAACTGTCTCTCACATTGGATGGTACCACAAACAAATGGAAAATCTTCAAAATCTATATTTACACGAATGAAAGTAAAGCACATTTCTAGTGCTCTTTACAAGACTTGTTTTGGAAATGCACAATAATACAAAGCAACTTCTTGGGTGAAGAGGGAGAAGCAGCTTGACTCTACTACTGCACCAGGAGGTTAAGCAAGACTGATAATATAATACAGACCCTTTTTGTACAGTATTTAATTCTCAACTTCATGTGTATTTCAAGGATTCTTCCAGACTGAACACTGGGACTCAGCTCCAGCCAGGCACAGGAAACATCCATGATGAACAAGGCAACATATCATTAAAATATTGTGGTTATTTTATAGCCATCTGGCTACTTAGCAAATAAAATTCTTAAAACTGTCTAAAAAGAATTTGCGTCAGATTTAAACCGAGTTTCTTCAGGAACTCTCAGCTACATAAAAAGACCAGACCTATAGCTTCATCAGTTTCAAGGTTAAATATTCAATAAGGAATACAAAGAATATGTACACATATATGGTATAAGTTCCTCCTGTTGCAGACAGTCACGTAGCCTTGCAGCTTCCCTCAAGCATTTTCCCAACCCACTGAAATAAAAAAATAGTTTCTTCATTACCTCGGTTACAGATAGTGCAGAAATTGCTTGGTCCTTCACTATGTTTCTTCAAATGATCTGCCATATACGCTGCCCGCAAGTACTTCCCACACACCTGGCATGGAACTTTGTCTTCATGACATGCTAGGTGTGAGCGCAGTCGGTCACGAGTGGCAAAGGAAGCATTACAAGTCTGCAGGTACAATGAGAACCATGTGACTCATCAGCTCTGCTAAAAGCACTGATACTGTCAAATCTATTTAGTATTCTTTAGAGTAAATACTGTAGACCCTGCATATACAAATTACATGATGCACAAGCCATTGCCCCACAAATAAACAATTCAGATCACCAACATACTGCACAAGATGTGGTTACTACTTGAAAGAATTGAGAAAGCAAGAAAATAGCTCTAACATACTATAGACAGTAAAACTTGAATCAAGATAGAGTTCTAAGGCCTTAGCTCCTCACTGAGTATGAAGATAATAACGCTCTGAGAAATATTTAACAACAGAAGTAGCTTTACAGTAAATTCTGCCATTTCACTGGGCCATTACCATCACTCTAGACCGCTCAAAATGTCCTCTCTGACACCTTCCTAAATTTTGTTCTCTGATCTGATCAATCTGGCTCCAGTACAGAGGATCTCCCCTTTGGACTAAGAAGACGTTTAACAAAGCATCAGAGAATTGGCTGGGATGAGAAGACAAAAGACAATAAAAGAGCCATTGTGGTATCCACAGTAGCAGTGCAGACAAAGCGCAGAAGTGAAGCCTCAGAAGTGAGCAGGTATCAAAATAACGGCACAACAGTGTCATCTGCTTGTAAGTCACCCCGATCAAGCTATCATCTTCCACTTTTTGTCATGAAACAAGCTTGATCTGGCAAAATAGATAATATTGGTTCTACTGGCCCACTTCCCAGAGGTGATCTGTACGAGAGCAGGTTCCCTCCCATTTTGACAGTCACAGCAACTGGCAGGTGTGCAGACTATGTGTATGGCCCACTACAAGGGCCTGTCAGCTCTGAAAGGCTTGTTGTATTTCTACCATGTGAATGAAAATAATAAACCATCAGGAATACACTGTACAAGTTATTAAAGTTATAGCCCCAAACCACTGCTCACAAGTGCAAGAGGAAAAACAAAAGCAGGCATGTGTTAGAATGACCAGACCAAGCGGGCAACAGTGACATTCCAGGGTGCACAGTGTTTGGTTTATACCACACCTTTATAAAAAATAATGCAGTTTTAAGATGTATAACCAGAGTCCCCTAAGAGATAATACGAGAATATTAAGCAACTTGGGAACTGGATACATTCTGTCATTTCAAGAATCAGGGTGTAATTAAACAACTCTTTCACCAGAGGTAGACTCGTTCGATTAACAGTCTTACTAAAATTACAAAATTATAACCTCAGATAAATGAAATTGGTAAATACAGATAAGGGTAACCCACACAATTTTATGTAATTTAGTTGATCAACAGCTTAATTCAAAAAACACTGAAGACAGCTGAAAAGCATCTGTCAATCTCAACAGGCTTTAGACTCATCTGACCCTGTGAGATGCTTAAGCATGGTAAATTCCCATGGAGCTGAGGCACCTCGGCAGCAAGCACAGGACTTAGCACCTCACAGGATCAGGGCTTAATGTACTTAAAAAAGCAACAGTACAATTATCTGAATTTCCATGAAACACAGAGTTTAGCTGAGCTCACCAGACAAAGAATCATAAATCACAAGCAGCGAAGAGGCAAATTCTTGAAAATGAAAGATTTCTCTTCATTTGAAATCTCAGGACACAGCGCTGAGCAAAAGAGGTGCAGCTTTCACTTACTTAAATGTTATTAGAGGTAAATGCTCAGTTAAGTCAGGATTCCAGCCCTGACACTAATCAATCCGTTGGATACCAGCTGAAGGCATGAAGCTAGACAATCAAGAATGACGGCCAAAAGATCCGTCCTCAATTACTCCAATAATATTGAGCCACAGTAAGCGTCCATACCAAAGCATTGGGAGCGCATTAGGTTATAAGGCAGACCAGAGACAAACCACATAAACACAGGGATGCCAGAAGTAAGAGTGTGTCTGTCCCATATTTAGCTGATCAAGTTGAAAGCTTAGAGAAAGGCAATACAATCACTTCTGTGTTGCTGCTGCGTTTTGCAAAGTTTACCTTTGGATAAGCTATATAGCAAATGTATCTGCAAAGAAGCTTAAAAAAAATCAGTCCAGTGGAGAAAGCAAGAACCAGTTTAGCTGAATCATAACAATGGGAGACAGGACTATATTTAAAGAAAACCCCAAAGTTAATATTCAAATAGTTAATATTTATAAAAGGTAAAGAGAAAAAAAAAGTAAAAAGTTTTATTTTATAAAAGATGTGAAGTGCTAAATGAGTACTAAGTACTTATCATTAATTGTTAATTACAGAAGAAAACTCCAGTGCTTTCCTATCAAACACTGTACAGGTATATAAATAGATCAAAAAGAATATATATATAAAGTTTAAAAAACATTGTTGAAGAAATACCTCTTGAAGTTTCAACTTTTCTATGGCTGTGGATGTCTCTGAGCTTATTCCATGGTGGCTGCCATTTTCCTGCTAATAGGCAGGAAGTAAGAGAAATTAGGACAGGAAGAAACTCATTCTGCATTGAAATCAATGGGAAAAGCACTGGATTTGGGATGCCAATTTTAGGTTTATTTAAATAAATAGATCTTTGTCAAAAGCCCTGCTTTAACTTCACCTGCGTTTTTCTATTTTTTTTTACTTAAATTGCCAGAGGAACAACTTGTCTCTTTGTCTCAGTGGAGGAGCAAACTTCTGTTTTCTCCATTTTTTCTTTTTCGTCCACAGATTTTCATATCGAAGTTTCCTCCCAAACTGCAGGCTAACTTCTGTACCATTCACACTCAAGCCAACAATACACCCTCACCCCTTCCCATGGTGAGTCAGCAAACTGACCTGTCCCTTATGTTCAGAAAACTGACTTACCCCTTCTCCTTTATCCAAAACTCAACTGTAAGATTAGCAGAAAAAACAAAAAGGGAAGGGGGAGGGGGAAACCTCAGCAGTGCAACAATGTAAGGGAAATGTAGCCAGAGTGCCATTTGGTGCCTTGTCCCACACCAAAGCAACTTTGTGGATGTGTTTGCTCAGATGCCCTGCTGGTCTGTGGAGGCCTTCCCCATTTTGCATCTATTTTAACAGTGATGAAAAAGCTGGAATTGGGTCTTTGCATGGCATCAGGTGCTGGAAGTGAGGAGAGTTTTTCAAAGACTTGTGAAGCCTAACCATCACTGTAGGGAGACTGAGCACAGGAGTACGTGCCGAGTGCTGTAAACTGTAGCTGTTGAAGTCATGTTCAACGTACAATCATCCTGCTACTCAATAGTTTCATTTTATTTGTTCCAAAGCTGGGTTGACACCCTCCCTCTTTTTTTTTTGGTTGTCCAAAATGTACCATGATGCCACACCAACAAAACATTGGATACCCACTGGTGTGCAAAGATACATGAGGGTGCAGGTAAGCAGTCAGTGGTTCTGTTTAAATCATAGCAGCACACTATTTCCAAGAATGTCATTTGGACAGGGGATTCTGGAAGGCTTTTGTTTACCTAAAGAATACTCTTTTGCAGCAAACATAAACAAACTGTGACAATAACAGGAATTTTCAACAGGAACTCAACAGATTCAAAAAGGATGCTCAGTGCTGCTTGGTCTGCTCTCACAGGGGCTAGCTTGCCAAATGAAATCAATGAAAACCAGAATGAAAAGTGGGAACACAACATGCCAATATTAAGCTATTTTCCTTCTTAGTGGCCAGATACTCTGTCCAGATACGTGACATAGAACAGAAGCATTACTGGTTATGAGATACCAGAAGGAGAACTTCGTCAATTTATCTATCAGCTTTCAGATTTGAAACAAATTTTCAGTGTGATGGCATCCCTTCCATGGTTTGTGTCACATACATACATCAAATCTGTGCATACTCACAAAGACTTTCTAAATCTGACAGGGGATTGTGAAGCATTTTTTGCAAAGACACACAACAGCTCTTTAGCAAGTTTTCTACATGCTGTTTAAGATTAATGAAATATTAACTTTGCAGAGTTAAGCAGTCAAAAACAAAGAACAGATCAAGCCTGAAATGGCAATCTCAACTCTGTCCTCATGCTTGTAACCTGTAGATTACACCTTCTAAATGAAATAAACAGTGCATATAATAGTACTGCACTTCAAATAACAAACACACTATGAGAAAGATGGTTCTTAGAAAATGCTGTCACAAAATACATGTGTGCAAGGAGACAGAGGTGAGCTTGGCTGTACCATCTTAGCTTCTGTATTTCTTGACTTTCCAGCTTTTAGTGTATCCTCTGATTCACATCTGAAAAGTTTATATTTAGTATTCTTAAATTGATCAGAAAACTATAGGAAAGCTATCAAGTATCAGCTGGCAAAGCACAATTCATGCTCATCGGTGTTATTCATTAACTGCACGTATTCAGTCACCTTGATACCAACCGGCAACAGACTCAGGAGTTTCTGGTTATGTTGGGACCTAAATAATAATTTTCATACCTGCACACGGATATACACTTAGGGACAAAATTTTCAGTTATCTTCAATTTATCCAGTCAGACTCCTTGCTATGCAACCCCAAATGTGAGGTATTTCTTGTAAGCCGCATTTTCCAATTTATATGAATCTACACCCCTAAATCATCTTAATAAGTTTAAATCAATCTAAGGTTCCTGATAGAGTAAGAAGGAAAATCAGTGTGGAGGCTCTACGGCCTGATTTTCAAAGGTGTTGAGCTCCTGCAGATCTTACTGAGGTCAACAGAAACCTTTAGACGGCTCTCCACATCTGAAAATCTGTTCAATTGGTTATTAAAACCGCAAAAACATTTCCAAGCTCTCACAATTTGGAGGAAACACAGCAAAGGTGTGTCAAGAGATGGAAAAAAGTGCAGATTGGGGGCAGCAGTCATGTAGGATTGACAAAGTTCATAAAATTTTAAAAAAATTGAGAAGAAAAGATCTTCTAACTTAGTACTCTCTTCAAATAAAATGAAGTTATCTTACTCAAACTCTCTTAAAATAAACAGATAACAAAACTTTTCTTCAGAGAACAATCATGGAGACTGCCAGCCCAACAGATGTTTAATAAGTTTGCCCAACAGCTATGTGAAGACTGTGGTTGATAATGGAAGCTGGTTCTCAACTTTGGTTTTAATTAACACTTCCAGGCACCTTTTAAACCTCTATACAAATGAATTACAAAATACCTTTCTTGATTTGCTCTTTCAAATCCCAATGAATAGTTCATTTACTGTAAAAAACAAAAACTATATACTACATTATGACATCACATTACAAAGAACACTGTGCTCATATTATCTTTGCTCTCACTGGGACATAAAAAAGCTTCCAATTTTGCTCAGTGCAATGTTCTGAAGGCTATGTAATAAAAAAAGAGCACCTTGGCAAGTGACAATACTTTATGAACTTTATTTGAAATTATTCTAAAAAAAAAAACAACAAATCAAGTCAACATTGGAGCTTCCTGCTGGTAACTGCAACAGAGTGGGGAAGAGGAGGGTGGAAAAAAGGGGGCATTCTCTGTGACATTGACTCTAAGCTCAGGGACCAGGTGGCTGGGTAAGAGATCTGGGGGGGTCTGGGACAGAGCAGTGGGGAAGAACACCTGGCAGATGGGGAGGGGGGCAGGAGGACCAAAGTAGGAAACAGGAGGGGCTGGGAGACAGCAGGAATGTAAAGCAGCTATCACTGTGGAACACTTGTTTACAAACACTTATGCCAATTCACACATACATAGTATTTTCATTGATACTTTGTAATTCTCTGCACATTTACAAACCTAACACCTTCGAACAAAAAAGATTACCCATACACCAGTCTAAACCCCTCCAGCTCCTACCTGACACTTGTGAGGTCTCTCTGAGGTATGCACCTGTTTGATGTGTCCATTCAAGTGGTCTGGCCTTAAAAGAAAATACACATATGCACACTTAAAACAAATACTAAAAAGAAACTTACAATTTTAACCAAAAAAGAGACAATCCCTGGGGTGGATCTATTATAGATGTAGTGACATATAACTTTCCAAGAACCAGATCACCAACAACTGGGACTCTACCTTGAAAAGCATTCTCTCCAACTTGCTAAAAAAGCAGCATTTTCTTGCAAAGAAACTATGGCTTGACAACCAAAGCAAACAGGAAATAGAAGATGCAATTTTCAAACCTGCATGTCCCCTTCCAAAACCCTACTCAGATTTTGACACCCAGGGCACTTTGGTTTACAGTTGCTGAGTATTTGGAAATCAGCCTCTTTTGATTTATGTCCCAAACATGGATGTAAGAAGGCAACTTTAAGCACCTTTGTGCAAAAGACCAACTCTGTACTCTGTTGCTGTGACTCATTCTCCATCGGCAAGACAAAAATATACTGTTCTAACTCACAATGTGGTGGAGAGACTGCAATAATACAAACAAAGTGCTCTGAAGGTCCCAACTAGAAGGTGCAATGGAAGAGCAAATTATTACTGAAAAAAGTTAGACCGTTCTTTGCAATCGGTAAAGCCTACTTTGAAGAGAAGACTGAATAGCTGCAGATTTTCGTGGTGGGAGTTTCTCCTAGCGGGAAGAAAGCTTTTCATTGTATGAGACCAAAACTGCTTGGAAACAAGTTCTCCACCCTCTCCTCCCCCAGCTCCCCAGCTGCGCCAATGGGAGGGCGCGGGGTGGAATTCGCGCACTGCGGACAGCAGAGCCCGAGCAGAGCCGTGCAGGCAGCCGCTGCGCTGAGCTGAGCCGCTGCGCTGAGCCACTGCACAGCCAGAAGGAAGGGCTGGGCTCCAACCAGGTGCTGCACGCCTGGAGGCCTCGGTGCTGCGCTGCTCAGTGGGGAAAAGGGCTCTACAGTCACTCCCAGCTTTCCTCTGCTGCTCCTGTAACTGAACACTGCCACTGAAGAAAGGCTCTCTACTTTCCATACTTCATTTTTAGAGAGATGGATTCATTGTTTTGGGGGTTTCTTTTCTTAACAGTGTACCTGCTTGTTTACATTAAGGTATTGGGGACAATGAGAACTCAGCACATATATTTCACCTCGTCATGTTGACAAAAATCTTTCATACAGCAACAGCAGAAATTGTTAAACTTGGATAAAAAATAATAAAATTTGGCAGATGATCTCAAGCAGCACTGTAGTAAAAAGCATACTTGCGTGTTTAGCTCACAGTAACCTCTAGTTTACTTCCTATCGCTAAATTTGCAGTCCTGAAGAAGGGGCATCCCCTAATTATTGCTCAGAGAGAAGAGAAGAGAAGAGGAGCTATGTGTTCTGAATTTATTTCAGCAACAAAAAGCTCCTCTAGCAACAGGAGAGCTAGCAGAGCACAATCCCACGTGCACAGCTGGGACAACTCTACCCCTAGCAGCTTTCGTTTCATTCTCCAGAGCCAATCCCCTCTCCTGCTGGAGCCAACAACTGCAGACGGAAGCAGGCTGCTGCTACAAGGGGAACGCGGCATGGATGCACCCCCCGCCCCCCAACTCCTAGCCTCAAACTGAGCATCAAACTTCCAAAAAAAGTTGCAGATTCATTACCTTAGACTGTAAGTTGCCACTAACATGACTACGTGTATCAAATTAGTTATATTAACTCCCACAAACAGCGACAACAAAAAATCAGCAACATTAAATGCACAGATCTTACGTATGTTGCAGGGCAGAAACAGGATCCCCTTCAGAAGGATGTAAACCCAAAGGACACAAAGATCATGTATTAAAAGATACTTGATGCTGCAGCCTTTGAAATCTCACCTCTTCCTTCACATTTGGGTGATAAAAAACATTACGAACTAAGAGAAACGAAGGGAAGTTAAGAAAAAGAAAATTTAAAATGGATACGAGGAAAATAATAAACTTGAGATGTATTAATATTTTGCACTTCAACAGCACCTTCAAACTACCTACAAACCAGAAGTCTCCAGACACTAAGGTGAGGCAGGGAGCCACTCCGAGACCCATTTCTCAGGACTGTCATCTGAGGGAGAGCCCAACTGATGCGCCCGAGGACAGGCACGCAGCTCTGGGACAGCGCAGGGGACGTCACCCAGAGGCCAAGTGCCTCCCAGCTCTACATCTTAATTACTTTTAGATCCTTTCAAGAGACTGCAGAATTGCCTCCCAGCGGAAATGATGAAAGTCTCATTTCTCAAGACACTTTAAATTGGAACAGCCGAACTATCCTAAGTACAAATTGCTCTTGTTGCCCAAAGGGATGGGAAAGACAACTTCCTAGGTCTCTGATTGCATCTAGGACCCTTGGAAGTGCTCTCTTACCTGGAAAAGCCTTTCCCGCAGCTCTGGCAGATGTAGGGCTTTCCCACTGAGCCATCGTGGGATCGAACATGATAGGACATCCTGTCTTTCCGCTTGAACCGTAACCCACACACTGGACAAGAGTAAGGCTTCTCACCAGAGTGCGACAGCTTGTGCCGATTCAGGTGGTACACGTCCCGAAAGATCTTGCCACAGATGTCACAAGCCACCTGTTTCCTTGTCCTGCTTCTTTTTCGGGGCGCGTCGGGGTCGTCCTGGCCAGGGATGCCGTTCTCACCCAGCCTCGGGGGCGGGATGTCTATGTAGCCCAGCTGCAGGCTGGTCACCCCGTGCTGAGCCTCGTGCTGACGAAGCCGATTGGCATCTGTGAAAACTTTCCCACAGAGGCCACACGGCAGGATGCCAGCCTCTCGCAAGCCCCCCGGGGCCCCAAACATCATGGAGTCCAAGAGGTTGGCTTTACGGGGACGCCCTCTGCCTCGCTTGGTACCTAAGGTGGGGGCACTAGCAGCAACGTTCTGGAAGGGTGAGGCCAGCAGCGGTGGGGAAAGGGGCCCTGCCACCATGGGCAGGCGGTCCACACCCTGCAGGACGGGCAGGGAGGACTGCGCAGCAGTGAGCGCAGCACGCGTGGCCTCATCTTCAGGCATGCCTGCAATGCCGTTGCCATTGGGCGCCAGCGCGGCGCCATTGGTCATGTCGAGGGGGAAGCCGAGGTCGGCGGCCCCTGGGCGGAACAGCATGATGTCGGGGCGCGTGGGGGGCACGAGGATCTGCACGTTGGACTGCTTGATGACCTCCTGGCAGATGTCGATGACGGAGCGCATCAGCAGGAACTTGGCGGCCGTCATGAGCTCCGGGAAGCTCTCCAGCCGCACCACGATGCGTGAGGTGTAGGCGAAGTCCAGGATGTCCCCGAACACCTTGGAGCTGATGGTGTGCATCTCCAGCTCCCGCCCTCCCCCGGGGGTCCCACCGGCCGCCGCCGTGGCCCCGCCGGCCGCCGCCGCCTCTGCTGCAGCCCCTTCGCTGCTGCCCGCTCCGTCGCCCGGCTGCGCGCTGAACACCGACTCGAAGTACTCGCTGCAGGCGGCCAGCACCGCCCGGTGCGCCGGGAAACTCTCGTCGCCCACGCGCAGGAGCACGTCGCAGAAGCGNGAGGCTGTGCAGCATGTCGGCGCTGTGCCGGCTCACCTGGTACGTGTAGCAGCCCGACGAGGGGCCGCAGGCGGCGGCCTCGCTCACCCGCTCCATGGGGCTGC
>WBMW01003825.1:958065-992467 GCA_013396635.1 Penelope pileata
CCCCCCCCCCTCCCCCCCCGCCCCGTACACACACACAGAGTTCTTTGCTTTGTTACAGACGGCACATTTCTAAGGCGTTCACGGGCACTTTTTCACCTTTGTAACATCGAGGCTAATTAAGAATCCTTGAATGACCCTATGCACGATCCGGTATTGTCACCGAAACTGCTCTGTGGAGGGCACTGAACTCGGCACACGCGAGGGCACCCCGAGCTGCAGCGCGTCCCCGGGGCTCAGACCCAGCGCTGAGCCCAGCGGTGGTGGAAAGGAGACAGCGTTCCGGTACCGGTGTGCACAGAAGCGCTGCGAGCTCCCAGCAGGCAGCACCGCGTTCACGCTCGAGGCCGCGCAGTGTCCTCAGCCTCTGCGCTGGGTTCCCCTTTGCTTTGGGTGGAAAGGGGCTGCGGTGCTCCCGGCAGCTCTTGATGGCTGCGCTGTGTACGTGCCCCCCCCAGTGCTAAGGTGCGTTTGGGAAGAGTTGAGGCTGGGAGGGGGAGCGGTGCTGCTGAGTGCGGCTCGGACGCGCCGTGTCACGCAGGTAGGGCAGTGCTCTCACCCTGCCAGCTGCCTGTGTGCCCCCGAAACGAGAGCTGGGCTTGGTACAGCTCTTCAGGAAAGGATTGCATTGAAGCTTACTCACCGGGCTGCGTGTACACGCAGAGCGGCTAAAGCAGCTGCAATTTGCCTATCTTTCCTAGTGGCTCTCGTTGTGTGCCTTCCCCGGTGGCTCACAGCAGCTTCTTAATTTGCTTTCTTTTAGTCCCCAGCCTCCTGCCACGGTTCCTGCTTCCTATTTCAGCCCCCCCTTGCCTGCTCTTTGTCTCTGCACTGGGCAGGGGGAGGGGGTCCCGCCGCTCTCACCGCACTCTCCTCAGAACTTTCTCCAGTTGCCAGGGAATGTTCTGGTTTCAGCTTCCAGCCCTCCTGCTCAAAAAGCCCCATCCAACACGCCCTGCCTGCTGCGTTAGGGAGATGCTCAGCATTTACCCCACAACGGGAGCAGTTCTCCCAGTGACCTGTTTGCACTCCCGTCGGAATGCCGGCAGCTCACACGCTGCGCTCGCTGGGTACTCCTTAGGGCTGACCCCAGCACTGCCCGATTTCTGCTCCCTGGGAAACCAAAGGGGACCCACGCAGCCCCGCGCTTGGCTGCTCTCACACAGCGAAGGCTGCATCGCTCCTTGTGGTTCTTCCACTCTTACCGTACTGCTCTCACCCACTTATCTGAACTCTTTCTCTTCCCAGGCTAATCCTGCCCCAGGATATCAGCCTATCAAAGCAGTCCTTCAGTGAGTGCTTGTTACAACGGAGCCAGATTTCTTCTGTTTACAAATATCCATACCACTGCTGCATCACTAAGACAAAATTTGAATCATCTGTGTAAGCAGTCCTGGAAGATGAAGTTCCCTATATGTAATGTGATGACTAAATGCCATTTTCTCATAGTTATCTGTGCAAGGGTACGGGTGTGATCACCCCTGGGCTCACTTGTCATCGGAACTAACTAGTGAACATCCTGAAGACCAAGTTCCAGATGGTGTGAGAGAGTTTTAAATGTGAAAATTACATTTCCAGTATAAAGAATTACATCCCCTTTCCAGATGATTGCTCCTCTATTTTCTCTCACATCTTCCGCACTTGGACCTGTTGAACTTCTTCTGAATTCCTCTCTCTATTTATTAAATAAAGGTAACTTCCTTAGCTACTTTATTCAGCTTCTCACTATTTCCTGTCTCACTTCTGCTCACAGGAATTCCTGAGCTGTCCCTGAATGTTTTGCAGCTGTTTGGTCCCTGCTGAAGCACTTTGCTATCTCAAAAGTACTGAAAATCCTCTTGTGCTCTGAACATGTGTGCACCATTTGGGCTGCACACTGCTCGCTTCACTGCAGATCAGGTGCTATGGCCTTCCTGGGGAGGGCAGACCTTAAAGTACAGGGCTGCTCCGAAAGTAACGCCTCCTATTTTATTCTGTTGGCCCACCACATTGGGTGGTGGTGGGATGGCAGCAGGGGTTGCACCTTCCCACCCATCTCCCGCTCCATGTTGTTGCCGTGCAACAGATGGCAGCAGAGGGGCACTCTGACCCAACAGCATCTGACGTGGGAGTGTAGATGGAGCCAAGGGGTGGAATTGGATTCCTCTGTGTGGAAAAAATGGCACCCAGGGTCGTTCATCAACGCTGCTGAATGTTTATGGAGACCAAGCAGTGGATGTGAGCACAGAGAGGGGTGGGGGTGCGTTTCAGCAGTGGCGGCAGTGACAGTGGGGCATCTCCACTGGCGCAGATTTTGATGAGCATGGCATGCAGGCTCTTGTTCATTGCTGGCCAAAACGCACAGCTAATGGTGTGACCATGTTGAAAAATAGTGCTTTGTAGGTGAGAATTTGCTCTATCCAATAGTGTTATTGTGCTTTTTGTAGCTGTTGTAGTTTCTATGGAAATAAATAGGAGGCAGTACTTTTGGAGCAACCTATGTAATTTGGTCTGCTAGTGCAGTGAGATAAAGGAAGATCTACTGAAATCTTTCAAAATAGTCTTAGGATATTCTTTAGGAAAGTTTATCACTATTTCACGTTGATTATAATGCTAAGAGAGGCGTTTCTGCGTGGTACTTGTGCGTGCTAATTCAGCTATATGAATCATTTCCTTTTTGTGTGCTCCACAGAAATGTATCACATTCGGCATTTCATGGCATACTTGCAAATTTCAGTGAGTAGCTGTCGTTTTGTTTTTTTTTTTTCTGAGCTTTCACTGGAATTTTAATTAACTGAGACCAATCTAACAAGCAATTAATTCAGTGTTCATTACTTGTTAGGTTGATTATTACTTAAGTTTAGTTTTTAAAAATTGCTCCTTTTTTTAAGGAACCATCCCAAGAGAATGCTAACTCTGGCAGCAAGGACTCTCAGCCTTGGAGATAGCACAGTTTCCTCTGTAATCCAGATATGGGAGTTAGTGGTTTGTCTGCTTTCTCTTTCAAAAGCAAACAACTCTTGTTTAAAAATACCTATCATTCTCACAAAAACTACAACAACTGCAAGCAGGGAGGCATATCATGCTATGAGAAGTACACAGTAAGAGTTATTCTAAAAAGGGGAAATTGCACTCTGCTTTTCCTCTTTTTGCTCACTCTCTCACTGCGCTCGTGTTAGTCCATCTGTGGCATGGCAGTCCATGACAAAATCTGGGGAGCTGATGCTAAACTACAGAACGTTTTGTTGTTAATCTGATTTAAAACAGCCTTTGAAGTCAACCTATGCTACTTAATCTCCCTTTTGTTCCCCTTATTTCTTCTCTCTGCCCATCTTAACTTACTCTAGACTGTCTGGAACCAAAGTAACCAGAGCCATTCAAAGCAGGATTGCCATAGTAAGGAGCTGGATCAAAACAGAATACAGCCTTGGCTTCCTGTTCCATCTAACGACTCCCCATGCATCAGGCATCCATGTCTAGCTAAGGAATTCTGGTGGACAACTTTCTTATGTAAAACATACATTATAATGCAATCCTAAGGATGCCATGCAAGTAGTGAATGTTTGGTATTCACAGACTAATAGTTAAGCTACTGTGCTGTTCTGAGGACAATTTCTCCACAAATACCAAGTAAACTGGCATTAAAAAGTTAATGCAGGAACACAACTGAAAACCAATACCTCTGCATTTCTTACATGATTCAAAATATATATATAACTGTCTGTCTATTGCCTCAAGATTCAGTTAAAGTGTAAACTGCAGCAGCTTGCAATGATCCTTCCCCTCAGGCAATCAATATCACGGTTCCATTCAAGACTCCCCACTCAGTACTCAAATCTCAAAATCTTACCTTTTCACAGGGGGTTCTCAAAATCTCAAAAATCTTCCATCATCACCAGCTTGAATGGTCTGTCTCTTCTTCAGCACCATCCGCTCTTCTGTGAAGTGCAATCATAGTGTTAATTAGCCACCTATTCTCAAATAAAAGTACAATTGTCATACACAAAAAAATCTTTAATTTTGCAAAATTGCAGAAATTGCATAAGGAAAGAAAAAAAACACAACAAAACGAAAACCCATCTTAAAATTAACAGATACGCCTCATCTATCAGCTACCCTTTTTTTATGAGGGAGCTCCAGCAGGTTGGTTACAGTCTCACACCCATAATTCTTAAAATCATAAGTACTTAGGTCAAGGTTATCCCTTGATACAGATGATTTTTCACTCGGCTAGTGAAAACTTCTGAGTGGATATGAAATTTCAAGAGCCCTGTTTCACCTGCAATCAGGATCGAATTTCCTCCCTGCCACCTCCCTCCCACTCTTTAAATCCTGCAGAAAATGCGCATTATCCCCACCATTAAGATGGAAATGGAGTCCCTCACAAGTCCACAAACACATGTAGCTGCAGCACAGCTGTTTCCATGTATATTCTACAGCTCCTGTCAGAAGGTGAATTACCAAACCCGGAGTGGCTCTGAAGTTAAAGGGAGTTTCTCACTGCTTTGTGAATAGATATCTTATCCACAAGTTCTTTATCAGAATAGAAGTTAGAAAAAGAAAAAAAAAATCTAAAATGAATCTGTATGTGGTTTTAATGAAGCATTCACTGCACAGAAGGTATCACAATTATTTTAAATTCACTGTTTTTATCATGTACTTTACAATAAAAGACCTGCAAGCCACATCTTGCAAAACTTGTTCTGCATCTCACCTAAGTAAAACTCTTACCCAAGCTAAGATGATGGCTGTTCCAGAAAGAATGTCAGAATTGGGCTGAAGCAGCTTGTTTGAAGTAGGTAGTTTGACAGAAAACACACAAAATAGATTTACTCGTAAGCTCTCCTGTGGAAGTGATCTACAGTTACACTTGCAGGGCAGCACTATGGAACCATTAAAGTTTCAATCATTTTATGGCAATTGCACATTCCTGTTGTGCAAAAAATAAAGCTGAGACACAAATAAAGGAAATGTCTTCTCAAAATTAATGAGTCAGCAGGACTGAGTGCATAGAATATGGATTCCTGAGACCCGTTTTTACTGCACTCTCCATCTTTCAGATCTTGCTGGTGAGGTACGTGCCACTTCACTCACAGCCGTGTCATTGTACCTTGACAAAACACAGATTCCCAGTTTTTCCCAATTGCTGTTTCCATGCAGCATCATGTTTAATTGCTTGAGACAGCCTTTATTTCAGACGTAGCTCTCCTGAATTTTCTAATCACCCTGTAGTATCTTCCTCTACCTTACTAAAAATATTAGATAAGTGCTTTTGTTATGTTATATACCTTTAGTTTACCAGTCAGTAACTCCTGTGACTGCTTGATCCTTTGTTTTTTTCATTGCAAATCCGAACCTTCATGCTGCATTGCTGAACACAGCAGCAGGTGAGCACCTAGGAGTGTGACTGCACGACTGCTATACAATGTGCAGTCCTTCACTTTGTCTAGATTTCCTAAAAATAATCATCTAAAAAAAAATTGCCAATTTACATACTCCATCTTCCATCAAAGCCCACTATAAAGCTCAATTAACCTTTCAAGTAGATGTCAGTCTCTTGTAGCTCCTTTCATTTTCTCTCAGGTTCCATTGGAGGGCTTTTTCCTCTTCTGAAATAAAATCTCATTTCGTATTCATATTTTCCCTGATTTTCCCTTCTCTGACTGAATTTTGTTTTGATTTATAACAAACTTTCATAATTTGCAGTCCATTTTCCAGTTGACTGCCATCCTCAGAGGACATCACGTATCCATTCCCAGTGACCCACTTTTTGTCACTTTTGCAGTTGCCACACCTCACTTCCCGTGTTCTCCAGAGCACCAAATGACATCAAACACCTGATACTCAAAAATGTGTGAGAGTCACCACAGTAAATAAAAATCATTATGATCTGTTTACAACCTGGAACTGAACTGGATAAGCCTTCCTGAAGCTTAATAGAGGGTGCTGCTATAAACCAAGACGCTTCAAGTACTGAACTACTTCAGATATTCAAACCTGTTAGAAAGTGTTCATTTGACTGGAAAAATAATCAGGCAAATTATCTCAATTAAACTCTTATTCCCTTCAACAGTGAAAGAAGTCTGTATGTGCCTTAGATCCGCAGAGGATCTTTGCTTGACTAGCTTTCTGGAAAAAAGGATTTAGGAGTGTATACCGAGGAGTTTTGTCTTAAGAATGTTATTTATTGACATCTCTGCTCATTCATCCCACGCTTGGAAAATTAACTTAATTAGACACAATATATGAGATTTGCAGATAGCGTGTAAAAACAATACTATTGCTAGCAACAAGTTCTGAAGTTAGCCAATGTCTCCTCAAATATGGAGGTGAATCGAATAAGCATTCAGGATTTGCACCTTTCTCCATGTTTTCCCTGTTACTAGGAGGGCTGCTCTGAAAGTAGTGCCTCCTATTTTATTCTGTTGTCCTGTGACATCAGAGGTGGGTGGTGGTGGGACGGCAGCAGAGGTTGCACCTTCCCACCCATCTCCTGCTCCATGTTGTTGCCGTGCAACAGATGGCAGCAGAGGGGCACTCTGACCCAACGGCAACCGACATGGGAGTGTGGATGGAGCAAAGGGATGGAATTGGATTCCTCCATGTGGACGTTCATCAACGCTGCTGAATGTTTATGGAGACCAAACAATGGATGTGAGCACAGTGAGGGGTGGGGGTACATATCAGTATTTTGTAGCTGAGAACGTGCTCTATCCAATAGTGTTACTGCACTTTTTGTATGTTTGTAGTTTCCATGGAAACAAATAGGAGGCATTACTTTCAGTGTGTCCCACTTAAGAGGAACTACAAACATGTGAAGGGATTTTAAGGCTGAATTCAGCTGCAGCTCAAAGAAGTCTAATTCCATCTGAAGCAAGAAGAAAATGTACAGCAGTACCAACCCTGCTATGTCATATCTCAACAAAGGATGTTGTTCACAGGGAATAATCAGAATTCCAGGAACAAACACACAGCGGTGGGTGCACTTGTACTTACCCTGGCGTACCTGAGCTAACATTACCAGGAATGTAATCCTGTTTTATTTGAGATTCTATTTTAGTAAGCTCTGTATAAGCTTATATTAATGACAGTTCCTACTGTAATGGAGCTCATGACGTGAAAGATGGCTTTTTTGGTTCTGATGACACAAGCAGGGGATATGGAGAGGAAGAATGATAGCAAACAGTGTGCAGGTTCCATAGAAAACTCTCATTTTTTCTTATTACTGTAGGTCAAGGAGGACTCGATGATCTAGAACAGTTCCATAACCAAAACTGTGGTAAGGTTAAATTTTTGGGTTAATGTTAAATTTTACATTTAGATGCGTTCTGTGACAGCTGACTTGGGGCTAAACAGAAGAGCCTTCCTGGAAAGGTTACTGAATATGGAGAAAAAAGGCTCTGTATTTAAGTTTGGCCAAAATATGACAGGAAAACAAACTTGGGGACTAAAAATTTCCCCCAAACTGATTAAAACGTATTTTCTTATGTTGAGAAAACACTATTCCAAATCCAACTGGTTGGCTTCTTGCGACACTGCCAAGAACCTAACATATTTGGCTCTGTAACGTTTGAGGGGGCATTAAAAACTCCTTTTATCGGTTTAATCCGCCGTCCCCGGGCGGCGCGGGTCGGGCGGGGACAGCGGCGGCACGAAGCACCGCCTGAGGGAGGGGCGGGCCTAGAGCCCGCCCACACAACACGCCCACACACCGCACACGCCCAGCACACACCTGGTCGCCAGCAGCGCCGAGAGCGGGCTGCGGGGCCAGGGAGGGGACTCCCCGCGTAACCCCGGGCTCCAGGTCCGCCTCAGCCGCGGGGAGAGCCGCGCTCACATCACGGCCGGCGCCGGACGCCCCTCAGCCCCTCTCCCCCTCACGCTCGCGCCTTTCCCCTCACAGCGGTGCGGCCCAGAGGGCGCTGCAGCGCCCCCCGCCGGGCCGCCGCGCGAGCCTGCAGGAGCGCTGCACGCGCTGCTGGCTCTTTCCCGCCCTCCACGTCTCGCGGGATCTTCCGCCCCTCCCGCGAGAGTTCCTGCGGGGCGCCTGCGCGCTGCCGCCGGGCCCGCGGAGCGGTGCTTCTGTGAGGGCGGCCGGGGCCGGGGGGAGCCGCAGCCGCCACCATGAGCGGCACTCTGGCGAAGATCGCGGAGATCGAGGCTGAGGTAACGCGCCGGCGTTCTGCGGGGCTCGGCGGTGGGGCCTGGCACCGAGCCGCTCCGTCACGGGGAGGCCGCGGCCTGGCGCTGAGCCCTCGGTCGCCTCTTGCAGATGGCCCGGACGCAGAAGAACAAGGCCACGGCGCACCACCTGGGGCTGCTGAAGGCCCGGCTGGCCAAGCTGCGCCGCGAGCTCATCACCCCCAAGGGCGGCGGCGGAGGAGGCCCCGGGGAAGGTGCGTGGAAGGGCGCTGCGGGCAGCGGGGCTCTGCGGCCCCGGGCGGGCTCTGGGGCGGAGAGGAGACGCCGTGCCCTTCCCCTTACCCCCTGTCAGGGACCCTTTCCCGTCTTTCGCTCAGCCAATGTTAAAGCTGGGGGTGGGATCGCTCTCCAGAACCTTAGAAGATGGAGAAAACGTCCCATTTTTAAGTGATTTTTAAAATTTTGCTGCTTATTTGCAGGTTTTGATGTCGCAAAGACAGGCGATGCCCGGATTGGGTTTGTGGGTTTTCCATCAGTGGGGAAATCGACCCTTCTGAGTAACCTTGCTGGTGTCTACTCGGAAGTGGCAGCGTATGAGTTCACTACACTGACCACGGTGCCTGGAGTCATCAGATACAAAGGAGCAAAGATCCAGGTGAGGTCATCTTGGGCCTGGGAAGGTAAGACTGCACATACAGATGTAGTGGTATTGTGGCAGAATAGTCTGGTTTGACATTAGCAGGTTAGAAGTGGTAGGTGGAAGTGCTTGAGAATGCACCGGAGATGTTTCCATGAGGTACTCATCTTATTCTGCTTTTTGCTTTTCTCTGGGGAAAAGTTCCAGTGTCAGTTCTCCTACTTTGGGATGATCTATTCCAGTCTACAAACAGGGATGACACAATATATAGGAATCAAAGTGGGAATAATTTTGCTGTATTCTGTTCAGATTTGCAGTACAGTCAGCAGCTTAAGAAGAAAGGTAAAAGTAGAATTTATTTTCTCCGTAGAGAGAAATATTCTTTCTCACGAGGTACTTTCCTTTCCTGAACAAATAGCTACTTGATCTGCCAGGAATTATTGAAGGTGCCAAGGATGGTAAAGGCAGAGGACGGCAAGTCATTGCAGGTGAGTATGTTACAGCTTGGAGACCTGTTGCTGGTTCAGTTAGTTTGGCTTAGGAGGATGAAGGGCTGAATCATCGTTTCTGACATCTTTCTAAAGTTGGATTGTGTGCTGGAGTTCAGCTGCTTGATGTGAAGCAGTAGCCCTTGTCATTTTACTCTTTTCAGTTATGACTTCCTGTTTGCTGAGCTTATGCTGTATGTTGACACTGCATTGAGAGGCCTTTACCCATTTTCAAGGCAGATGTGATCCCTTAGCAAACAAGGCTGCTGTTTTGTTGTCTTAACGTGGCTTATTGTAGTAGTTCTGGGTCTGAATGTAGATAGAAAGGAAGGTTTTTCCAGCCTCTCTGATTCTTGCAGCATGCAAGAATGTGTCTGCCTTTCTCTTAGTCACGTTTGGCCAGCATTATAAACATTAATCTTACACTGAGTTTTAAAAATCAGAATGAACAGGGTTTTATATTGCCATCAGCCCACTGAGCTCTCTGTTGTGCTGTTTCACCTCGGTGTGTGAGCATACTTTTTTTGAGGGTTATCTTTTTTGATTTTTAGTTGCTCGAACCTGTAATCTCATTCTGATTGTTCTGGATGTGCTGAAACCCCTTGGTCACAAGAAAATCATTGAGAACGAACTGGAGGGATTTGGAATACGTCTGAACAGCAAGCCCCCCAATATTGGCTTTAAGAAGAAGGATAAAGGAGGTATTAATCTTACAGCCACAGTAAGTTGGAAGTTTTCTTCAAACAAAACAAAAAAATGCTCAGAGTTCCAGCCCTTGCAGCCTGGCCTACTCCTTATTTTCCATTTAACACTGAATCTTTAGAAACACAGAAATAGCCATAGATGTCAGAAGGCAGAACTCCGCTGTGGGATGTGGGTACCTGGCATTTAGTTGTCTGAGTACAGAATGAGTAGATAGGCAAGTTCCTATTGAAATGGCTGATGGCAGCCGTCTGTGGCATTAATACTAATAAGGCTGTTACGATTTAAATCTTTTTTTCTCTGCCCTGAGACTATGTCAAAATCATAGTAAAGTCCAATAACTTACAATGCAGCTATTTCTAGTAACTCTATACTAAATGATAGCATTATTCATTATAACACTTTATTTGAAGGTACATTTCTCCATTTGTTAACACTGTCTGTACGTTCAGTGTCCTCAGAGCGAGCTGGATGCCGAAACAGTCAAGAGCATCTTAGCAGAGTACAAGATTCACAATGCTGATGTCACGCTGCGCAGCGATGCCACTGCTGATGACCTGATCGATGTGGTTGAAGGAAACAGGTACTGCAGAGACCCTGTGTCTGGCATGCCAGCAATTTATATTCCAAAAAAGAAGGAATTGTTTCCAGGTTTGCTTTCCATAGAAGCTAAGGTAGCAACAAATAATGTTTAGCACCTTAATGTTCTTTTCAAAAATGATGCATTTTCTTTCCAGTGACAGCAGCAGTGTATTGCTGCTAGGCTGCTGAAACACCATATCCTTTTTTTTTTTTTTTNAAATAAAATTGACCAAATTTCCATTGAGGAACTAGATATTATTTACAAAGTACCCCACTGCGTACCAATATCTGCTCATCATCGCTGGAACTTTGATGATCTGCTGGAGAAAATTTGGGACTACTTGAAGCTAGTACGAATGTGAGTCCCAATTGCTGCACTCTACGTAAGGCTGAGATTGAATAATGTATTAAGAATGGGTGAAGGATATGATTCTTATGTTTTTCTACTAGCTTAGAACTCTAGCTTTCAAATCATTAAGTCTTTTGTCATTAAAACATATTTAATTTGTAAGTCAGAAATCACGCTGCCTTTTTCTGTTGCGTGATTTGAGTTTCCTATCAGTCACAAGTGCTGCACTTTGAATTTCTTCTGTGGGGATTGAATGAGGACCATGTGAAACTCCAAAATACGTTTTTTAACAATCATGAAAAAATGGACTTCTAGTCAAATTTAATGCAAAGTTGTTAATTTTAGAGGTATTCTTCTTTTCAGTCTGAAAATGGCCAGGTGCATTCAGCTGCCTTAACAAACATGAATTCAGCTCTTCTAGCATTTCAGATGTTTTTACTATAAATTATTACAGTTTTACCTCAATATTAATGCATGTCTTCAGATGAATTTGTGAAAGAATCTATTAATGCTCATAATACAGTAATTGTAATCTTTTAAACGTACCCACCTTGTGACAATATAAAAAAAATTGTAAGGGATTTAGGATGCTAGGTATCTGGGCTATAGACAGTCAATTTTTTCCTGATAGGTGTTGAGCTTGTCACTAAAAATAAATGACAGATTGCAACCATCAACTAGTTGATACTTTTTCTCCATCAATTACTTAGGTTTGATCATCTTTTAAGCAACACCAGAAAATTTGCTAGTGATGAAGTTTTTCAGTTACAAGGGAGAACCTGCTACAGCCATTGGCGACTCAGATGCATTTTCAGCTTACAAACATCAGCTTACAGAATATCTGTTGTCGCCACTGGAACAGTGGAACTCTGCACAAGCCCTTCATACAATGGTGCAAATAACCTGTGAAATTCCATGAAGGTTTGAAAGAGAAGGTTTTGGCATTGACTGACTTCTCCATCTGTGTTACAGCTACACCAAACCTAAAGGGCAACTCCCAGACTACACCTCTCCTGTGGTGCTACCTTACTGCAAGACAACAGTGGAGGACTTCTGTATGAAGATTCACAAAAATCTTATTAAAGACTTTAAATAGTAAGTATAATTTCTGGCAAGTAGAAGGTAACTTGCCTGATGCTATATTTTTCCATTCTTTTGTAAGTTAGAAATAAAAACAAGATTTAGCTTGATGTTGAAGATCTTCCTACAACAATTAAAGCTAATACAGAAGTTATTATATTTGATGGTCCTATGCTTTTTCCTAGACAAGTGTTCTCTAGGGGGAGAATGCTTTTATTTAGATTTGAAAGTAATATTAGCTGCAGTATTATGGCCTGTTATCTTATATACACGAGTATTTTGGATGACTTCATACTTTGTTTTGATCTGCTTGTACTCTAGTTCACACAGACCACTCATCCAGGTACTTACAGGAGAATAAAAATAGCTCTTGAGCATTGCTTTCAGTATTAGCTTTGTGACAGAAATAGCTGCTGTTATGCTCTCTGCATATTATACTTCTAAGCCTTCTTAATTTTTCTTCCCCCTCTTTCAGTGCACTGGTCTGGGGTTCATCTGTTAAACACAACCCCCAGAAAGTTGGCAAGGACCACACTCTTGAAGATGAGGATGTCATTCAGATTGTGAAGAAATAAAATTGCTCTCCCATGCTTTGTCACTGTGCCTGACTTTTTCATTAGTAGTTGCAAGAGGCAAAGAACAGGCTGCTTCTGTCAAGCTTAGAGCAAAGGATAGTGCTTGCTATGGTAGCAATTTATTCCACAGAAAAACTGCTGTTTCTAGTCAGCTTCTACTGCAGCATTCAGCCCCCCAGCTGATTGTGCATGTAACAAGATCTTTAGTTGCTGAAAAACTACTGAAGTTGAGACATTTTCCTCATATCACAGCAGAGTTCTAGTTTACATAGAATAATGGCAAGCAGTCAATATATGGAAATTGGTTTAGCTCAAGAGCAGTTGATACAGACAGCTGGTAGAATCAACTTTATTTACAGAATGTTACTGGGAAAGTGTCAAGTTAAAAAAGTATGAAAACAATCTTACAAGGACAAGCTGGTGATTGCATGTTTTACATAGATTGTTTTTATGAACAACCACAAGTATGGGTGACCCCCAACAGATTAATATCAGCTTGCTATTTCTGTACAACATTGTCTCTGCTAGACTGAAACAAACCCACCACAGCATGCTGGCAATTGTTCTAATAGTCAAGTGATTTTTTTTTCCCCTTTTCTGCTGCTGGTTTTGCATTCAGTGAGACTTATGAAAGAGCAAGTCTGTGAGAATTCTGGTTTTGCTTTCACCTTTTTAAAAAGAGCACAATGGCCTAAGCTAGATAGAAGACATGACAGCAGTACTAGACTTAACAAGTGAGAAAGTGAAGTGAGGAACCATGCAGTAGAAGGATGGAAGGACACTGAACTGTTCAGGGAAGTGAAACAGGCTTAAAAGGAACATAGTATTTTTAAAACCAAATATACACAGTAAGATCACAAAACTACACCCTCCTCCCCCTTTCAAGCTGCAGAACAGGACTCCAAAGGCAAGTTTCACAGTAATTGCATCAGTAGATGCACACCAGACTTAGGACAGTTCCTGGGACTCCCTTCTATGAATAGACGGGAAGGCAGTATAGAACATACCACAACTATGACTGACGAGTTGAAGGGTGAGGATTTAAAGGCTCCATTTTGATGACCTTTAGTAACTTGTTTGAAAGATTAAAACAAGGAAAACACTGCAGCTAAACAAGGACCAGCACCAGCCTTCGTGGAAGAACCATGACCAGTAGGTACCTACAGTCTCTCTGCTTATGGCTGACAAAGATCTGGCTTAATCATCACTGTACCTCAACGCCACTTGAAGACTAAACAATTCTCTCATCTGATGGCAAGAGTCAAACACACAGGGAATCAGACTTCTGTTACACAGACAGCAAGGTGTGGGCTTTTTACTTTGACGCTAGCTACACTGAGTGCACAGTACATGACAGAAGGATGTGTTTGAGGGAGACCTAGAGGAGATGAGCAGCAAGAAAAGGCAAAGCAACTTTATCCTGTTCACTCACACTTAGGATATGCAACTTTAAAGTCCCACATGTACAATGGAGAAAGATCCAAACCATAGGCACAACTAAAGCTCAACTGTTATCAGCTACTCTTATGTACAGCTGTATAGATTCAAAAAAGCTATTCTATGTGTATATATACAAAAGATTGTTTATACACAAGTCTGTACACAAGGGTCTATACATTTAGTTTTCTGCAGGAGGAATCCAGAGCTGCTACCCTTACACTAGAGAATATCAGCACTTCATTCACATATCTTACAAAAACAAAAAATAGACACTTCCAGGATTAAACTGGCTTTGTCTTGCATCCAAATTTCTTCAGGCTTCACTATTCAAGCCATAACGGATCCTTTAGTCTTGATGCAGACATGAGACCAGAACAGGTGCCATGTGCTTTAGTCTCTCAAAAAGAAATTTTGCACAGAGTGCTAAAAATAAAAGCCCCAAAAAACAAACAGAGGTGAAGTCCTGACTATGGACGTTTTTATCCAGTCTAAAGAATCACAAGTGTCCCACCCAGTGGTCACTGTTCACTGCCGATATTCCAGTTCATCTACACTGATGACTTTGGATGGCATAGAAGGGAGAGGCTGCTGCAAGACATCTGAACCAAACCATTTTGCAAGGCCAATGGGAGAGCCACTTCTCTGGCTGGGGCGATGGTCAAGCTGTGTGTGCCCATGAGACAATCCAGTCCGAGACGGCACATTTTGAGGGGTTGTTTGCACACCAGCAGGTGATCCCTGTGCTCCAGTGCCTGTGAAATGTAAAGCTATTTGAGGTGGAGTAATGAATTCACTCAACACTGAGATTTGCCCTAGAGCAACTATCTGATAATGCATATGTGCAGTCACCATGTAAAGCTGAATATGATTTTTGCTCATTCTATTAAGTCCTGGGAAATCCAGACCCCGTGTGCTCATTGTCTGGTCAGTATTCCCGTAAACTGCCTGACACTGCCAGTTCTGGACACAGTATCACATAGGTTTTAACTGGAAAACCAGTATCAGAGAACATCTTACTTGAGGTAGGTGGGTGGCCTTTCTCACCCAGCAAGGAAGGAAAGGCTGCACACATGCTGCAAAGTGCAGATCCATCAATATCTTGAACATCTTGAAACTGAATGCTTCACTTGGACTTCCTTCTGGTATGAGAACCTGCAGTGGCCAAAACTACTCTGGCAATTTAGATATTCATAATCACTATTCTTGTGTAGATATACAAGTAACTTCCTATCAGTCTGGTACAGTGAAACAGGCTAACTGGAACAGACTGCCAGTGTTTTAAACTCACACTCCTGTTTTAGCTTACCTGATCTTTGTAGTTGCTGTTGCATCATTGCTAGCTGCAAAGGTGTTCCAGAGCGTGGATTTAAGATGTGATGGCTGGCTGTTGGCAAGGGATAAAAAGGTTGGCCAAGGATGGGAGCAGATATTCCCTGCAAGTGAGACAGGTCCACTCCAGGAGGAAGCATACCTGTTCAACAGAAACAAGGAAAACTTTTCACCTAATAGGTGTAAGGACCTCGAAGCAAAACAAACATATTTAGAGGGGCTGGAAGTTGCCTGGTTTGTAAGAGTTTTGACATAATAAACATGGCCATAAGTAACAATTTGTGCTATTCCTAACACAACTTATTGCATATTTTTGAGAAGGCTTATATTAAGGGAAAATATATGAATTACCTGCTTGCAGCAAAGGAAGATGTTGTGGATGAACCCCCTGTGACAGCATTCTCTGGACCAATCCTGGATGCAGTTGATGAGCAGGTCGTACGATTGGTACATGGGGAACAAGGGGTACTTGATGAACAGGACGGAGGAAAGGGCCTCCTGGTACTGGGGAGGCCATTGTAGGAGTCTTTCTACCAGTTGATTTAGGCCTGTAGTCTTGCTCTTTGGTGCAACGATTTGCTTGAGTAAGAGGTGTGGAACATGCAGAGCGCTGCAGTGCAGGTAGTTTGGTACCTAAGGTGGGCAAAGTTTCTTGATCTGCATTCTCCACAGAACTAGACAGTAGGTTATCTGTAGCTAGAATTGAATACAACTATTATAGTCCGCAGCTAGAGATTACATCTAATGAAAACTAAAGCTAATGACTGCATTTGACTGCTAGACTCCAGGACTAGCTGAACTTGACTCATATGTAATAGGAAGCCTGTCTTTCCCAGATGGTTTTGGCCAAGTTAGTTCAAAACAGTAGTGTTACACAAATCCCTTGATCATAAGCTTAAATTATGTCATACAGTTTCACCTTTCATTCTTTTCTCATACTTCGGTTTTGAGCTAGCAGCACAGATGAATCAGTCTCAAAGGAGGCAGGAGGTACAAGGGATCCTCCCTAGACAAGATTAGAATTTGGAGGTGGAGTTGTGCCACAATTCTAGCCCCAAGTGTTTTTTTCCAGTATAGACATGTAAGGTTACCAGCAGCTTTCTGCATCTGATAGCTGCTTAGCAATATTTGTCACCTCAAAAAAAATTCCACAGGCTATCTAGATCATTTAGACAAGGCCTACATCATCTCAGAACTGACTGTTAGAATTTTGGGTAGCAGTAATGAAGCGCTAAAAGTAAAAAGTTAATGGCATAATAGGAACTGCAAGCTACCCCTGTTGTTGGTAGTACTGAAGTACAATGTCATGGCAACTGGACACACTAGTTTTACAGGATCAGGCAATTGGTCTTGAACATTTCCTTTTAGTAGCCACTTGTATCAGTTAAGGTGACAACACTTCCTTCATCTGCTACATTTAGAAGAGGTTAATTGGCCTCAGCTTTGACTGTTCAGTTAAGATGTCTCAAGAGGGCCATAAGCTGCTTGTACTCAATTACCGGTATAGAGAGAGATGATGCAAGTACTATTGTTAATAGGATTGTTCATCAAAACCAGCTGTAAATAAGCAGTTCTGCTCCAGGCCTCCCATTGTCACTGTCAGTTACAAACAAGGAAAATATAGATCTAAACCCAACACTGCTGGAAGACTGCACTCTGCTGTATCGCTCATAGCTCTAACCCTTCGTACAGACCCATTTTTATACCTGTCTCCACTCCACAAATCAAAAGTACCTTAAGTTAGCCTGAGCATATATGCTGTAGCTCTTCAAATCTATTCCAGATCTCACGTGTTAGTTTAAAGCCATTACAATACCTTCGTTTGGCCTTTGATTTTCATCTTTACCATCACTGACTTTCAGTTTCCCAGAAACTGGCTCTTCTTTGCTCTTTTCCTTACTTTCATACATCTTGCGAATCACTGAGGTAGGTGTAAAGGAAGGAGACAGCTGCAAGATATACAGTGAAAAAACAGTCAATGCTTATTACCAAGGGTACCCTACTTTATTTCTAAGAGGTCATTAATTCTAGTACATCTTTTCCATTTAAACCCGCTCTTACTCAGCTACTTTGTGCATCATGACTTCAGCTCACCGCACTTCATCACTTTATTCTGTACTTTACACATTTCTCTACTTTTTGCCAAAGCTTTTACCTTTCATTCTCAGAGCTTGTTGTATCCTTCCTTGTATTAGCTCAGGGATGATAAATCTACAGAAGATGTTGCCTCATTTTTGTTTTTCCCCGTTCAAAATTACACAGCATTTGTGGAAGACACTCATTTGTTACACAAAGTTCTTGCATCTGATGACCTATGTTGGCCCTAAGCTGCAAGTACTTGACTGATTAATTGGAAAACTTAGATCAAAGCAACATACTACTGAAGACACTGAGGCAACAGTTTGTTTTTGAGACTCCTGTGTTTTGAATGTGATCCTGAAGCTCCTCAGTAATATTTCAGCTTACAGACACTTAGGTGAGTCATCTCGTATCTGTACTGAAGACTAGTGCTTTCTACAGTGCCCAGCAGCTTTCAACATGTCTTTTGAAAGCCTGGGTACCAAAATATGAGGGTCTAATTTTTTCCATAGTTATCTTCCTTCTGCTTCAGGAGATTGGGTCAAAGTAACATTAACAGGGCTTCTTCAGTTCTGGGCAACATACGAGTCAGAAAAAGCTTTTTTCAAAGTGAAAACATTCAGTTTAGTATCATGTACAATTAACCCTCGTATCACATGGCCAGTAACAACGTCAATATGATCAACTCCTATTTACGTCCTGCTGCTGCTGATGGTTGCTATGATCTTGTTACTGCAGCTTCCTTTATAGCTCTTTCTACAACCATCACATTGGGTACTGACCATGCTAGTAATGGATGCTGCAGGGGCTGGAGAAGACGCATTCCCTCGGTGTCCTGGTGCAGGTGATTTAGTCACTCGCTGTTGCCTGTTGAAGGACAGGAAGTTAGAGGCAGTTCTACTCTTGGCTTAGAATGAAAGGCAGTATTGCCAAGAAGCAGTATAGGCTTGAGTCACTAAGTATCAGTACCTTGTTAAAGAAGCTACTCAAGTGAAAGGCAGTTGACAATGTGCCTCTTATGTTCTGCAGTCAGATACTTGCCTGTTTCTGTAGCCATCTCTGCTTTTGTCCACTTGTGGTTTACCAAAGCCATGCTGATAGAAGTTTGCTGCCTGTATGGCTAAGTCATGTGGTAATGCTAGTCCCTCTAATGCAGCTTGCTGTATTTCCAAAGGACTCATCTGAAGTGGAGTTGTATTAAAAAAAAAAAAAAAACAAGATCTTTAGTATCCTTTAAAAAATATTTTACTGCTATGTCTTCACAAAGCATCTGCCCACCAACAGCCCTTCTTTCACTGAGGGACAATAAGTGCTTAAAGATCACAATGCAGTCCAAGATAGGTCTAACTGCAATGAGGTTTTGAGATGGTACCAAATTAGATTCTGCATCCTCATACTCTGAGGATGAGTTTATAGTGGAACAAGCATATGTAACATGTTTATGGAATGAACTTGTTTCCACAAGTTTTTTCTAGGCTCTAAAATAAAAGAAAATAGATGATTAAAATGTTAAAAAGCACTTAAGTCTAACCTGTGCAGCAACTGGACTCATGGGCTTCCTCACACCTGGAAATGGATCACCAAGCAATTGCTGAGAACCTTGTCCAAAACCTAAGGAGAAATATTCAACAACTACATTTAAAAGCACTAACAGACTTTCCTCTCCCTTGTATATGATGTATGTCCCTAAGTTAACCATTTCTACATGAATTAAGGATTCCCTGTGAAGATTACCAGCTTACCATTTGCTCTGCAGAGCTATTTTTCTTCCCTGTCACTAGGCTGGGGAGCTACAGGGAGGCTAGTAGTAGTACTGTTTTGTATTACAAATGGTCAAGTAGTCCCTTCTAGTGGATTAACCACAGCAGGTAGCCAAAACACCACAGTTCTCTACCACTGCCCTCCCCACACAGGGCAGAGAGGAAAGGAAGAATAAAAGGAAAACAGCTTCTAGGTCAAGATAAGAGTTGTTTAATAAGCAGAAGTAGGAGAAAACAAGTGATGCAAGGACAATCATCTACTCCTCTCGCAGGCAGACCAATGCTCAGCCACGTTCCAAGCAAAAGATAGCTAGCCTTCCTAGACCCACTTCTCTCCCTTTTTATTGCTGAGCATTACATGGCACAGAGCATCTCTGGTTAGTTCAGGTTCTCTCTGGCTGTGCCCCCACCCATTCTCTTGGGTAACCCCCAGTGTAATCACTGAGGCTGTGGAATGAAACAGACAAGGCCCTGATACTGAGCAAGCACTGCTGAGCAGTAGCCAAAACAGTGCTTTATCAGCTTTGTTTAGGTCACATACCTAAAACACAGATGCTATGAAGAAAATCAACTCCATTCCAGATGGAGATTGGCTTTTTATACAGTAGAAGACCACATTACTACACACCAGAATTTACTGTGAGGCCCAGCTAAGACAGACTTCTACGTTTTTGGAAATTAAGCAAGCATTAGAGACCAGTAAGAAAAACGACACCTTGTGCACACAGTAAAGAGGCAAACATTGACCAACAGGTTCCTATCAAGCATCAGTAAGTTTATTTTAAAGTGCACTTTATAGATCAAAATATTAAAAAAAAAAAAAAAAAGGCTGAAAAAACACTGTTTTGCAATGAGTCTTACCAATAGGGGAAGATATTCTATGGCGCAGGTAATCTGCGGAAGCAGCTCGAGTTGGAAACACAGGTGGAATAGGGGGAGAAGGTGCTCTTTGTCCCAGTAAGGAGGCTCCAGGTTCCAAACCACTGATGAGGCCACTTAAGACATTGGATGAAGCAGGCCTGGTGATGGGTGGACCAAGAAGTTCCTATGAATACATAACGGAAGAATGTTCAGAATAAGATCAATTTACATAGAAGAGCTCATTTTACTAGACTACAGGCTATGCTATTTATAGCCAGGGAACAGAGAAAAGGTTGACTTGCGTAACCAGACATCCAATCTGACAGAACTGAACACCTAGCCAAGTTTCACATGTCACTCCAAAAGTAATGCCTCCTATTTATTTGCATGGAAACTACAATAGATACAAAGAGCATAGTAATGCTGTTTGATAGAGCAAATCCTCAGCTACAAAGTACTTCTTCAACAGTCATCACCATTAGCTGCACTGTGCGTTTTTAACCAGCTATGAGCAAAAGCCTGCATGCCACGCTCATAAAAATCTGCGCTGCCATCTGGAATGTGGCTTTGTCTTTCACATTGCTGTCACCACTGCTGAAACTCACCACCACTGCCTCCCTGTGCTCACATCCACTGTTTGGTCCCCATAAATATTCAGCAAGTGCTGATGGATGTCCATGGGTGCCATTTTTTCCCCCCAGCATGGTAGAATTCAATTTCACCCCTTTGCTCCATTCCACACTCCCATGTCAGACACCGTTGGGTCAGAGTGCCCCCTCTGCTGCCATCTGTTGCACAGCAACAACATGGAACAGGATATGGGTAGGCAGGTGCCACCTCTGCTGCCATCCCACCACCACCCACCTCTGACATAGCGGGCACAGACTAAAACAAGGCATTACTTTCGGAGCAGCCTTCATATTTTCAAGTTGTAAGTATGAGAGATAGCACCATAAGACTGAAATGCAGTCACAGTTCAGTTTTATGACATGATCTTATAATTCCTTTCAAGTCCTATTTTCAAACACTCCCCTGGTTTTCCTATTGAGGGGAAAACTACTTAAGCTATCAGTAAGAAATACCTGCAGAATGTTTTTTGATAGAGGCTGGCCTGGCATCTCTGGAGGTGACAGTAAGTGACTCTCAAGACTCTGCTAAGAAAATTAAAACACTAAGTTACATATAAAGATATGTAAGCAGCGTAGTTCGAGAGACAGTCTACACTTCTGTCTCAGTGACATTCATAACTTCATCTGTTGTTAGAACGATAGCTTAGGTACCAGTCAAATAAAATTCCACAAAAGTTAAGGGCTGAGCTGGCTCACTGATCTTCCCTAAGAAAACACCTAGTGCTAAATTGCATCTAAATAGTTCAACATACCTTGTTCAAGTTTGAATAAATCCATGAATTTGATTGTGCAAACTGGAAGAATATACTGAGCCAAACGGTCAGCTGAAGCAATGCAGAAGCTGGAAAGTGCTAGTGGAAAGTGCAAGTATCAGAGAAATTTAAGGCCTTCTGTGAATCAAAATTACATCAGGGTATAAGGACAGCCAAAGAGGAGATGTTGTTAGTTAAGCCTGAAAGTTGGCCTGTGAGAAGGCTGCATTCCTCAGTATCTCTCAGTGAAGAGGGAGGAGGTTAACTGTCCTTGGCTGTAGTTCAGCAAGGAAAAAAAAAAGTTCGAGACTTGCTTGTTAGAAAGTATTTTACAGTGCCAAAACTAGTTATCTAAAGCTTTTGATTTGTGTACCATTCAGGCAGTTATCAGGATGAATTTCATACTGTACTATCTCCCATTCTAAAGCTTAGTATTGTCTATTGTTTAATACTCAACTGACAATTTAGGTATTCAGTTTAACTTAAAATTTTAAATATCAGAGTATTAGTTGGTACACTGACAAACCTCTTAAAACAAAAGCCCCTAAAGCAAGACATCTGAGCTTCAGTTGTTAATTATACCTATACTGAAATAAGAGATCTTCCAACAGCAGTACTGAGCCAGCCACAAAATTAGCCCTAGCAAGGCTTCTATTAGGAGTGGACTGATGTCTGTTATATATAGCATTTTCAAAGGTATTTGTTTTTATTAAAAATACTGACAAGATGAGTTCAAGTGTAGGAACGAATTAGTGTCCTCTATTATAGAGGATTCAAGAACATCCAATAGATTTTTTTTCTATAGATTTCTTCAGTAACAGACTTTATCACCCAGGATCTTTTTGGGGGAAAGTGCTTATGGTCTTCAAGTCCAAGTATTAAGCAATTGAACTAGGTACTCACAGAGGCCCACTTTCAAGAAGTTAATAATTAACTTCATGATATTAGGAGTTCTGGGGCTCTCACAAACTTAGCATGAAACCAATCCTGTGAACTCTGAATCAAACTTAATCACTTTGGGGAAAGTGACCAAAGCAGATCTGTTTTTAAGTCATTGCTTTCTTCCTCCTTCAAGCAACAATATCCTAAATGAAAGCTACTATTTAATATCATGCCACTGGATCCAATCAAGCCCCATACATTATTAGAAGCATAATGTAAGGGGATTTCAATTTACATCCTATGAACTGTTAACAGATCTGTGCTAAGACAAAGACAGCTGTCAGTTACTTACATTGACTTTGGGCTGTGAAGGTAGAGTCCCACTTGCCTTCATGCTACTGACTAGTTTGTTAAATGCAGTCATGTCCCCATCTTTCTTGATCTGCCTGGAGCCAGCTATGTTCAATGGTTCCTCCATTTGCTCTGCCATAAACGGAGTAGCAATTTTTCCCTCCTGATCCACTTTCAGGCCTTTAAGCCCAGCTTCAACTTCTTCCACTGAAAGCACAACTCCTGAATGTGCTGAGAAACACAAGAAATAGTGGTAAACCACAGCCCTCTTTTCAAAAGCAAGCTCTTTTGAGAGGTGAACTCAATTCCTGTGCAGGCGTTGAATACAAACCATTTGAAAACAAAGGACCAAAAAAGCTTGTTTTCTGACATTTGTACCAGCTGTTAAACCACTTCTTACCAGTGCTTAGGCAGACATCCTCATACTTACATCAGAAGCATCACCATGCACAAATAAGAATGGGCACATAGAACACCACACGAGAGTAGAGTTTCAAACTGGTAAGTTTTCATTAGCTTTCATTTATCCTTTGAGATAGGTCATTGCTACATTTGACAGCATGTTAAGATTCCATTTGCTTTTAATAGAGAACATTCATCTGAAAATGACTAGATTGTCTTACAGCCACAATGTAAGTGGCATCAAGCTGTCTGAAGCTATCACAGGTATGGAGAATACACACCTGGAAAAATCTTGACACTTCAGAGAATCAGTTGCACACTTAGTTTGTTTTGCACAAAGTAGGGTGGTTGTTTTTTTTTTTTTTTTGCCCAAAAGTTAGAGCCATTACAGAAAGATTTCATGGGCATAATCAGAATAAGGAACAAGTGTTAATAAGTAGCACTTATCCTTTGTATGTATGGATATATACAAATTGGCATCAATGCCTGACATCAAGGCTAGACATGCGTTACAGACCAGCTTGTTTGTCATAAGGTATGACACCTTAAGAGAAAAGGTAAGAGAAAGAGCATGCCACGGGTTGCAGCAAATGTGGGCCCAAAGAAACAAGATTTATTGGAAATTTGGGCAAGAAGGTGAGAAAAAGAAGCAATGATTCAGACATGCAGTATGAAACATGAGGAGAAGTATGATGCTAGCGGAGAGGAATTGGCCTGGAACCTCCATAATACTTGAGTTTCATGAGAATATAACAAGTCAGGTACTTTAGAGTGTGAATGGATGCTTCCCCACAGTTTTATTCCTTCATTGTTGTTTTGTGAGGATTGAAATTGAGGAAGGTTTTAGCAGAAAAGTCAGACCAAGCAGAACACAGGAAAGATTCAGTTCTATTCAAGTCAAATTAAGAAAATGTTTTTCACATTGTAGCCAGACAGATCCTTCCGCTAAACTGGCTGCTTAAGAGTATTTGCAGTTCCTGGATGATTTCATACCCAGTTGCTTCACACAGATCATGGAATAGCATGACACTTTGTTCAGTCCATTTCACATGGCAATACATGCTGCTTGCCAAAAAGAAAATAATTTGGAATGAGTCCTTAAGATTTCAAAAAAAAGAATACATGCATTTTTGTACCATTTACACATGCTATGGTCCCAAACATGCAAATGTACAACTTGAAGGTACCCTTCAATATGAATTTTAGTCAGCCCTGAACTCACTTTAAAACAGAATTCACTTTTGTTGGCAACTGCTAACAAAGGAAGTTACCTGCAATACCATGATTCTAGTCAAATTAGCATAACTGAGAAGAATCTGTTCCTATGTCATACCTTTGTTAATTGTTTAATTAGAACATAGAACAGCAAACAGGTCACTGTGATTCAAGTGCTAGCAATAGTCTTGAAAAGTTTGATTTTAGTGTTTAACTTTACAATTTGAAAAAACACTGATACCCTCAAGTAATTGTTCATCTTTTTAGATACTGACACTTCATGGATCAATATGATCCATTATAGATGCTTGCAAGAATTAAAATGCAAGTTTTTTGGTAAACCAGAGTTCAGATGCCACAGTTTCAGAACTGACATTAGCAGTCTCCAGTATGAGAAGCTTAAAGGCCAGAGACAAAGCTGGAAACTCAGCTCAAGACTTGCATCATCAGTTATGATCATTACTGGCCAGTAAAATGGTCTAAGAGTCCTGATGTCATCCTGTGATTAGGATGAAAAGAATTAGCGATGATACTGACATAAGTAAGACTTGCTGATCAGTACTGCCAGTAAACTTGCAGCGCTTCCTACTTCTGGACTTGGTAGTTGATGTTTCCAGAACACCAAGCCTCTTGGTTTGGGATACTGTACAACAAGAACTCCACAATATCTGAAGAGGCACTTACTGCTCTCTCTAAGCTTTTCCTTGTTGGCTGAAAGACTTGAGAGAAGAGGTTTTAAGTCCACTTTGGCTTTCTGTAGCATTTCTAGGATGTCCACTTTGTTTTCAGAGTGGTCTTCCAATGGAATGGGAGCAAAGTAGTTTCCAGAGTTCTGGCCAGGGGAGAGAATGGCTTGCTCTAGACCTGAAACAGCAAAACCAGGAGCACTGCCACATCAGTTTACCAACCCAATGTCTCAAGATGAACATACACTGGTAACCATGTTCAATATGTCACTGAGAAGTTATGCCTCACACCCTCTGCCCAAGATCAGCTGTAAGGTCATCATGAGCATGACAAGAACATTTACAAAACAAAACCTTGTAGCTGCTTACTCCAAGAGCTTCCAAAAGAACATCAAGTGCTTGAACTTCCACTATCCTAAAGCTGGACCTGTTATGTTCTCATTAAACAAGTAGAAAGCAATATGAAAAAGATTTGACCTCACGTTGCTCTGCAGTCTTACCTGCTAGCCTCTCCAGTTCTTCATGTGGTGTAGATCTCAAGCTGCTTGACCGACTTCCAGAACGACTGGGATTAGAGAACCACCTGCTAAACCTGCTGGCAGACACTGAACCTTCCCCTAACACATCTTCTATCATCTAGATTATGGGAGGGAAAAAAAAAAAAAAAGAAGCAAGATCAGAAAGGTTTTTGAGAAGCTTTACCGTGCAAAGTTCTTCTGCTATAGGTAACTAGATGAGGCTCCTGGAGTTTAGGAACTTGGAGCTGCTTTTTCCTCCTTAAGTACAGTAGCATTTGTATAGCCAGTGTCTTTAAAATTCATCACATATTTTATTTATACCAAAATTTGTTTGGATTAAAACCAGAACTGGAACAGCATAATCAGAGCATCCAAAGACTGCACCTGTGACATTTCAAAGTGGGTGTGTGAGAACAGCAGCAGCAGCATTTGCCACAAGAAATGAAGTTAATAGTCTAGTAATTCTTGGTACCTGTCTGGTCATTTGATTGGTCCTCACCACTGTACAGAAGCAGTACCTTGTTTAGCTGAGTTCTCTGCATCTGTGATTCAATTCAGTTCCGGCATTGTCTAAGGACACAGTCTTGAGTGACGTTCAAAGACTACTCCCCAGCCTCAGAGTACACAAGAGGTGAAGCAGAAGGCCGGTAGGTAGCTGAGGGCTACCTGCTTGCACTTCACATGCTGAACCATTCTGTGACTAAGAGGGCTGCATTCTTCAAATCAATTGAGTTTATGTCAGACAAATAGTGGCAGCTAGCACCTCCCTTCAGGCTAACCTGAGCTCACTAAACAGTACTTTGAGTTAGTCTATCAGAAACCACTACCATTCATACTGACTCTCTACTTCTTTGCTAGTCATTACATGTATTTCAAAAGCAGCACATTATAAATTGCTTTTAAATATTTGTCTTAAACTTGTACACTGCATTAAGCAGCTTACAAAGCAGGAAACTTTAATTTCAACTAAACATACCAGCAGTCTGAAGCTTTTCTTATTAGTACGCTCAGTTTAAAAAAAACAAAAAACAAAAAAAAAAACCTCACCGAAGCCAGGCCAGGAACACTTTTATCCAAGTTGAAAAATTCATTGAAGTCAAACTCTCCCGGAGCTGGTTCTTGTAAGACAGCTTCCCTAGGAACTTCTTGATCTGCTGGAGTTTCATTGGTAAGGACAGTTTGCACTTCGTCTTCTTCTGCCACTCCACCATTGCATTCTATCCCTTAAAAAGAAAATCAAGTAATTGCTGAGTCACTGAACTTAAGTATGTCCTGCAGGAACAGTGTCTAACAGGCAATATCTTTGCCTAGTCATTACAAGCATAGGACCAAAGTAGTTTAGCTACCTATGTGATACTTAATCAGTTACATATCAGTTGAGTTGTCTAACCTGTAGAGAAAAGGTTAAAAGGCAACCTCACAGCTCTCTACAGCTTCCTAAGGAGGGGAAACAGAGGGAAGTTTTGGTCTCGGCCTCTTCTCCCTAGTAACTGATGACAGGATGCACAGAATGGCACAAGCCTGTGCCGGGAGAGGTTCAGACTGGACATTAGGAAGAAATTCTTTACTGTAAGGGTTGTAAAACATGAACAGGATTCCTAGAGAGGTGGTTGATGCCCTAATGCCTGTCAGTGTTCAAGAGGCAATTGGATAATGCTATCAATAACATGCTTTAACATCTGGTTAGTCCTGCAGCGGTCAGGCAGCTGGACTAGTCCATCTTTGAAGGTCCCTTCCAACTGAACTGTTCTATATCGCAAAGGCTGCAGTTTGCCACAACAGAAACCAGAACTCACTAGATCTCTGGCACAGTTTCTAGTCTGTATTTAACACTACTTCAAAACTGCAAGTATTACCACAAGAAAAATAACCTTAAGTATCTCAAAGCATTAGCTTAGTTTAAACTAAGTTTAGTTAGCAGGTGGTATTAGCTTAGTTTAAACCAAGTCTTTAGCAGTCAGTAGGATACAGAAGACAAAACCCTTTTCACAGCCCATGAATTCCTAATATCACTTGACATCCATACAAGTTTCAGTCTTTCAGTTCTATCTTTCAGATTGCAAACACCTTTAAGTGACACAATATTATTTCCCAACAGGAAGATGAATCACAAGCCTTATGTGCTGAGCTTCAGGATAACCAAAAGCTATGCAGGATAGAGGTTGGTAAACTGTATTATTCTTGAAACTTGTCTGTATCTGAAACAGAGCCACCTCTGCATCCAGCAATAACACTATCAGACAAGAAAAGCCTCTGCTGAATTCACCCTTACCTTCTTTTAGTGAAGCTGTGCGTCGTCTTGTACGTTTTCTCCCTTTGTGATCTTCCTCCAAAATTTTATCATCGAAGCCTGTGAGCTCAATGGTTTCAGACTGACTTGTAGGACCAGCAGAGAACCACTCAGGTTCCTCTTCAGTGTACGAGTCATTCCTTCTTCGCTCCCCAAAGACACGTTTGCTATCACCAAACTCCCTCTGAAGTGAGATATTAAAAATATTAAGTTAATCATTAAATGCTGTTTCATAACATTCTTCCCTAACCTCCAAAACAAATGACACCATTTTTCTCCATTGTTTGTTTTTAAAAGCACATTCAACATGCTTAGAAAGCTTTTCAATTTCAAACTTCACAGTTGAATTTCTGCTTTATAACACTGAAGGCTATTGGCTTGCAAGTGCCTGCATAAACTCAGTTTTGCATCCTGAGAGGAATGTGGTTGTTCTTTGTATTTTTTTAAAAATAAACTCTCAAAGCATAAAAAGCTTTCATCTGCTGAGGCTAAAGACAGTGCTTGCTGACAACAGCTAGGTCAAGAACTATTAGACTCCTTAATATCTTGCTATTAAATCTATAACAGATGTTCATAGGATACACAGAATTGGATGTATCGCGGTTCTTTCAGAATGATTGAGAACTGGGTTTTTGAAGCTGAGTGCCCACTCTTTAAACCATAAAGGGGCTTTTAAGATGACAGCATACTTGTGTGGAACACACCTGCTGTAACGCAGTTAACCTGCTCCTGTAACTTTTAGCGCAGACTGTCCAAAAACACATTAACATCTAAACCAAGAAAAAAAAAAAACAGGAACAAACCCTGAAGCGTTTATCTTTGTAGTCCCGCTCACGATCTCTGTCTCTCGCATCTCTAGAATCACGTATATCTTTTTCACCACCTCGGTGGTCTTTATCAAAATTACGAGACGAGATAATTCTTCCACTGCCAATCCTACGGCCACCAATCACACGGATGCCATCATTCTCTTTTTCTAATGGACTGCCTGCTCGACGTGAGCCAACAGCCGCAGTTACATGACAGCCACCTCCAAAGCTTCGCCTTTGTGGACTTAAGACTACATCCAAGTCATCTTCTTTCACTCGCTCTCTTGGATCTACAAATCAAAGATCACACAAAAGTATCTAATTGAATGCAACAGTGAACACAAGCTAGTTATCTGTAGGATAGCCTTCTGTCCCACAAGCCTTGCTTGAACAGTGACATCCAGGATTTATCTTTGTGAGGCTAATCTAGCCAGGCACCACAGAGATGAAAAATTAAATTTACAGCTGGATATTAAGAAATCATTGCTCTGTCACCTAGGAAGTACCTGCTCTCACCTAGATCTCCCTAAGTACATACTCAAGATTGAAGCACAGGGAAATTAACCCCTGCAACTGCATGATCACATATGTACTATTACACTGCAGGAACAGCAGGCTGTAACAACTGACTGTTAAGTTTAAGAGCTACCAGAATAAAAGGAACAAAATAAGATTTCCTTGAAACTTATGTAATAAATTTCTGAAGACTTTCCGTCTCATTTACGTCATCCCAAAGGAAAAGTTTTGCCAACAGCTTACGTTCACCTGAGTCCCCTGCTGTAAGAGCACACTTACCTATTATCCTACGCATAAGAGAAGTCCGATCTGAATCCAAATCTTTTTTAAAGCTTTCCACCGGTGAAGTTCTTCCCGAACTGGGATATAAAGATGCATGCCACTTCTCTGGATCCCAGACACCATCACTACGAAAACAAAGTTGCAAGATTGTTAGTGAATTCTAGTTTGCAGCAGCAGCACTATGAATTATTTGCTAGACTACAAGCAGTAAACACCTGTACAAATGAGATGCATCTCCCATCTAGCTTCTAAATCTTTGACTTACTATACTTTATGACCTCATATGATATTCTGGATCTTTCCTGTAAGCAAAAGGAAGTATATAACGTGAGATTGTAGAATGCATGTTGTCCCATTAGGTACCAGTGAAGTTTGCCTGGAACACTGATCAAAATAACTCAAGCAGATCAAGTGTCTCAGTTCTCAGGCATTCTGAAAGTTCCCTCTCAATCTCATACTTGTTCAATAAAATAATCTGGTATTATAAATTTGCTAAACAGCAGATTCTCTAAGCACAAGCCAAAAATACCACTTTTAAATGAGGTACACTGTCATCATGGTAGAGTAATCCATCAAGCAAGTTAGCCTGTTGCAACATGGCCTAGACTGTCAGTGCTATACATCCATCTATATTCTTGGTAGCATTTTTAAACTATCTGAACATACCAATAAAGTCACACTGAAGCATGGCTTTTGCAAGGCTGAGATTTGTCCATCATGAAGTTATTTCCTGAGGGATCTTACATTACATTCCCTTTTCAAAGTGCAAGATTCCCCAGCTAGAGTATTCAGCTTCTTCTACTAAAGTACTTCTGAAAATACTTCAGTACACTTGCATCAAAACAAGAATAACTTCAGCTAAGAATTTCTTGCTATTTAAACTTGTTTTGGAATAGGTGCATACAGATTGTATAATCAAGAAAATACCTGTCATATTTTTCAGAAAGACAAGATGGTCTTTGCTTAGAGTAGGGACGCTCTTTAATATCCAGCAGTTCCTCCTAGAAAAAGCAAGCAGTTAGTTCTAATTCTCATCCAGAGAAGATTGAAGTGACTCAAAGTATCAATTCTAGACTGCCTGTTCAATTTGGAGATTTCATTTGACAAACCAAGTTTCCCAATGCATTGTTTCATTTCCTGTTAAATACCACAGCGAAAAGTTGACATTATTTTTCAGTTCTGCCAGCGAGCAAACTCTCAGAAGGATTTAATAACCCATTAATCGGAAGTATACAAAGGTAATGGGAGGTGAGATCTATACAGCACCGGAGACCGTGTAATGCTGTTTGAGAATTAAGGATGAGACTAAGCTGTGATAACACTGATACTCTACAGAACAAGTTAATGAATCAGATATCAACACAAAAGACATCTTACACTGTGATTCAGATGCCCGAAGAATATTTCGCCTGTAAAATGTTCAAAGACCTAAGTATTTAGATAACATTTATACAAGTCAGTATTGGACCTCCAGATACAAAACTTCTATAGAAAGTTTTCTTCCTGTGTTAAACTAAAGAAACCAACTTTCAGCATCTTTCAAAAGAAATCTGGAAACCACCATACAGTCTTAAATGACAAATCAATATGACTTGTGTACAGTGATGTAACAGCAGTGCCTAGCAAGTAATTTCATGTTTCCTTTCACATCTACTGTCTTAGATGACAAGACTAAAAGCAGGTTTTTAGTAATGAACATTAACTCCAAATCCACATTTAACTGAAGCACTAAGCCTCACTAGGTCAGGTTCAGACCCCTCTAACACTTGAGGCTGTTCAATTCATACTTGTTCACCTGTACATGCTTGTCAATTAAATTGTACAGGGAAACATGTATGACAGACAAGATAGATATGGATACTGGAGCTAGCAAGTTGAAGATGGAATGAAGATTGCTGTGTTCAATGCTATGTAAGATTCAGTTGGTAAAAAAAAGCATTACACAATACCAGTTACTAAAGCAGATCTGGAAATTCCAGACAAGCTTGCTATTTCTGACCATCACCCATTACAAAACATCACATATAGCCACTTTTCCCAACACCAAAGTGGTGCTGAATCATTATTTCCATTTTACATTTCCTACCAGCTTTCAAATACAGTCCTGAGTTTACTTCGTACCCCTGACTAGCTGGCCACTTAAGGCAGGCTAGCAATCCATCATCTCACTGCAGTTTGTCACATTTAGAAAGCAATACGATGATTCGAAGCATTGATCACACCATTAAGTTGGACACAGTAAAGATGAACATTTCTAATTGAATTTACTCATCTTCTGTAGATCACCTTTCTTCAATCTGCTTCCATCCCAGCTATACTGAACTGAGAACTTGTCAGGAAGGATAAGAGATCCTCACAGCAGATACCACATCAGCCAAAAAATAGAAGGCAACCCTTTCTATCATTCTCCCAAGAACACAAAGTATTTTCCCCATTACCCTCACATGTTTAAGATCAGATCAGTGGCTACATTAGGTTAGCACTTGAAAGACACAGGTGTAACTTGTTAAGGTTTTGTCCAGCTACCACACACACATTTCCTCAACAAAAAAGTTTTTTTTCCCCCTAGTACTATCAGACAGCCTGGACAGCATGTATCTAAACAGAAGGAGACTGACCTCTCCGCCCACAGTCTCCCAAAATAGACTTTGATCTATGAGAAACATCAATGCTGTAACACTATCATAGTCTGATGTAGATATCAGAAGTATTAACACTGTCCAATACCAGATTTGGAAATTTACTATTTTGTTGGCCACGAGAGGGAGTCCACAGACTCCCAATCAGATTTTATTGAAACTTTTCCACTGAAGCATGGAGCATTTGAACTGTTTCTCTTTCATTTACAAGCTGTGCACCCTGGAGCAGCAGCTTCTAAAGAAGACACAGGTTGTGATCACACACAGATACATAACATTTTCTCACAAGAGTAGATTAACATTAGCACTTCCACAGAGTGGCATATTTTGTCACTTTGTTTGCTTTTTTTTTGAATTCACACAACAGTACTTGTAAGGAGGTAGGGGAAAGGTATTTATTTCTAGCTGTTATTAAACAGTTTAATTCAGGCAGTTTACAAGGCTTCATCACATAAGCCAACTGTTGCCCCACTAGTAATAAGTTAATATAAATCATGAGAGAAACTCCCCCCACTCCAAATCCTGAAGCAGTACATGTCCTGAAGCAGAGCTCCTCCCACCTCCAAATAGTAGGAACTGGCTCATGTGAAAACCACTAATGTTGATTGCAGGAGTACCTTTAATTCAGCTGTACTTAAGGTGTTATTCATAAGAAAACTAGTAGTAGTCTATGCAAGATATTTTAGGAGATGGATTTCTATTGTTTCCTTAAGCTCTTTGGAAACCAATAGATAAAGGAGATTAGTGCCTTCTGGCACTACTCATAGATTCTGCAACTTGATTCTGATCAGAACTACAGGTACTAAATCAACAAATACTGAACATGCAATTGCATCTGTTTCTTCGCACACTTACCACCAGCACTAACTGAACACTGACCGAAAAAGCAGTCAGAATTTGAAGTCGCATTCAGTGTCTCTTCCTAGGAGGTGAGCAACACCAAGCAAGGACACAGATTTTCCAACAGGGGAAGTTTCAATGTAACACCTCTCCTCCACTTCAGGAGGAACTCAATAACAAGTTCTGAGTAAAGCATTTTGCATCTTCAGTCAAGATGCACATCTTTCCTAAGAAAAGGGAGGGAATTGGAGAGCCATACAATTCCCACATACATTTTGCCAGTTCTGAAGTGCTTGGCTTAGTTCTGATGCCTAGTCAAAACAAACTAGCCCTGCTATCTCAGCGGAACAGAGCCACAATGATAACTTTTTCCTTTAAAAAAAAACACAACCTAGTAAGAAGCTAACAGCTCAGAATTCCTCAAGTAAGATAACACAATCAGCAACAGCGTACTGTCACATTCTGTTCCACACTTCAAGCCACTTGTTGTAAAATATCTTAATAGATTTATACACAAAGCAGTGACCACCTGTTCCCACAGCTTTCAGCAATAGGGAAAGTCAACTGCCACTAAGAGTTATCTAAAAGCATGTTTCAGCAGTGGCACCAAAACCCCAAACAAAATTTGAATCTGAAACCCCACAATACATTACATTCATTTAGATTTGAAAGGATCTTTACTTGCAAGTTAGTTACTTGAATGTATGCAGGAGCCTAAGAATAATGGTTACTGCAGCTAAATGAGAGCACCTGTGTTAAATTAACACCGGTTGGATTCACACGTGCTTATGCTTCCAACACCCTATTACAAGCAACTTTAAGGCTGCAAAAAGCATCTGAACAGACACTGCAGCTGCTGATAAGATCTGGTGGGCTGTACCTTCCAAGGAAGTTCATCAACTCCTTAAAGTAACACTGCTGAAAAGAGAACTAGAACTTTGAAGCAGGAGGGCTCAAGAAACCAAGGAACATCCCTCAGCCCCCATCTCCAGCACACACCTTGGGATGCTCAGATACTGCAATAAGGTGGGAGGAGATGGAAGGTGGAGGGGATCAGATGTGGAGCAAAGAGAAGGCTGTGCAGCTGTCATGTTTCAGGAGCTGTTTGCCTCATATCACCTGGCAAAACCTAACCCACACAGAGGCTTCTCAGCACCCCACTGCTCCCACCTCACAGAAACTTCTGCTCCCCCATAACTCCGTGACCAACAGCCCCACGCACAGCTGTCGGGGGGAAGAGCTTACTTTCGTGTAGCGATGGGGGTATTTCATCGCACTTCTGTTCAATTCTGGAAAAGCATCACCGTTTTCAGCTTCTGTCGTGCCTCCTCTCTTATCCATGGCTATTTCAAAGCCTTTGACCATGGATCTAATTGGGAACAAACACACCATCAGAGCTCGGGACGCACTGTATCAATACACGTTCCCCCCNCCCCCCGCCGGGGGCGGCAAGCTCTCCGCCAGCCCCGGCCTCCCCTCCCCGCCGCCGCCCCGCACTCACCCCGTGAGGCGCCTCGCGCACGCCGGGCCGGCGCCGTCCCTCCCTCCTCCTCGGCTGCCTCGCGCCTGCTCCCCACTCTCCCGACTCTGT
>WBMW01003825.1:1002446-1065854 GCA_013396635.1 Penelope pileata
AAAAAAAAAGATAATTTAATTCTGACTTCAGTGTAAGATGACAACACTGTCTGTTTGAGGACAGCATTCTACTAATGGGATAAGCTTATGATTTGGGAACTCTTATCATATCTCAGGATGTGATTCTCTTTCGTGTAAATAATCTGTCTGAAAGACTATTATTGTCCAGAAAATATTATGTTGGAATTTTAAGGGAAAAAATGTGGAAATATCAAAAACAAAACAAAAAATCATGTATATTACTATATGGACATTCTTTGTGTCTCCACCTTTTCTATGCTGCTATGTTGCTTTGAGTATTTGAACAAACTAGAGTGAAATGGGAGACTAAATGTAGAAGGAATTTCAGGATATTAAATTGGCATCCTGAAGAGTGAAGGTCAGAGTCCATGGGTTGCATTTTATTATCAATCCTCAACTGATTTAAGTAATTGTAGGCTTTTGTTGTTTTTATTTTGTTTTGCTTGGAGGAAACCTCATTGCTTCCACTTTTATATCTTACAGGGAATTCCCTGTTACCTGTGTATTCTGCCTCACCTCTTCTTTGTTTTACTTCCCTAATCTTGTCTGTTTTTTTCCCCTGTCCTCCCTCAATTGTCTTGTCAGGCTTGGTTGCAGTGGCGAGACCTGTATTTAAACAGGCAGAATGCCAAGCAGAATGAGATGAGGGCAGTAACTCACCATGTGCACAGGGAATTCAAGAGGTGCATGGGTGCATGGCTGGAATACTTAAATGTCCACAGGGAAAAGAAACGTCAGAAAGGTGAGTGAAAATGGTGAATTAGGGCAGGATAAGGCTCAGCCTCTTTGCTTAGGGCACAATTAAGTTTATTCTAGGAGACACTGCAATGCTTCCTGCTGCTGCTATCTCAGCACGTGGTGAGGTGCAACTTAGACTGTGCACTGTCACAGGCCTGGCTAGCTAAGGTTCTATGCTGAACTGTCTGGCAGATTGGCTGCTTTCCATGTGATTTGAAAGAAAATGCTTTACTGCTCCCTCGGTGAAAACTTGCACGTTGCAGATTATGTTCTGACTGAGGTATGTGAGAAGGGTGCATGCAGGGCAATTATCAGTCAGTCAGTGTGTGGATTTTCTTGATAATTGGACAAATCATAGATCCTACAGGATGGTAAAGATAATTACACCAGTTCTTTTCTTTTTCCCTTGAGGTTACTGGAACAAATTCAGACATTTGGGCGAATGCCTGTTGATGGGTGGTAGTGGAAAAGAGTTCAGCTTGGCTATCTTGAAACTAGTAACAGCAGTGTTTTGAAATGTGAGCTTGTGTATGTTGAATAAGTGACACAGTGGCATTTGTTAGATCAACTTGTTTTCCTCCTTGAATCAGTTCAGTATGTTACTGCTGTAAAACTGCATTTGTGATCAAAAAGGAAAATATAGTCCACGGCTGAGTGTTAACTGTGAGCTTTTACTGCTGTTTTACAGTGTTAGAGCTCCTGTTACTTCTGGAATGGAAGTAAATGAGCCCCAGATGGGATACTTCAGGAGTGATTTGTGTGTCTGTTTTCTAGCACTAGCTCAAGAGCATCACCAAGGCAGGATACTCCGGCAGTGTTTCTCAGATTGGCGGCTGTCATGGGAGTGCAGGAGAAGAGTGCATGCTCACCAAAAGGACATCGAAAAACTGTCAGCCAAGATTACCTTATGGAGAGTCTTTGCACACTGGAAGCATTGTATCCGTTTTCTCTGTAGTCAGCAGCAGGGACAGGTTAAAAGCATCACTGCAGGGGAAGGATGCGGTTAGTAAGCAAGAATAGCACGTAGCAGCATGGGTGACAAATGTATCATTAGAAGGGAGTATGTAAGGCTGTACTAGCAACTAATAGAACTATTGTGATCACAGTACGTTACCTTTTGATAGCTAAAAACCTGAAGGAGAAAAAATTGCCAGCAAATGAGAAAAGCTACATACACTGAGTTTGACTTTTGTACTGTTTTTGTGTCAGTTTTTCTTGAGCTGTCCTACTGGCTACTACACAGCAGTGAATCAGAAGTGTGTTGTGGTATACCTTCAAAATCTAAAAACTCAACCGTAATCAAGATATCTGCCTACAAATAACAGTGCAGGAAATCCAAATGCTGAAGCAAATATAGACGGAGATCTAGCTCCCCTCTGTGAGGGAAGGTTGTGTATTTATCAGGATGAGTGTTTCTGTGTAAAAGATGCTTTGACTCAGTAACAGATGTTGTGCTGTGTATGGAAGAGACTCGGCAATGTGAGCTGGCTGAAAAACACCACAGGCACCATCTCTTGGTAAGAGCACCGTTACGCAGGGGAAGAGGCTGTGGAGAGAATTCAAACACTTCTCATTAGCAGTGTGCCTTGAATACTAACAGTGGTGCATGGGTGGTAAGTGGAGGGGGATGTGCCATTTTCTGCCATGGTGAGTTTCCAAATTCCAGATATTATAGAATGGCAGTTGAATTCAGATGGGGAAACTACTCTACTCTCTGAAATAGTTGTTGTTTCAATTAGGAAACTAGTGAAGTAGCAGATGAGTCTTGATAGTATCAGGCTATACCACGTTGCCTGGCCTTTTCACCATGAAATAGTGTTTTCCTCTGGATCTTCCATGATTTTACTTTTTTCTTTTGTCATATATTGCTACCTGGAATGTTTGTCTGCTTACGCTGTTTCGCTGCAAGAATTATTTGTCCTTTCCTCTGTAGTAAGGCATTCATGCTTTTCACTTGAGTTCAAAGGCAGTGTATGTGTATGCAGTGATCTGAGTAAGTGTTTTTATGCACCCCCCCAAAAGAACGTCCTTGAGGACTGTCTGAAAGGTGGACACATGCCTTCAGCTTTTTTGGAACTGAATTCTTTTCAAGTGTGGATCAGTAATGATCATTGAAAGAATGGAAATAAATGTCTTTGGATCATAGATTGAAAATGTTAGCGCCTGTAGGAGCACTTTAGGGCAAGATTCTGTCATAGTGCTATTTACTGTGTTCATCTGTGTGTCAATATATTGTGGAATTGTAGACCAGAAGAACTACAGCTGTTAAAGTGTATTAACATTTTTTCTCTCTTGCAGAAGAGGCCTAAAAGGAAAGTGTATCTTTTCTATTTTTATAAGAAGCAAGTTACGGATCTTGAACTGGAGGAGGAGATAGATTAGGAAAGGACTTGAGCAACAGTGTTGGTAGCTGCAGAAAGAGTTAGTTGACTCACAGCAAAACCCTGGGAAGGTGGAAGGGAATTTTAGTTTAACTGAAGGAGTGATGATTTGCATGAGGAAATCGATTCCTGACTTGTCAATGACAAGATTGTAACTCTTACATATTGCAAGGAGTAGCATCAAATGCAGGTTGTCTGTAAGGAGCAGCCAGTTCTAAACTGTTGAGTGCTTGCTGACTTGGATTTTGTGAAAGTTATGTGCATTTCTTGCTGTTACAGAGGTTTGGGTTTAAGGGTCTTCAGCAGAATGTCACCAACACTCATCTTCATCAAATGAGAAAAAATGTGTCATTCCGTCAGTATCAAGTTACGGTGAGTTTGACTTTGGTATTGTTTCTGTGTCAGTGTTTTTCCTGAGATGTCCTATTGGCATCTACTTTCAGCTACCAAATATTTTTTTATTAAATCAGTGGCTTTGTTTCTATATAGAAATAGCCAAAGAAAATCTCTTGCCTAAGTCCGTTGTCTACCATAGGTATGTTATTTTAATTTTCTGTTTTCTAATGTTTATCATGACTTTTTATTTGGCCAGAACAAACTGTATAAAGAAGTTTGTTTTATGAAGCAGTGCAGCATGCTGCAACAATGGTTGCCTGCTGCATGTAAGTTCAGGAGGACACTTCATCTTTCTTTGCATTCTTCTCCTTCCTTTAACAGCTATATTTTTCTTGTCGTCTTTGTTCTGTTTCAGGTGCTGCAGAAGTTCTGGAACTGTTGGAAGTCACGTTTGGAAGAGAAGCAGGAAGAACAGTATCAGGCCTTAGCATCCATGGCTCATGCCCATTACAGGTATGCAGAGAAATATTCATAGACATTTATATAAATGTAGGATTTTTGAGCCTTTGGTTCTGCTTTAAAATGTGCTAATGCCTTTAGGAGCCTGACCCTCTTGATGCAAATTGTTTATGTTTCTTCCAGGAATAACAGACAGTTTATATCTCCTGCTTTTATGTAAAATGTGACGGGGAGATGGATTAAGCCTAGCTGGAGACTTGTTAATATTGGGTATGAAAACTGGAAGTTCTGCCAGTAAGAGCAGGAGGATAGAGTGTGAGCATAGACAAAGCTCAAAAATTTTCTGTCGCTTTACTTTGTGGGGGGTAGGAAGTTGATGACTCGTGTATGCTAGCTCTGGTGCTAGAAGTATTACAAGAAAGAAGATAAGACTTTTTTGTAGAGGCTAAGTTTATTTAGTCCTCAGGATAAATCAACATTAACAAAGCAGCTTTTGACCTGTGGAGCTTGGTGTGGAATATGTATTTGTTAGGATGAATTTGGATGGTTATATATTTGATTTTTCTACTTTTTCTGTCAGTTCATTCTTAGTGCTGCCTTCAGTCAGTTCCAAAATTGCAGGAAGGGCAAATATTGCAAATGTTGTTGCCTTAGAACCTTCTTCATTTTTGGGTGAAGCTTAGCAGGGGAGAACGAGACCTCTGCAAGACAGATCTGTGCTGCTCCTGTACGCTGGATTGTACAGTGCACAGATCCCAACGCTGGAGCTGAAGCTGAAAACTGTTGGCAGCTTCCAGTACCCTCCAGGAAGACTCACTTAACTCGTGTTGTTTACCAAGCTATAAATTTGAAACGAGCTGTAATAGCTGCCTACCATGAATTACTTGGTAAGAGTCCAAAATATATTTTAAGCTTTAGACTCAAGAAGGGCTGAGACTTGCTGACAATCTAATTAGTACACCCACATGACTGAGTTTTAGAAATAACAGATGTAGTCTTGGGTGTGTGTTGTTTCTGCTAGACTAGCTCAGACTTCTGGACTCAGATGCTTCAACTGTATGCTTGTTCTGTGTGAGAGTGTGTAGTGCTCAATCACAGGTATGTACTTACTGCATCCTTGGGTCACAGTTTGATTCATGTGCATCACTGGCAGGGAGGCAGACTAGCAAGGAAGGGTTATATTCATCTAGAGAGGAAGAAGCTTTGATGGTAGCAACTCTAACCTTGCTTCGTTTATAAAAGAGGGCTGTGGTAGAATTAATTCAGTATTGAGATCAGACCACACTGCTCTTTATTTGCTGTCATAACATTTTTCAGATCCTATTACAATATGGGTTTTTCTGTTTGTTTGTTTGTTTTGAAGTAGAGTAGAATCTTCAAAATATTTCCAAGGGAGAAGGGATTGGACTGTATGTATAACGTAGAAAAGGTGAAAGGTTATTTATATAATTTTCTGTGTTTGTAAATAAAATAAATGAATCAGAAGTTGGAATGATCTTTTGATCTGAATTAAAGCAGGGAGTTATAATAACTTTCAGTAAAGGCATTGGTCTTGTCTCATGTTCTGCATAGGGTTTCAGAGGACAGACTACTTGTCTCATTGCTTTTTTTTTTTTTTTTTTTTTGACTCAGAAAAGTGTGAAAATTATAGCTACCTAATTTCCAAAGAAGGCTATCATGGGTTGGAAAATCAAGTAACTAAGTTGTAAATGGATTGGTCTTTTGAAGTTCATAAAATAAGTTGTCAGAAGGAATTTATCTCCTGTGTGATAGTCTTCCTCTTTGCTTGCAGGAGGGTGATGATGAGACAGATATTTCACATGTGGTTGTTGAAGGCATGCAAGCAGCAAGAATACAGAATGGAGGAGAAGAGGGTAAAAGTAACTTTTTTTTTTTTTAACCAAGTCTTGCTCAGGAAATAGAAGGGATGGTTTCTTAGTCACTCTTTGAGAACCTCAGTTAACATGAGATGGACATGAGATGTTGTCAATTCCTTTTTCTCTGATGGTGGGGTCACATCAGAGAAATAATGCAACCAGTATTTGCTAATGCTGTTTTAGGTTAAGCTGCTCGTTAATGAATGGAATCGCGCTGTTATTGTTAGCTGATAACTATTCACACAGTTCATTCACTTATTCCCTCACAGCAGGTATATATTTGTGCTCTCACTGTTTTGTGGTTACCTGGCTGAAACAATAATAACAAGGAGCTGACCCCACCTATTTAAGAAGTGCAGGGTTCTACTAACACACAAGCAGTGTCTAGATAGGAGTCCCTCAAGGGGTATTTCATTTCCTAAGGTGTATATATAATCTTGCAGTCTTAAATATACAGTAGCCACGGCTTAATTTTGTACAGTGTGAGTTACATCACTTGTAGTCAATGGTTGCATGTGCTGGTGGCCCTGTGGAGATGCGTTTGACTCTTGATATCCTGAGTTTATCTGTTCATGCAAATCTAACAGAACTAATTTCTGGAGCTCATCAGTTCTCGGGAGTCTTTCACATGCTACTCATTAGCTTCCATGTTTTCTCTTTGGCCTGCTGTTTTCTGGTAACAGTTTCTCCATTCGCAGACATGGGAACACATAGAACACATTCACAGGAACTCACAGCAAATGGGCTTTGATGTGTCCGTTGCTGCTCAGCATGAAAAGATGAAAACAAACATGGGGCAGTTCTATGTCAACTTCCAAGGATTGCCTTCTGCTGTTTGCAGCTGACCTGTGTCATGAATTCATGACCACCATCTGTCCATTATAGGCTGTACTTCATTATGAGAGGCAACTGTTGGTTTGTTTCTGGTGCTTCTGGCGTAGAAGAACAGCTGCACGTCTGGAGGAGCAAGAGGACTTGGCTCGTGCAAGAGATCACTACAGGAACTTGCTTCTGCTAAATGCTTTCTGTCTGTGGAAGCAAAATACTCAGGAAAGAAAAATGGAGTAAGCAATTTTTTAAAAGGGAGAAATGTTATTTGGATTGACCCTGTGGTGGCCCACTTTTGACAAAGTAATAGCATTTAATTCAGGGTGACTCTGGCTCCTTGTTTATGCTTTAGATTCTACTGGTTCGTATTTCACTCAGTGAATTGACAATAGCAAGCGTGGATTTATGTCTGTGCTAGGTGTGTTCAGTAACATGGATTGCATCGTAGGAGAAGTAATTAAATTATTTTTCCTATAGGAAGCTCAAGGAGATGCAAGCCTTAAGATTTCACTATTCAAAGTGTCTGCAGCAATCTTGGGACAAGTGGAGAGAGGTGAGACAGTTAACACATGGGGAAAAGCTTTTTTATTTTGTTCAGATTGCTTGAAACCACATGGCTACACTTTAAAGGAAATTGTTTATTTTAAGCACGAGTCATTCCTAAGTTCCCCTTTCTTCCCAGGTGGATAAAATCAATTCAGTGTAGGTGGAACAGGGAGTAAAGGGACTGCCTCTTGTCCACTTGTCTATGGACAGTTAGAATGGGACTAGAGCTTTGGAGACCTGTCTGGGAATGTAACCATAGTCAGTATGATGAAATTTTCTTAATGAATAACAAGTGTGTTCTTCTGAAAGCTTTATTTAAATTGGAAGCTTGCAGCAAAGTGCATGGTCTGTAGTTGTGCACAAGTCATAGCAGGTAGTATTGGATGGCAAGTCACTTTTATGCCATCTCTTGCCATGACACGACGTACCACGTGTGTCTTGCAGCACATGTCAAGAATGAGAAATGTAGTGTTGATGCTAGTCTTGTTGGTTCAGAACTGTTGACTTGAGTGAGTTGTGCTAATCTTCGAGAGGATTCCTGAGAAGGGTGGGAAAAAGGCCTCAGTTAGCCCTTTTGAGAGGAATAGCAGAGTTTGTGAACCTTCTATAGCAAGATAAAGTGTTGATGTTTCCTTGGGGATTAGGAATGGTCCTTTTCCCTCTGCTCTCTGCCATTATCAGTTTTGTCCCCATCACATACATATCTTGTTTTTGCTTTTTTCCACCCTTTCCATGTAGTTTGTGAGACATCAGTGTGAGAAATGGAGGAAGCTGGTGCAAGCAGACATGCACTATCAGCACACGCTACTGAGCAAGACATTGGCAGCCTGGAAGGTAGGAGAGAATGCCTTTTCCGGTATGGAAACTTGACCGTGTGTCCTTAATGTTTCGATGAGCAATGACAAGCTGCCATGCTGTTTCACTACAGGTATTTATGCACCAAGTGTGCAAGGTAAAATAGTGGCGATTGTAGGTAGGGTTCTGTGAGCTGTAGAGTTCTTTGGAGCAAAAGCAGCAATGTCGTCTTGTGGCTTTGGTGAGTGATATGTAATAGCTAGCATTAGCTAGAGTGTAATGACTGCTCATCTCAGAAAAACAGCATTAGATTCCAGTGAACCTTTTTTCTTCTTTCTTTCTTCTTTTAAAATTTTTTCTCTTCATCTCTAAAGCTGCTGTTAAGATTTTCCAGACATCATCTCTCCTCAAAGGTCCTGGCAGCTTAGGAAATCTCACTTCTCACTGCTTTTCTTGCAGAGTTATCAAAGCAACATTCAGTGCATTCTGTACCAAGTAGCTGAGAAGGAGAAACAGCACAATAGACTACTGCTGCGGTAAGGCTGTGTTTACTTGTGCAGTGCAGCATGAGAGAGGAGTAACTGCACTACAATCAAGTTACTCTGTTTCTTTTGCTCACCACCCTTGTAAATTTTTGAGCATTGACTCTGCTCTGCATTGCTGCTTCCGTGCTGGTCAGCCAGCTAATAGAGTTCAGCCTCTTACTGATGACTGTCTATTTTGCTTTAACAACTTTTTTTTTTTTTTAACCACCTCATTGGCTGCGCTTGATGCACTTGCAAGAGCTTATCTGTGTTCAGCTCCCTGACAGACACTAGACAGCAAGCTGTATCATTCCCTGCAGTGCCTAGATTCTGGCTGCTGCAATATGAAAGGTACCAGCTGAACAACTGAGAATCATTCTTAACGTTTTCTTTTTTGTTGTTTTCATATTGCCTACAGGCAACTTCTGCATACATGGAGAGAAAATGCCCTTGCTCTTATGTGTGAAAGAAAGGCAACTGCTCGAGCAGATGAGCACTACAGGAGAGCACTCCTGTTAAAGGTAGGGTCCGTGTAGCAGATATTGAGGTCTGTACAAATGCTAGGTCAGGTGGGGTCAGGTAATGCAATTAGAAGGACCAAAAACTTTGTTTAAGAGCCACTTTCAAGAAAGATCTAAAAAGTTGGGAGATACAAACTCTCAGTCCCAGATTATTTATATGGGCATCTCTGAAACCGTTTTCTCTGAGTGAACTTTCTTGTTGCTTTCCTCCTCCCCATTTCCTTAGAAGGAAGTAGTCTGATACTGCACAGTAGTATTACCCATGAGGAAGGCAGAAAAGAATGCCTTGAAAAACGCCAGGAGGACCCTCTGAAATCTCATTTGTAGGAAATTTGCACCATCTTGCTAAGCCTTATGTGAAAAAATGAGATAGAAATGGTTGCATTGCCAGCCATGTGGAGTACATTGTTTCCACTTTTGAAGAATATTGCAGTGTCAGTCTGTATCCTGGCTCTTGTTTGCATCATGTCTTTTAGGTGTTGCTGCAGTGGAGGCATGCTGCCTCATTACAAGCGTACTATCATCAGCAGAAGGTGACAGCTGTGATGGAGGCCAGAGAACATTTGGATATGGGTGAGCTGATGGAGATATTAAACTCTCAATAAACTGAGCTATCTGTGTATGACCCTTAGGAGAGCATGGCTTAGTAGGGCAGTCTTTTGTGTTGTTTCAATGACTGCATATTGTCATGGATTTGTCCCATGGAATGGGGAGTGACTTGGGACTCCAGTGTTCTATCGAAGGCTTCTTATGTGACTTCTGCCTCTCTCTCGGTTGCCTCTCTATTTAATAGATGATAACACTTCTGTCCTCAGATGTCTCTGTTCTGAAGGTTGTGTATGTCATTTTATCAATTATTGCCTCTAGTAATTAATACAAAAAGGCCCTCAAACTCTGCAAGTGTTGTCATGATTTCATGTACACAATGTGGCTGATAACTCTGAAGCACGAAGAGGGCAAATGATTTCCTACAGATTATAAAGCATGTCAATGACATCAGGGAAGATTTTCAAGTCAAGGCTCACTGTCTGGAATCTGAAATATTTCAGCATCCTTATTCCTAATGCTAGCTACTGTCAGTGTGAAGTATTGCCAAAACAATCTAGAGGAGTAGATGATCAATGAATGCCCTCTGAGATTAATAGTTTCTTTCAGAATGGCAGTTAATCTGTCTTCTCCTGATAGTACGGTTACGGACCCTGTTTCTTCGCTGGAAGGAATTCACTAGGGATTCTCTGTTGCTGAGGGCTCAGCAGAACAGAGCAGTGCAGCACCATCAGCAGCACCTACTGCAGAAATACCTGGAAAAATGGAAGAAATACCATCAGCGGTGCATTGGGAAGATGGTGAGAAGGATCAGCAGCCTCCCCAGCAAGTCACTCAGGGTGGGAATTTGCTGGTGTAGAGTAGCAGGCAGTGTTTGCTGGTGAAGGTAATGGTGGTCTTGGCTGAGGAAGAGCATGAAAGCATCGTGCATTGAGGAGAAGGGAACATGCTTGTGCTTTGCTTGAAGAAGTCTTGATTAGAACTAACAGACTGAACAGGAGATGACAAGCTGGGCTTGCCATCTGTGGGATAATTTACTGTCAGTACAATCCTTGTTGGGGTCATAGATATTTGCAAATGGTGTTACACCATAGAATGCTTGGGTATTGAGGGTGGCTGGCCTCAACAAAGGATAGGTGCTGTGAAGGCCTTTTGGTACTTGTTTTGCTCTAGTAGCATCTGGCTCAGATAAATGGGGTTTCTCTGCAAGTGACTCACTGTTTTGGTTGCCTTACAGTTGCTACAGGGAAAAGGAGATCAGCTAATGACTCACAGACTTCGCTCTACTTTCTTTTTGTGCTGGAAGACACAGGTAAGGAATTGTCCTCTGTGTAAGTATGTAGCTCCTTGCTGATGCTTATTCCTTCATATTCTATTTATATGAGGAGAAACAAAATTATTTAAACATTTTCTGGATTCTATGGCTATGGTATGGTATGGTAGAGCTATGGCTCTACCAGTACTTCCTCTTTGGTTAATACTCCATTTGGCTAGTATTTCTGGTATGGCACATGTAAACTTCTCAGCTGGTTGTACAATATATGTATTTTTTTCTGACAGCTGTTACAGCAGCAATGGGAAAAGCAGAAGACAGTGCAAGCATTGTGGCACTGGTCCCTTTCATTGCAGAGAAAGGTAAGGGTGTGTGAGGGTTGGGGGCAGACAAGTGTGTTTGAGATCTGTGCAGATCATGTGCAGGTCTGACTGCAGTTGGCAGAATGCATGTTCTGCATCTCTCTCCTTTCCTCTTTGGGGTGCATCAATTCAGGATGCTGGAAAACTGTCTCCAGACCCTCTTATCCAATTAAAAAATTTGTGTGTTTTCCTCATCCTGTCTTAGCTGACTTAAATTCCTGTTTCTTTGTCCTTGTGATGGTNCCCAGACCCTCTTATCCAGTTAAAAAATTTGTATGTGTTTTCCCCATCCTGTCTTAGCTGTTTCTTTGTCCTTGTGATGGTGCCCTGCTTTAGCTCTGCCTATTGCTGTCCAGTGGAACAGAGAATGTTTTTGTCTGCAGGAGTCCCACACCCAGAACCTGTCTCTGTAATACTTCCAGCTGTCTGCTCTTCATGTTGTAGGTATTCAATGCTTGGCTGAGATTTTCCCAAGGGCAACAGCGGAACAAAGAACGCATTGAAAAAGCCACAGAAGTTTATCAAAATGCCCTCCTGAGAGAAGGTGTAACCAGGATCTTGAGGTACACTGCTGACGTGAAACTGTTGCGAGGACAGCTCCAAGCCCAGCATCAGATGAAGGTGAAAGAGACAAGTGATCATTCAGATACATCCAGGGCACTGATCTGCTCTGATCTATAGTCAGTGCATGTCTGTGTGCGTCTGCACGTGTATGTATCTTGGAGCCCTATGTCTCAGCTCTTGTTTGCATCTGACATATGCTTTTGCCTGTGGTTTGAAGGAAAATGCCTTTGTACTTTAGCCCAGCTGAGTCTAGAGCACTTCAGACTTGTGTTGCTAATTGGGAGCCTTTCTTAATGAAGATATTTCGAAACTAGCCAAATCATACCATAGACAATGTAGCTGGATAAGACCTTTGCCTGTGGCTAGGGTCCCTAAACTCTGGGTTTTAGCTGCATCTAACCCTGCCCTAGATTTTGCACTGCTTACACCTGCAAATGCGGGCTACAGCATCACTTCTGCCTTTGAGTGTCTGCCCAGCCCTGTGTGTGGAGAGGAAGCTAGGAATGCCTGTGTTGATTATTTTCTTCCTGTTCTTCAGCAGCTTTCCTGGCTCTGTTCTGAATTTTTGAGATGTTGGTTGTTCTGTTTGCTCACGTGCAGCCTGCATCATTGCAGAAGTACCCAGTTAATTCTCTTTTATCAAAATGTTAACGTGGTGGAGCCGCTAATTTATTGTGGAGAGCTGGTACAGCTCTTGGGTCATAGGAGCTTGCAGCTCTGTTCGGTGGTGGTGTGATGTTACTGTCTGCTCTCAGCCATCTTTTTTTCCAACTATTCTTTGTGTTGAATAGCAGCCTACAATCTTCACCAGTCAGTCTATCGTTGTGCAATGCTCTGGAAACAGAAGGCTCTCTACAAGAAATTAAATAAGCCTTGTTCTTTTCTGCCACCTCTGAAGAAGCAAGTGACATTTACAATACCTGATGGTAGCCTTGAGACAAGAGGACATTCAGCAGAGGAAAAGCTGCGGCCTTCAAAATGCAGTGATCTACCATGTGTTTTTGCTGGTGGTAACTCAATTCTCAGTGAGCTGTAAGTGAAAATTTTTAGTCCCTACATTCCTCTGGTGTAGATATATAGTTCTACATATAGCATATGCTCTGTATCCATGTATCTACGTATGTATGTGTGCATATCTATATCTTGGAGCACTACATCTCATCTCGTTTGGATCTGACATACAAAATTTGCCTATGGTTCAAAGCAAAACATCCTGTCCTTTCGTTCAGCTGAGACTATAGATAGATGGACATATTTTGGTATAGACACATTTTTGTCTAAGTTTTTACAGTGATGATGGTTATTTCTATGCAGTTTCCCTTTCTCTGATGCCACCCATATGGTGAAGCATTGCTGAGTTATGCAAGAGCTGTTGTGTGGCACATATATAGGCCATTAAAGAATGAAAGAATTTGTGACTTTATACTTCTGTATCAACTCAGCTATATGCTTTGCACTAGGACTTTATCAACGTACAACTGTGAATTTGTGGAATATTGGTCATTTGTCATGGGATCTGTTACGCAGTGAAATATTTGAAAAGTGTGTGGTGATAGGATTCTACACCATCATGAGAGCTTATCTTGCCTAAGTGACTTAGAGCTGTCACTGAAGCTGTTGGTTTTTTTCCACCAAAGTCACGTAATAGAGCCTAATGAAACCATGAACATTAAGATTATGGCAGTGTAGAAAATGAACTTTGTTATTGACCTCTTCTTTCCCCTCAGGTAACTATTATTTAAAAAAATTCTTATTGATCATGAGGCAAATGCAGGGAAGAACCTTCCATGAAGCTGCTTAGCCCAGGACAGGTGCCTTACAGGGGGGAAAAGGTGGTAATTTCACATAAGCCAGCATATGCTGTAAAAAGTAGTTCTGCCTTGTTCAGTTCTGTCCCTTCCACCAATCCTTTTGTTGGCACAGTCATTCATGCAGTGAAACAGATTGTGACATTGATACAGATTGAAATCTAATCTTCATTCATTGCATACAAGGGCAATGCTGCAGGGTGGGGATGAACGGCAGAATAAAACTATTTCTTTAGCTGCAATGCCAGTTTATGCCAACTTAAAATAATCATGAATCTGTATGGCAGTAGTGGTTTCTGTTCTTTCCAGAAAGGCTGTTCAAGAAGCACGGTTACCACCACAAAGACCTGACTTCCTTCTGGAATCTCTGGAAAGCAAGGAACTGCTGCAAGCTCCTTTTTCTAGGTAGAAAATCTGTTTTTAATAGTAAAGGAAGAGGGTGTTACACTGTGATTCACCCTTCAAGGTCCCTTACCTTTGTAATATAAAACATTCAGTAATTGTGGGACTGTGCATTGTTCTATACTATCAAAATGCCATGATTGTCTTAAAACTTCAGGTTTCTTTTGAAGTTGACAAGAATAATGGAACATTCAAGTTAGTTAAATAGCAACCAAGGGCTTTGTTTCATTAGTGCAAGATTTGAAGGGAAAGAAAAGATACACCACTGATTTTCAAAACTCAGGCTGAATTCACAGCTCTGAAGTTGTTTCAGCCAGGATTAATGTGGAGGGTCTGGAGCAGGGTGAGTAGGCATAATACAAACCTTAACTGCTTTGCTGCATTGTTTGTTTGTTTGTTTTTATTATTATTAATTGTTTATTTTTATTATTTTTAATATTTTATTATTTATATTAATTGAATTTAATTAATAATTAATTTAATATTTTATTATTATTATATATTATTTTTATTATTATTATATTTATTATTTTTTTTTTAAAATTGGGGATTTCCCCTGCATAGTAACACAGCTAACTGGAAAGTTTTCAAATTTTCATCCATTTGAAAGATTAAAAAAAAAAAAATTTTAACAGCAGGGCCAGTGCAGGTCTGGATGGAGCAGGTTCCTAGCAGTTCTGTGCCATGTATGGTACTGCTGCTGGTTTAGGAAGCCCGCTAACACCCTGCAAGACAGGAGCTTATTTTACGATGCAAGGGAATAGTAGGATTCTTTTTTTTTTTTTTTTCCTCTTCCTCCACTGACTGCAAAGTACAAAACCAGTGAGTTGAAATGTACAAGTATTCTCCTTTTTCCTTTACAGATCAGAGACATCGTTTCAGCAAACAGATGTGACCAAATCTTCTCAGACTGGGAACTTAATGCTACCAACTGAAGTGGAAGAAGGCACCTGTAGGCAGCTTTCTCAGCTGGGCAGCACCACTCATTGCTACTCTTCTCTGAGACATGCTGCTCTCCCATCTGTACCAGCACGGACACGGGATGTGCACTGTGCTGTTCAGAAGCCAGAGTTACGGTCTCCTTCATCTTTCATGCCCCAAATGAAAGCTGGAGCAGAACTGGTGAGTGTATTGCTGAAGGGAAAACTAGGAGCATTGACTATAGCTGAGTCTCAAATACTGAAATAAACTTCGTCTGCAAGTATATGTGCTTGCATTTTAAATTTATCAGTTGCACACAGAATAGGAGGTGTTAATCTTGATTAAATATCTCCCTCCTAGAAAGGAAAGAGCTTATTTTTCGAATTATCACAGAAGGAGCAGTGCTTATGAGAGAGGCTCAACAGCTATAGGCAGTGTTTTGGTGGGAGCAGGGCTCAAGGGCTCAGTAGCTTGGAAGAAGTGCATTCCTGCTTGTAGGGAACTTGAGAAAATCCTTTGAGGAACAAAATCACAGAATCACAGAATTGCATAATTCTGAATAATGTCATTCTGACCTTGTAGAGAGGAGGCCAGCCCATGCATCATCACACAGGAGCCCATTCCCAAGGCTGTCAAAAGAGAGATTTTGAGAAGTTGCAGCCAAACTTACAGTCACATTTGCTGTCACCTGAAGATTTACTGAGAAAACAGAGTCACCAAAATGCAGGTAGGTCCTCAGCTCTAAGCTGTAGCAGTTACATGTCCTCCTCCTGCAAGATTGCAGGTCAACTCCCAAACATGGGAGGCCAGGCAGTCTTGTATGCCTCCATCAGGAGGTGAAGAATCAGTCATTTCTTTTGGATTGGTAATACAGTCGTGTGGATTCTGCTCAATCAGGGGTCTAAAGCCCTGTTCTGGAGATGGAAGGACTGGAACTGGTGGGTATTCAGCCCTTTAGTGACACTTTCTAGTGCTGGGATATTCATGAACGTGAAACTGATCTCTCTTGGAGAGGGAAGAATTCTCCCAGTTCTGTAATTGCTGGGAAACATTAAAGGGGATGGATGGTGTCTAAGCAACTCTTTAAACTTCATTTTTCATGATGGGGCCAGGCTTAATTCTACAGTAGATGTAAAACACTAAATTGTAAACAGCATTTGTAGTGCTGAACTATTTCTTATAGTATTTCTTGTCTTTGGTATGTTTAAAGCGAGAACCTATCTACTAACCTGACTCTCACTGATAAGAAGGAATAGAGTAAGTTTACTTCCCTTGCTTGTGCCTTTTATCTTCTGTTCAGCTGGATGGGAAGAAAGCAAGCACAGTTCCAGAGAAGAAATGATGCTACAGAGAAAGCTGGAAGCAGAGCTCCAAAACATCCAAGAGCAAATGCAGTACTACTTCAGCAGGAAGCAAGAACTCAAGTATGTTGCAAAGTCCCCATAGCCAGCCTTTCTTCATGCTGTCAGCCCAAATACTGGTTTCTTTGTATGAGCATACCTACTTTTGAAAACAACCATTCACAGAACTGTGAATTAAACAAAGAATTCTGTCCTTTTGGTAGTTCACTCCAGATGGGAGAAAACGGTCCATGTACAACTTCTTTTGTAGTCAGCAACTTGTTTAATTACACCTTTGGCAGCTACTGGAGAAACCTTGACAGAACTGTCACTGGGCATAGTCTGAAGGCAATGCAAACAAAGAGTAGCTGAACTGCAGCTTTCAGCTCTTTTATCACAAGGGGTGAATTCTTAGCTTTTCTGGCTGTCAGTTCCAAAAAAAAAAAAAACCCAACAAAAACCAACCCTAAAACTGTGGCTAGGGTTTGACAACAGATTACTTCTCCAGTAGAACAAGAAGAAATTTATAGAAGTACTTGAAAAAGAATGGGGCTTGGACAACAGCTTCCAGACATTTTTCTACTTTCCAGCATCCTTTTTCACCATTCTTATACTTTCATTGCTCGCTGGTTTGAGACAAGGAAAAAAAAAAGCATCAGTTGTATGTCTAAGTTGGATTAGACTGTTGAGCTCCTACTTTGGATAAGAATCCTTCTAATCCCTTTTAACAGGTCCTGTCAACAGCAGGCACAGATCCTACATAAGTGGCTAGAAATGAGCACACAGCCAGAGGACCAAGACAGCGTTCAAAAAGTTCAGGAAGAACTGGACCAGGTGGGTAAACAGCAAACAAACAGAAGTTACTTAACTGATTATCTATGCACTGAGTCTGAAGGCTGACGGTAGCTTCTGAGGTTTCCACCAAGCTCCACAGAAGGCTTTATTAATTTGTTTCAAAACTTTCTGTGGATTCTCACATCAGTGTAGCTACATTACAACGACTACTAACGTAAAGGCTGCTAGAGCTCATCGAGTCTTCCTCAGTCAAAACACAGCCTAAATACTATCTTGTACAAACAGCCTGTGCCATCTTCTTTACTTTCAGTTGGAGATGAGGATCAGTGCTCTCACCAAAGCACAACTCCAGGAGAGACATCACGTGCAGAACCTGGTTGCTCGCCTGCATGATATTCAGATTGCTCTGGATGTGTAATTCACGTGAACTTGTTTGCCAGCTAACGGGTAGGAATGCCTTCAGTTCTGCCCCTTTCATTGCAGGAGAGGATGGAAAGAGATGTATACATCTATGTGTGGTATTTCTATTTTATAAACTAAAGTAAATATTTTTGCTTGTTTTATTTTGTTACCATAGCTGGTTTAAAAAACAACAACAACAAACAAAACAGGAGCTAAATATACCTCATGCTGCACTCGCAGTATGTAGCTTACTTTACTCTGACATTTCAGAAAGATAAGCAACACGGATAAGACTCTTTATTTCAAAATGTTTGCAATTAAATGAGTTCATGTCAGTAAGTCATACACTTTGACATACAAAAATACCGTGCTACTGATACAGTTGAAAAATTCAATGGATTCTCCATGCAGGAGAAATTCACAGCATTATCAGTACCCTCTGGGAACACTGCTTCCACTTCCAGGGCAATTGCTGACCCCTGCACAAGTCATGTTTGTTAATCAGTGAGCTCTGCACAGTATTAAGACCTTCACAAGACCAGCCACTTGCACGCTGAATCCTCTCCCTAAGACTTCTGTTAAAGCAAACATCAGGTAACCTATCCTCCATTACTGCCTAACAGTAACCTTCACCTACTGCCAATGATGATGCTGAGTAGCAAGAAATTAAAGCTTAAAGTTGCTTTGGCCGTGTCTGGATGCCACAGACCCCAGTGGAGAAGAGGGGAAGAGACTGTCATTTTTCTCTCATCCACTGGAACAAATTTGTTGTCTATTAACATGTCTTTTAAGTTGAGGCTAATCACAGCGCTAGCCTTTGGGGCTGATGTTTGCATTAGTATTTCTTACTCTCAGTGGTTTAAAAAAGTGCACATTTCTAGAACCTGTGTGTGATAATACACTGCTGCAGGAGTAAACTTGCTAATGCCAAGAAGCTTAACATGATAGGTGGCTGAGAGCCACTTCAAGCTTTCAAACTCCTCCTCATGTAAAGTGAGGAAATACTGACTCTCAGAGCCAAATGAATTTTCTCCTGCTTGTCACCTGACGAGCCACCATCATCTTTGAGTCACAGCTGGACTATATCACTACACACAGTTTACCATCCCTTCTTTCCTGATGACAAGCTAAGCATACAGGACTTGGCAAACAGGATGTGTACAATAAAATTATATTCTATTTTCTGCAGTGCATACAAAGAAGGTAAGGTTTTCTTAAGGAAATCACAGCTGGTCAAAGCCTACTAGCTTCCTGAAGTAGCAGAAAAAAACACCCAAGGCTCAAGCAAGAAAGTAACATAAGAAATCTTTTAGAGATCAGAAAGGCAAGTTTCATAAGCATGTCCACTCCCACAAGCTCTGGGCAGCAAAGTCAATTCTAAATGTTTGAGCGTTCGGACTTGGAAGAGTTTATTCTCTAAAAACAATTGATACATTGCTTTAAAATGGAATTCTTCTTCTTCACTTTGGCACGGTTTCTGTCAGGGCTTTTGGTGCCATGCTCAACAGATCCAAGGTATTAGAAGATCGTTAACTCTTCTTGACTTGAAATTTCAAGGAGGCTCTAATGTTTCACTGTAAGATGTGGCTTCGGTATAAAGCATTCAGGCCCCAGCACATTCGTATCGTTAAGTGTGAGGGCAGAAGTCAGAGCAGGTGTGGCTTTTTATATTTCAGATAAGACAAAATAGTTGCCAGTCCATTACAGGATGGCCAGGTTGGCTCATGGGAGGCCAAAGATTGCTTCAAAGGTCTGTCATATTTTAGTTTGCTGTCAGCACATAGGGCATTTCACTCCATGCAATAAAAATTGGTCCTGAAGTATCTGAAACTGCTCTGTAAATAGAGGAACTAATTCTTCAAGAATTTAATGACAAAGCAACAACAAAGATACATAATGTGAGAAACATCCTCTACGTCTTCCAACCCTTAATTCAAGAGGTGAACTCTCTCTTAAACAAACAAAATCTTTAAGGCCTGGAATAGGAAAGTAAAACCATGGAGTAGGAATTGGACATAAGGATCTGTCTGCTAATATTGTTTTTTTAAAGAAAAGAAAATCCCAGGATGACCAGTTTCATCATATGGAATGTAGACACAGTGTTTCCAGATTTAAAATACAGTGCAAAGTCCATTTTTAAAGGGACATTGTCAGGTAAAAGAATTAAAAGTTGTCTAGCATTAGGAAATAAATTGGATGTGTAACTTAACGTACAGATGCTGTCTGTACATTTTGCTTAGTTTGGAGCGTGAAGCCATACTTGTCCATTGAGCTTTCTGGCTCCCTATGCATTTTATATCAGAACTTCAGAGGAGTGTTTCAGAATCAAGATGAGAACACAGTTGTTACTCAAGGTCTGAAAAAGATAGTGCAGATCTGAAGTCCAACGTCTGACTCAACTTGTCAATGTCCCTTTAAGTACAGCTCATCTCTACTTCCACCCATACCTATTGCACCTGCACAGTCTAGGAAGGCTAAAAGGGATTTATAAGCTCTATGAACACAGTTATCCTGTGGCAATTGAGAGGAAGAACATAAAAGACACAGGGTAGGAAAGAAACCTCCATAGTCACCATCTTTAAAGGCAGCTGTACCTGATACATATATGATCATTCAATTCTCTTTCTGCGTTCAGCAGCAGTATGTAAATATAGGCCAAATACTCTCACGTTGAACGTAGCAACGACATCTTCTGTTTTCCTCACCCAGGTCCTGCTGAGTGACACATGCTTGTTAACTGAAGTACTCCATGGTGTATCGAGTCCCTTTGTATATAAAACCTTGTTGTGTGAGTTTCTATCTAGAGAGAGCCCAGTGCTTCTCCAAAGCGGATTTTCTGTCCAGCTTTGAGGTGGAATTTGAAGTCCTTGGGCGCCTCAAAGATTAGTACGATAGTTGAGCCTAAGTTAAATTCCCCTAAATGTTCTCCTTTCCTCATGGGGATTCCCTCCTTGTTGTTGTTGGATATGAAGCTGAAGTCATTGTAGGAACCTTTTGAGTAACGCGGACTGTTGGTATGCAGGTCCTGTAAAAAGAAGGAAGAAACTGTTACTTGAGACTTTTAATACTCTGTATTAATCAGTACTGTTGCAGCCTGTGGGTATCGAGGCATTTTCAGTGCAGGACCTTACAATTCAAATATGCAACAGGAATATTTAAAAAAAAAAAAGTCTATACTGCATGTGGCTCCTTATAAATCAGTCTTAGAATCTAACAGTCAGTGTGGAACATTAACAAAGTGAAACATCTTAATTTCAAGCTAATAAGATTTTATTTTTTTACTGTTCCTCCATTATGCTTTACAAACCCCAACAGTCAAAATCAGAGAGCTGCCTGTAAGTAATCTTACTCACCCGGTCAAAGTAGATGCGGATAGAGCCCACATTTGTTGCTCCTACAGCTGTTAAAGAGAAAAAGCCATGCTTCCAGTCACCTGTAAGGACAACCCGTTCGTTATGGCAGAACAGCTCCTTGATCCAGCGAGCAACTCCAGGATTCACAGACATCAGTGAGCCTGCAAGAGTGAGAAATATTCAAGCTCAATTGTTTGTCTTGTAGCAGTACTGTAACGGCATCTGAATGGTATTTCAGTATGACTGTAGCTGATCCAGTAAGCAGTTCTCTCACATACTCGTTAAGGAGAGAAATGCAGGCATAGCAATTAAAAAACAAGGCTGCAGTAAAACCAGGAGGGTCCCAGAAAGATGCAGTCTTTAGTGTTCTGTCTCTCATCCTTCATTGTAAGACTTGAATGCAACCTGGAGCACCACTGGCAGTCACACCTACGGCTCTAATACCAAACTGAGGTGCAGGGAACTCATTTTCACACTCATTGATACTGTTCCTCTAACAAAGATGTAGCCAGCTTCACCCTTGTTTCATCTGTGAATTCACAAACGAGGACTACTGTGAATTGTCATCTGATGAACGCTCAAGAGAGATCAGGGTCGGGACAAACTTTAGAGCTCGTCCCTACTCTCAGCCCTGATGGACACAAGTGGACAAAGTCTTTAAGTAGCCACCTAAGACACCTCTAACAAACAACTTCTTACGGCTTAGAAATGGGGTTTCAGTGCATGAGAGCGGCCTCTTCCCATTCTCTTTGCTAAATGCCTAAACATGGTTACTGATGCTGCAGAAGAAAGCCCAGTAGCTAGCTAGAGCTGACCAGGAAATACTAACAATATAACTCTGCTCAAAAATAAGGTCTGTTACAGCAAGAACCTCAGATTTAAATGCCCACATCATCCTTTAAGTAATTTAGTAAAGTATATTCACTACAGATTTTTTTACAGCTATAAATGCATCCACTTTGCTGCATTGGATTTGATAGTTAAAATTCACTAAACTCCTTTGTTTCAGTCAAGGCCCAACTTCAATCTGGCGGATTTCTCAAACCTCACGGCAGGTCTTTGTCTCCCCCCCCTTAAGAGTATTTGAAACCAAATCCAAGTCTTTAGGTTTCTGCTAGGTACCAATAAATTTTTTTTTTTAATCTGCTGAGCTAGAGTATGATGATCTGCAAAGAGGACAAGACTCTCTGAATCCGCATCCAGTAGAGTTACTGTTTGGCTATATCCTCTTTGCCAAATACAAGAACAGAGAGCATATTTTAGGCTACTGTTTGCTCTGACTTGCAGAACTATATTTCATATGCAAACTGAACAAATCATCTTTTTTTCTGGGAGTCAGGTCAGCCTGCATCAACAATTATTTCCAAGAACTAGGACAGCCTGAATACAACGTTATTGCTTTTACGGTTAATGTGTAATTCCTTCTGGTAAACTATACTACTTTAAAATTCATAACCATGTGCGACAAATCACTATGCTCCCAGTATCTACCATGTACTGCTGCACCACTGGCACGTCTCATTGAGCAGTGGCCTCTATGTAGTAGTGCTTCCACCCATAGCTGCTCTGCATTCATTTTCCAGGAACAGAAACCTACCTGGAAAATGGCGGCGGTGTGACACTCTCCAGTCAGTGGGTGAGTGGAAGCAGTGATAATCTCCCGGTGCAAGGTAGATGACACAGTGATAGAGCTCATTCCCTTCCTTGGTGACTAATTGTTGCTGAAATGAGTTACCAGGTGGGGCTGCAAAGGAACCACGGAAAGAGTTAAAGGTACTCTGTGTGCCATCATCTACCACAGCTGAGCAGTGTACATCAGAAACAGTGGTAACAGCAGAGGACTGGATGCAGTCTACATGCATTGGGAAGAGTAGAAAAAGATACCCTTAGACCCAGGAATCCAATATTTCAATGTATTCTTTTCCCTTCACAACAAGATTAGATCCTGTACTGTTTTAAACATTTTGAATTCATCAGTTTTGGAATTTACCCTTCCCTGAACAGGGCAGCAGAAACTGAAATCCAGCGAAACGCTGAGTTTTTCTTAAAGCCATCCTTTTGCTAACAGAATTTGCGAAGAGGTCTTAGGTTTTATAAAGTTCTCTGTTGAGCTCATGTTGAAAATAAGCCTGCTGTTTGCACAACTTGGTGTCTCCAGTCCTCTCCAGTTTAGCAGAATGTGTTGCTCTTATCAAAACCGAAGGTGTTGAAGACAGTGCTCAAGGTGCAGCAGAAGCAGTGACAGCACTTATCGACAGAGGCACAGTGCTCGTGCACAAAACTCATTAGGGAGCAGCTTGTATAATCTTTACTATCCAGGGGCTCAGGCACATCTGTCTGTCAGCAGGAATTCTACAGCAAATAGGATCAAAACTTACCCTCACTAAAATGCAAGTCCTCTGCGCTGACGCGAGGTCCCAAGAAAGACTCCAGAGAATAAGTAACCCCTTTCACTTGCTCCACTTCACAGTTTTTTACTTGTCCAAAGTTAAGGATTTTTCCGTCGGAGGGACTAATCTACAGCAAAGACCACCAAAAAGAAAAAAAAGCAATAGGAATTCATGCATTCCTTGTCCTTCCATCCATCACAGCAAACAGACAAGTTTCTTGGTGGGGGCACATGTGCATTTCCCTTTACTCACCACACTGTGCAAACCGCACACTGGCCGTGCTTGTGGTTTCAGCTTCCTGCGAAAGAATTCACTGAGGTTCCTATAGTGATGCAGATCTTCAACAGCTGCCTCCTTCATGTTCACTCCAAATGTCCAGATGTACAGGCTGTAAACAGGCTTCCGGAGCCACGTGGGCAGCTCCACCTGGTTCAGGCGACCCCAGGCTCGTGAGAGCAGTCGAGTTGGCACCGATTTGTACAGAGCAACCTGAAGAAACAATTACTGTAAGCTTATACTGAAGGCAGAAACTCTACTCCCTTGCAGGCTAAAGCTTTAGTTTCAAGTTACTGGAAACTGCCTCGTGTGAGGCTTACAGGAAAAAGACATTTCACACATGGGAGTAAGTACTTATCAGAAGGGCTTAACATAAGAATATATTCTTCTCTGTGAACAACCAAATGAAAATTGACTGAAAAATTATGTCTTAGTATTTGATAATGTGCTTCTCAGATGCATTTACCCATCAAGGCATTTTCTACATCCCAGTATCTCTAACAATATTTATACAATTGAAAAAACACACCCATGTCACTGCACCTAAACTGGTATAAACTTATCCAGCCTTACTCCTCTTGCAACGATGGAGTTGATAATTGCAGAAACACCTTTATTTCTGTAGAAATAGGTTCACCTTTGAGCTTGCACCAAAGCATGCACTCTAATAGCAAGACAAAACAATTGAATCTATGCTGGTAAGAACTATACTGCTGATGTAGCTGGACAGATGACAGCATACTCCTGCTGGTAACTCCAGGAGGCAGCTCTTCTCAGCGAGGTCTGTGGAACCCAGCATCAGCCAGAAGACGTGTGTGTGTGTGTGTCATCATGTGGCAGGTAGTGGTGAAAGTTAACCCTCTGAAACCAGTCTTGCAAAAGCAGTAACCTGCTGAATCTGGTACAATTTTTCAAACAGGGCAACTCAGCTACATTTAACTCCCAAGTTAAAGAAAAAAAAAAAGTTTTTTGTTTGTTTCGTTTTTCCCTTAGCACGACTCATCATTTATTCTCAATCATATCCTTTGCTATTAGGTCTTGCAGAATACAGCAATAAACACGAACAAGCATGTGCTGGCTGAGAGCTTGTGCATCCTATCAAATACAGAGAAATAAGATTTTACTCAGAAATCACTGTTCTGCACATTAAAATAGTGACACTTCAGGAAGAACCAACTTGATCTTACTTCAGATAGAAACTTCTACATTGACAGTGCCCTAGGTTATATAAACTAAAGTACTAAAGACAAAAACTCTTTGCCATTTTCTTTGCCATGCCTTATACAGTCTTAATTTCGAAAATGAATTTTGCTCAGTTTTCCACAGCCACTGTGAATATACAAGTACAACTGTAAAGTCACAAAAATTATTGGTGATATTTCCTGGTAGCCCTTCTCTTCAAAAGCATCTGGCTTTCAAGTTGATGGGATCAAACTAAACAGCTTTTCAAAAGAAATAATCTGAGGATTGCAATTCTGTTACAGCTTTCAGTCAAAACATGAGCATGGTTGGTGCATTCTGCAACTGCACTATAGATTCAGGGAATATCCACGTGCAAGGCTTCCCACACGGTACGCTCATCAATGTCAGAGCAGGCATTTGCATTAGTGTATCATTTAGATGGGCTGAACTACAAATACTCAGAAAACGTGAGAAACAAACCCCCTCTATACAAAAAAGCAAAAGACCGTTTCAGTGCAGCCAGGAAAGGGAACTGGGCAAGCAGTGTGGTCTGCCTTATCCGAGCCCAGATACTGAATTAATGCAGAAGTTTCTGCTGATTTTCGTGGGTAGGCCATGACCATTAGAGGACAAAAATTCTCAGCTACTGAAAAATCACTTATCTGTGAAGCAATTAGTGACCACAGATCTGAACAGTAAAAACCAAAGGGAAACATGGATTGCATCTCTCTGCTTTCCTGCTGGTGATCCGCAGCCTGTTCTGTGTTAAGGACCTTTCCACCCAGCTGCTGCCAGCTCCCTGCTGCATCAAACAGCTCAGACATGAAGCACAAGGGACCTGCTCGCACTTACCCTGCTCACAGGCCTCCATCCCACTCTGGTCAAGGGCTTAAGAGCACCGAAAGGCAGAAGATAATAGAGAATAGTCAGAGGCCAAGAACGGAGTTTCAGAGCAGGCCTAGACATACAGCTCAGCTGGCCCAACCTTCGCCTCAGGGCCAGCTGGGGGAACTGCAACCTGAAAGATTACACACACAACATCAGAGGGTCAGCCATCTCAGCGTCAGAACCGCCAGCTTCTGATAGCTGGGGGTGATTTATTCCTGCTCATCTTTACTTTAAGGTCCATTCTGCAAGTCCTTACTCCTTTATCTTGGCAAGTTCTTCCCAAAACAGAAGAACAGTACAATACCCTTCATCCAACTAACAACATTAACACCGTAGTTTACAATGCAAATAACAGAGAGCAACGACCCTTCTTCCAAATATTGGAAGGTTACAGCCCCAGAAAACGCTGCTTCTGACTGCCCCAGCTCCAGGACAGCCGAAGCAGACAGCAAACAATCCTCTGACAGCCAGGACTCTGCGATGCTGGGACGTCAATCCCAGAACTGCACGGAGGAGCAACGCTGAGGAAAGAGCAGAGACTAATGAAATGAATCCTTAAAATCTAAAAAACTGAGGTCCCTCAGAGGGCTCGTGTGTTGAAGGCATCTTGACTGGACTGTGCCTTAAACTGGGGATTGCAGTCAAATTTCCACAGACCTGTTGGTCATTAACTGACTCGAGGAAACAAGCACTTGAGAAACAACAGGAGTGGCACTCCTGAGATAATTAATACAATACTCAAACAACTGACTCCAAACAACATCTTTCCAGGTCTTATATGTTCACTGGGTACCCTTGGTGCTGAGCAGAGAGCATGGGGAACAAAGCTGATACCGCCAGTGCTGCAAGATGATCCAGTCCCTACAGCCCAGCCGCTCCTTTGCCTCATAACCAACTGCAACGACGACTTTCTGGAATGTGAATGTCCTGACTGAAAGGAAACTCATTTTGCACAAATGGCAAAATTTGAACTTGTAACACTCCAAGGGAAAAGCTGCTCCTCTAATTAGCAGAGGGCATCACGTGCCTCGGTTCAGACCCTCATGGAGGTCAAGATGAGAGGCCCACTAGGTCTCCATTTATTCTTTGGTTTCTGTTAGTGAAGAAGCTTTTGGCTGAGCCATTTCTGACATTTCCCAGGTCACATGGGAGTCTGCCCACCTGAGGGCAAAACATTCAAGTCTTCTGGGCCCTGCCTTAAATCCTAGCTGAGTGTTCTCCCCGCTCTGCTGCAGACTGTGCCTGCAACCAGGCCCAGGTGGGATGCAGCTCTGTGCACACACGGACTGGAAGCGGCATGCTCCAGCTGCTCCACACAGCTCTTCTGCACTGGATTATATGATAGGAAGGATGAACTACTTTTTTTTCCAAGGTGAAAAGACGCTGAGAAACTAAAAAAGGAAATTTTCTGGCCAACACGTTCTTTTCAAAACTTGGGTTGTAATTAAAATATCACATAAGCAGGTGACAACAGTCAGCACTTTGGGATGCAAAATGGTGCTTTTGGCTCAGAGATCCTCTCTGCAGTGAATAGAATTTTCCTCCAAAAAATTCACACACAAAAACCCAAAGAACTATCTGTGCATCACAATGCAAGGAAAACAAAACAACAGCCAACACCAAGGAGATGAAGTGCTGGCTCAGCAGGCCTAAAGCCGGCTTTCTCAGCAGGAGGTGGGACTGACTCATAGGAATAGGAAGGGGCACTCCACATCCTTCCTCCCCTCCTCCCCACCTGCCAGCCCGTGGTCTGCCCGAGGCCAGTGGGGCCGCAGCGGGGCTGCCAGCACCGCACCGGGGTCCTGCTCCCCCGGGTCCCGCTCCCCTGCCGCGCTCCCCCCGCCACTGCAGTCGCTGGCGGACCAATCCCGGCCGAGCTGCATCCTGGCAGCGCGCTCCGGAGCCCTCGGGCTTCCCGCTGCCTGGCCTGGTTTCAGAGCAGTCCCTGGCTGATTTTCCTATTCAGCTAGTGATGGAGAACAGAGGAAAGGAAAGAAGCCTTCCTCGTTCCCCTTGTCATATAACAGCATGCCCTTCTCTGCCAATTCAGTGCATAAGGAGCTTTATAGTAATTAGGCCAAACAAAAGCTTTGCAGATGGCTGTCGCTCCTTCTGCCCAGAAACCCTCCCATGCTCCCTCCCTCGTTTCTCCCCTCAGTCACCATTCCTGCAAAGCAGAAAACACCAAACAGTACCTGAATCGAGCTCTCCTATTTGGCGTGCCGCCGGCAGAGCCAGCCGGGCCCGGGCTCTCCGGTTGCGGGTGCGGGTCCCCGGCACAGCTGCTGCTGCCGCCGTTCCCTGAACGCAGCCTCCGGACATGAATTTTAACTTTGTGGAGGTTGTAGCAAGAGGGTGGAGGGTTAGATAAAGCTTTATAGCATCTCACCATTTCCCTGTGTGCAGATCTGGTCCCTGCAGGGTGTTTGACTGACACATCGTCAGGGTGACGGCCGCTTGCAAGGCTCAGTCTTTTTGCCTCTACCTCTCCTTTCTTTGCTTGCTTCGGGACAGGAGGGAGGACACGACGTCAGTTTCTAATTCCCCCGCTGGTTTGTCTCTGGATTCCCCCTCTGTTCCTACTTGAATCTCTGCTACGAGGACTGCGGCTATTGCAAACAAACAGGCATGGTGTCATATTCCAGCATCCCGCTACAAAGACGGCTCTGCACAAGATAAAAACAAGCTCTCCGCATAAGCAGTCCCTGCTTCTCCCTAGTCCTGGCCGCCATCGAAGCTCAGTTCTCCAAAGAGCACCCTGCAGTCCCAGGCTGCTGGGCTCCCAGGCTCCGTTCAGCCGAGCAGCCCGCTGGCCCCGTGCCACCAACCCCAGCGCCAGCCTGAACCCGAGGCTGGAGGAGGAGGAGCGGGGCGGAGAGGAGGAGGAGATAATTCCCAGCTTCAGTTCTGCAGTGCAGCAACTGCAGCTAAAGGAGTTCTGGACTATTTGGCACCAAAAATCCTTTCCTTCTCCTAATGGCCCAGCTTGGGAAGAAGAAAGAGAGGAAAGGAACACCTTTCCATTTCACAGACTCCTGCCAGAAGACAACCTCCATCTCCTGGAATCTCTTTCCATCTCAAAAGACTCTCCCAGGCAGCAGGTAAAGGACATTCTACAAACACCTCAGTGAAATAGGCCAGTTTTAGGGCCGGCTTGTGAATGAGTTACAGAGGGGTTAACGTGTCTTTTCTGTGGCTCTCAGCACTGTCAGTTTTACATCCAGTAGAACTAAAATGCAAAACACGGGCAAAGGAAGTTGGGCTTTTTTTTGGTTGGCTGTTGGTGATGTTTTGTTTGCTAATCTTAATAGCAAAAGGCTGCAGTATTTCTATCTCAGCATTATGAGCAAACAGAGAGAAGTCTCCCTCTCTGCCCCTGCAGGCTGCATCTCAAACCCAGACTTTCTGCATCTCCTCTTGTCTGGGTTGGGATTGCTATGGCAGATTGAAACCGGATGCGTGGTTCAGACAGGGGAAGTGAGCGAGCTGCATCTCACCTCCAGATTAAACCAATGCCCAGAATAGCTTAGGGACTGCCTCTTCTGTGACAATCTGTTTCTCTTATTTTTCCTGTTACAGTCTGGGTTAAATATATATACACATATCTCCATGAAAGCTGTATGCCTTATAGAGTAGATCAAAAAAGAGCACTGGTGCTGTGATGTAAGGGCAAGGGCTGCATTTTATTGGAGATGAGCAGAAGTGGAAGGGCCAGCATGGAAATCTAGAACTAGCCAAAGGGCCCCTGCCCAGGCCTTGAAAGTAAAAACTTCCATTAAGGATCACATATTTTGACTGGCCTTCAGCTCCCAAATATTACAGATATTCCCTAGGAACATCCCTGGGGTGTCTGCATGAAAATAATTATTTTTTAAGAAGAAATTGGTTACATGGCATCCAGTATCACAGGAAGTTCCAAACCCTGTGTTTATGGTGATGTTGGAGCTGAATTTTAACAACTGCACTAAAGAGCATTACCCCAAATCCCATCAAAATTGTAAGTAAAGCAGCAAGGAGCACAGGAGAGTTATTTCAGTTTGCCAGGAATACTGGAAATAACCAACATAAAAAGATAAATTTCAAATAGAAAAATGTGAAATTGACAACACTGTTTCAAAAGGCACTTCATTGGAGCAGATGAAAAACATTTTCATACTGAACAGTGAAGCGAGACAGTTTGTTTGGCCATGAAGGCACTCCCAGCTCCCACAGCCCAGGCTGGCACTGCTCCCCTCCTGACCCTCCTTCAGCTCAAGGATTAGGGGGGTAAACCCATGAGTTCCTTCAGCAGGAGCTCAGTTTCATACCCCAGATGTTTTTGAGGAATTGTATTCTAGACTGAGCAAGCCTGCGACGGCATGGAGTGAGGAAAACAGCCCACCTGCTCCCTGAAAACAGACACTGAAATGTTCTGCTCCCCCATGCAGTGGGGAATGCCACCCTTCAGTTCAGTTAAAGTGCGGTCCACGAGAGATTCCTCTCCAGGAAGGGGCAGATATTGGCATTACTAGGCTTTTCCTCCATTTGCTCTAAAAAACTCAGTTCAGGTGAATAGGGCAACCTACGTTTCTCTTAAGTTCTGTTCTACTGACCTCCTTACACTCACCAAGATGCAAATACCTGAGGCTGCTTAAGTGCTGACATACATGGCAAGCTGCCATTCCTGGTGTGCTGCCCCACAAGCAAGTTACAGACAGAACAAAAAACCCAGCCTGGGTTTACCAACATTGCATGGGGAAAGGAACCAAAGCTGGTGGAGGAATCTGCCCAGCAGCTTCTGAACAGCTGGTCTGATGGGATGCAGGCAGTGCCCAAAGCCCAGGCTGTTGTCGGGATGCAGGCAGTGCTACCTTAGACAAGAACCTTATAACTGTTGGTTTGTAGGGGCGTGGAGATCTGTACCAGACCCTCCCACCTGCCTGAACTCATCCAGAATCCAACTGAAGTAAATAAAAGTAGCAGCAGCCATGAGGTATAAATCCCGAGATAATTGCTCTCTAATAGTGTTGAAGGCCAATTCCAAAGGAACTGAGCTACCATGGCAGAAGGTATCAGACGAATAAATACTGAGCATCCTTAACTTCCCGGAGCCAGCAGGCCTTAAAAGGAACATGCATCAGGATGCTTTGGGTGTGCTGCTCACTTGGCAAGAAGACCCCAGGTCGGTGAGTGCTTTGCTCAACTGCCTTCATTATAATGCTGCAAATCACCCCCAGAGGCCAAAAAGACCCCCGCCCTGGTGAAGACCCTTCTCCTGAGTGTGTAGGTGGAAGTACAGTGTCAACATTAGAACTGTATGAAAATTGCTAACCAATCATTCTGACAGGAAAAGGACTAACTTGGCAACTTTTGTGTATAAACATTGTACAGTTTCCTGCCCTCCATCAGCGGGAAAGCCCCAAGCAGCTGGGCTTGTGCAACCTGAGATCACCCTGCAGTGTCTGTCTGCAGCCCACCACGGCTGACTGCTTTGGGGACAGCAGCAGCACTGTTCAGCTGCCGGCTGTGCCACGCTGCTCCGCTCTCAGCAGCGATAACCCTCAGCTCCAGTGCCCCACACAGCTCCTGGTCCTCTGTGCTGCCCGAGGCCTCGCCCTCCAGTTCTGGGAAGCCACGAGCAGAGGCACGAGGCCGGTGTGCAGCCGCTCTTCGGACCGGCTGCGCTTTAACTCATGACTCACGAGCCCTGGGACGCGCTATCGGAAGGCTCACGGTCATACTTTCTACATTTGGCAGCACAACTCCCGTTTGAAAAACGCACACCCAAATCCGTGAAGCCACTCCCAACGCTGCGCTCTGCCCAAGTGCCGGCAGAGACAAGGGCTCTCAGCGTGTAACGAGGGCCGCAGCACGGCTCCAGCGCAGCCCCGGGGGCCGACCCGCACCGCACGTGGCTGCGGCCGTGGCTGCGGAGCGGCCCCGCTGCCGCCGGGGGGAGGGTTGGGGGGCACCGCGTGCTGCGTTATCCGCCCTCCGCGCTAGGGAGCCTTCCTGTAGCTTTTTGGTAACGTACTAAGCAAAACCTTTCGTTTTTACGTTTGTTTTAGGTTGCTGTTTTAGTTGCGTCCTATTAATAGAGGAGGGAGAGGAGTGATATTTTAAGCCAGCCGTAAGAGTAGGGTGTTTGATTTTTTTAAAACGTGAATCTGTACACACACACCCCTCCCCCCCAAAAAATCATAAAAAACCCCACAAAGCGTCCAGCAGTCTCAAAGCTCTCCGACCCAGCACAAAAAGCTCTATTTCCTGCTCTATTTTCCGTGCTCCCGCCCGCAGCCCGACCCCGGCCCCCGCCGCCCCCCGCGCAGCTCCGCGGGAGCGGTTCCGCCGCAGCCCACCCCGAGATCCCTCCTGGGGGACCGCGACTTCGCGGCACCGCTCCCGAAGCCCCGAGAAGGGCAGAGCCCAGCGGCGGATGCCCTTTGCTCCCCGCTGGGGGACCCGCGGCCCCACCTGATGCCGGCAGCTCCCGGCGCGGACCGGCGGCTCTGCCCGGCTCTCCCCGGCGCGGCTCGGGCAGGGGACGCGGCTCCGCGCCTTAAGGAAGCGGCGCGGGGCGGCCCTGCCCCCGGCACTGCCCGCGGAGGAGGAGCCGGGGAGGGGGGGACAGGAGGAAGAGAAACCGGAGGGGACCGGAACGCGGCAGCGCTGGGCCGGGGCCTGCTCCCCCCGTTGGGGCCGCGCAGCAAAGCGCCCCGCAGCCCCCAAACCTCGCGGGTAAACTGCTCCCAAACCCAGCGAAGTCACGGAGCCGTGTGAGGTGGGACCGGCCCGGATCCAAAAGCCATCTGTCAATGGGACAGATACCAACTGTGCTCAGTTTGGATTCCCTGGACTGCTGGGAACACCACTTGCACCATCACACCGCTCCCGTGTTGATGCTGCTGCTGTGCATCCCCTCTCACACTTTCTGACCATCTTTGCCGTGAGCACCTGGCTGCTCTGCCCGAGATGTTTTGTTGGTCGTACATTTGTTCCAATAACACTTCAGCCACCAGCACACAGAACAAGAATGAAGAACAGGAGACCCAAGACCAACAGATGATGCATCATTCTCACAAAGCAATTCAGGTCGGATACAGCAAAGAAGAGAAAAGATTTTTCCCATTAGTTATTTCCTGAACTCGATGCACACCTCTTAGCACAACACCAAACGCCCGTCTGCCGTGGGCCAAGAACAGCACTTTGTGCACCAGACTGCCAAACTGTCACCACGTATCTCCTGCTGCACAACCACCAGCAGCTTCTAACAGCAACAGGGAGGCTGTGTTCTTCCTACCTTTGAGAACTGAGACCTTAAATCTGTCTCAAGCACCTCCTCACTGTACTGAGCCATTTTTAAAGGGTGTGTTATCCAACATCTGAATTACCAGGTGTCACTACAGCTCTGTTCCCCTGCACGGTCACTGTTTCTGCTGGTGCTGTCGTTCCAACAGAGACCCTTGCACAAAACCAGAATTAAGTCCCTTTGTTGGACCAGAACAAACTATGGAAGCAAGGGACAGCTACAAGAAATTCCTCTGGCCAGGAAGCAGCTCTGGTCACACAGACTCACTGTTAGCCATGGTTTCCCTGAGTAATTCCGTGATCCAACAGCTGCCCCAGTGCTGGGTGAGAAGATGCAGGATGCCTTTGTTGCCATTTGTACAGCACACTATGCATGGAGATGCTGGCCAGGAAATGTTTGGTGACAGCAAGGATTTGAAACAAGCAGCTTCCATCTCTCCGATGGGCATCTACAGGTCTCCCTCCAAGTCCTCTGCTTTGCCTCAGCTCATTAAATCAAAGCTGATCCTCTCTAGTATTCACAGCCAGAGACATGCTAAGGTGTTAATCAGCTCAAGCTATTAGCTACACGATGTCTCTAGGAAAATTATGGGAAGAAAAGGTCTGTGCTAAAGAAATAATCATTCTTTTTTTTTCCCTGTGCAAAAACTGAAGACACGCTGCTTATATCAGACTATTATTTTTTTTAATTAAGCTTGAGGAAACAAAACATACAGGAATATACTTTGTTTTTAATTCAATCAACCGCACTTCTAGAGCGATACCCGAGATGTACCTCTGCAACAGGGAGATCCCTGCCTGTGCAACATGATGACGCCCTGTTTTGTGCCTGTCTTTTGCCCAGAAGCAAGGGAAGCTGCCTTACATGCAGAGTGCCAGGTGGAAGATGGTGCGTGCTCACCCAGACACGAGGTTGGTACTGTGGAACGCGTTGGTTGTAGGCTCAGCAGTGAGGTCATGTGCAGCAGTTCTTTGTTCTGTATCAATTTCCAAGCCCATTAAATGACACTTAGACTATTTTTACCTATCCAAAGGCTTATACTCCTGCTCTAACACCACCCCTCTTTTCCTCATCCTTAAGTGTGCTTCCAAGGATGCAGAAGGAGAGAGAAAGAATAATGGAAAGTGAGAGCTCAGCAAAAATGACCCTCTGCTTTCCAATAAAAAAAGAACAATGCAGTTCTTATTTTTCTTGAATCCCTCATTGTTCAGAATATCTCTTTCAATATTTGAACACAGTTTCACTTTTCCTCTTCTCTCAAGCTTCCTTTCCCTCCCACAGAAGCATTCAACAGAACTTAAGCATATCAGGAGGGACTAGGAGAACTCACTAGTGTCACTGGTATCTGGTGCATTTGGAGCCCTTATCAGTTTAAAATGCTCTGTGTGATTTCTTTAGAGCTTTGTCATCAAAAGCAATAACTGTAACTTCACCAAACAATCACCAATAATAACAGACCAGCATACTAGTGTAATGAAAGCAAATTTAATAAGGGAATTATTCAATTTCATACCTAAGAGTATGAACAATAATACAAAAAAACCCCACATTTGTTTTCAAGTATCAAAACTGAATGGATGGTGCCTTTTAAAATAAACACTCCATAGACACTTACCAGTCTCTCTTTTAATCAAAACATAAAAGCTGTTTGAAATAAGCTTCAGCAGGAAAAGAATATACATGAGACAGATTTACAGGCAAATTCCTCAGGAGCTATCATAGCCTAAGCTGTTAGCATCTGGCCTGTCTGGATCATATCTGATTTGGGTCACTAGCGAAAAGGAATTTAAGAATTCCAGCCTTGTCCCCTAAAGGCATGTGGCCAAAACCACTCACAAACTGGCAGCATGCTTAGGAATGCAAAGAAAGGGGATGCTAAAGGTCACACTGAAACATCTCCTACACAATCCTACAATCCTAGAATTTTTAACTCCTTGCCTTCAGAAATGGCCCTGAAGCACTCACCTGACTGTTTGGAAGAATACCACATACACTTTAAACTCTTTTAGGCAGAGCTGTATGATATCTCCTTATGAGTTTGAAGGAAATACAGCAATTACATCAGGTTATGAAGTATTTCTTCAATGCTGCAATGGGTGTTTGACCCACAAAGCTGATACACATACTGCAATTCCACAATCATTTCTAAACTTCTTGGAATCCACAAAAAAAGGGCAAAAAATCCTCAGGACCAGCAAATTCTGTGATAGATGTAGGTGTTTTCTAAGAAAGAAAAGGCCTTGCTACATATTCATAAAGAAACCATATAGAATTATAATTATTAGATATTAATTCAGCCTCAGCATCCTCGTACAGTAGATGAAGCATGAAGACACCAGGGAAGCAAGCCAAGGGCCAAAAGTAGCAGATTCAGCAGCCAGTGAGGAGATTAAAAAACTCCACAAATCCTGCAGGTACTGTACCTTTAGCTGTAACTACTACAACAAACTCAGCACTGAATGTTTTTTGAATCCTACGAGATGGAATTTCAGTCTTGCCTATTTTGATTTCTGTATTTAATTCTGTAAATTATATAATGTGTTTTGGTTGATACCTTGCAATTCAAGGTGGGGAAAATAGAAAATTGCACTGTGCAAAACACAGCCAACAGCTTTCAGAGCTGCTGCAGATGTATGCCTTATGCTCTCTCAGGAGAACAGCTTACTTCAAAGACAGCAGCTTTAGTTGTGTGATTTGTCAAAAATGTATCAGCTACAGAGAACAAACTACACATTCCCTCGCTGGAAGGAGAGCAAAGGGCAAAGCTTTGCATCAAACACAGCAGAAGCAAAATTGCCACAAGTTTCTTACCTCCCACTCGCTTGCAAGCTTCACAGGCAACTCTATGCCCTTCTTCTCCAGCTGTTCCAACTTGTAATCCTCATATTTTTTGTATCCTGCATATCCCCCACCTGTAGCCACCAGAACATGGAAGGGGCGCAGGCGGAAGGCTTGTCCCACTGGAGCAGTATGAAGCCTCTTCCTGTCTGTAACAGAGCAAAACAGACTTCAAGAGAACAATTATAAAGTTAAACACAAAATACAACCAAGATGTGCAGTGAGAGATGTCAGCTTAGACGATGTAAATGTCATCAGAAATCTACGACACAGAAGGTATTTAGAAATGTTCCTATGTGCTCCAGCTATTGCAGCTTACCCAGTTACTGAAACTCATCTGATGAGCATTAACTGGTTGTCTTTGTTCCCTTAGCACCCCTCCAGCATTCTTCCCAAAAAGTTTCTAAAAGGAGCTGCCTGGAAGCATCATGGGGTTGGGTTTCATAGTTCACATGACTTCACCTCTGGATTTCTATGTTATTAGTGTACAGAGAAATCAGTCACTGGGGAATAACAGGTAGACCTTCGTGTTTCTCAATCAGAGCTTTCATTATAGTTAGCTATATATATATATTTGGGAATTCCCTAACTGGAAGAGGGAAGGAAATTTCCCTAACTGGAAGAGGGAAGGAAATGACAACCTGCTTTAGTGTAGGTTTGATAAACAGGATAACAGGCACGCTTCTGATGTAATACAGGTCACTATACAGGAAAGAATAAAGTCATCCAGTATTCCATCTGTTCCCTGCTGAGAACTACCACGCTCCTCTTGCCTAACACAAGCCCTGCATGCTCTGTGGGACACACTACACTGCGCAGTTACTAAGGGGAAAGCATTTCCTTTCCAAAAATCTTCAGTCGCTCAGGATTAATGGGCCAAGTTCTCCTGCTTGTATTACAGTCTGATGTCACTGCCAGAAAGAGAAAAGCTGCCCGAAGGAATTCATTCCCAGACAGTGATTGGTGTCATTTCCACAACAATCATCAACATGAGTGAGCAGGAAGCAAAAACAATGGACTGTATCTTGTTCCATCAATGTTAGGCTTAGGGCTTGACTGGGAAAGCACAAATATACAACCAAAAAAAAAATAAATCAGTAAATACCAGCTCTACTTCTGGTGCACAGACACAAAGCTTAATTGCTCAGCACCCTGGGCAGCTTGAATTTAAGGGGCAGAGTGATTAGGTGCATTCTTCACCCATGATGATGCAAAAAAATGCCCAATTTAAGTAGCTCTTGTTTATATTTTATTTTGCCAAAATATTGTTGTTCATTGCTTTTCTATATATGTGATCTAAAACACTGTTTGAATTGTATGCCTGAAAATACACCATAATGAGACAACAGCTTTATTCTTACTGAAGAAACCTTGGATTTTGGGAGGAAAAAACCCCAAAAAACACATGGCAGCATCTACAGATACAGTTAGATTCTAGGAAGCATTCTGTCCTAAAGAAAATGCTCGATAAAGGACAGGGATCATTTAGACCAGCTAAACGTTTATGAAGAAATACTTTTCCTTATTTTAAGCATACAAAGACTCTACAGTCTTTCAGCTTCAGTCCACCTAGGCAGCTGCATCACTATTTCATCAGAAATGTCTGTACAGAGAGCAATGACACTCTTCAGCCATAAAGCCTTTAACTGCCTTCCCACCACATCTTCGGTTCGAAGTTGACAAAGCTGCTCAGCAATTTCACCAGAGCCAGTAAATACCAGAAGTTGCTCGGTGGGAACAGCTTTTTCTGGTTTCTACACAGGTTTTCATCCAGAGGCTGTTTCCACTTCGAGAACTTTGCTGTCAAACCTATGGATTTATCTTCCTGTGCTAGAGATCACGTGGTGAGAAAACAGTCAAACAAAATTTCACACCTTCCAGACATAAATTCAGGCAACTTTACAGATTTCAGAAACAACAGTTTAGCTGCTGATTCTGGCAACAATTCCACGTTCAGGCAGTTGGTGCTGTTCAGAGGTGTCAGGTGAACATCTTGTTCTGCAATGATAGGAAGACTGCAGCTGCTATCTGCCAAGCAGCATGAGTGTGAGGAAGGCTCAGGTCTTGGCCAATGAGCCAGAAAAAACAAGTCCAGGACAGGGGAAAATGTTCAGTACTTTTAACATACCAATAACATACTTTTCCATGCTTTGAATTAACCCTGAATCTGAACTCAGGGAAGGCTGATCTGTTTCAGATTTCTCTTAATCATTGAGTATATTCAGCAAACCAGAATTAAAAAAACCTAAGTTTCCTTCTCTAGAACAGATAAAAAAAAAAAAAAAAGACTCATTCTCTCAGAAACACTGTAAAACACAGGATGAGAAAGCCAACTGCATAATCAGAGGCATGCTCCAGTCTGCACAATGAGATGCAATGATTTAAATATTGCTTTCTTACCCAGACACAAAAAAATTCTTCTAGGAAATTATACAAATCCTTCAATGAGACTATTATAAGAACGGGAATAATAAATAAAGAAAAGTTATCTTCTCTTCCTAATGACAACATTTGCAAGTAATCTAGATATAAATCCAAATCAGAATCTGAAATATTGATGGATTAGAAAATGGTTGATAGTTAATTTCTTCAAAAATCAAGTATAATTTCAAAATACCTTTTCATTCATGTGATCAACAATTTTCTTATGCATCTCAGCTTCTTAGAATTGTTTTCTACAAGGAATAACTTGCATTTCTAGACAGCAAAAACCTGTCATTTCTATTAATCTGTGTAAGCATATTTTTCAATAATAAAATATTCATACATGATACAATAGACAAAGGATTTTGACAAGCAAGTTAACCCAGAGAAGTGCTTTTACAAAATGGGAGCAATACCTCAGCTGGCAAGGAAATAAAAATCTAAGACCACGTGCAGTTGTTTTATCAATAGGTCAACAGGTTGACTACAGGCTTACAAATACTTGCTAAAAAAAAAAACCCAACCAAACAATATTTGGTCTTCACAGCCCTGCCCAGATAGAGTAATTCCAAGTGCAAGAATCATTTTAACCAGACCTTAAACATTTCATGTAATCCTACTCCAATTTCCCAATTTATTAAAATTACAAGTACAGATAGCAATATAAAACGGGGTTAGACCTTTCCTTTCTTACAGACCTGCTAAACTGCTGGATTCTGACTTCCAGAGGTGTCTCAAAGTGCACAGCAGTTTCACTGCAAAGCAGGTAACACAACTGACCAGCTTTCATCAAATTCCCACCTGGTATGTGCTGTTCCTTTCTTATTATCCATTATAGATTAAGCTTGATGCCTTCCTTCAAAGTCAGTCACTTCATGGCCTAACATGATTTCTCTGAGTTTTGTGTTGATAATGGACATCATTTTAGCTGTCAGGCTCATTTCATGGCTCTGCTCTTACAAAGACCTTGCAGCCAACATCCAGGCAGATGCCTTCACACCCCCCTTGTGACACTGACCCACAGGAGACAGACACAGCAGGCCTGGCCTGGTACTTGGCTGTGCCACCTGCTAGAAACACTGACAGCAACAGAAGCCTTAGAAGTGTTGCAAGGCAAGGTAAGCAATTACAGAGATGTTAAAAAGTTTCTAAGTGAGGGAGACTGATACAATGTAGGTCTGTAAAGAACATCAAATACTGGCTCAGTAGTCCGTTCAATAAAGGGTTGCTTTTCTTCTTAATATATATAAAAGCACTGTACTAACATGGAACTCTCTGCTGAATTGCATCATCTTTAAAAAAAAGTAATCGTTCATCTGTAGAGTCCTCAGAAAATTAAGTAACCTGAGGAAGGTAATTAAGACAAATAAACCTGTGGTAAATTGGTTTTATTCTGCTACACAGAGATCATCTTCACTAGGAAAACTGTAGATGTTCAGAAACAATTTAAAAACTACAGGTAAATTATATTCTATTATATGTGTTCTTCCACACAGACCTCCTTCTTCCAGCATTGCTCTAAGCATTCAGATCAGAGTCTGATTATAAGTGGTTTACAAAATGGTCTACTGTCTCCACCTGTTGAGGCTAGGGAGTATAGCGAAACGTGAAATCCCTCATGGTGAAGGAAACATTTGGAAATAGATCCCAATATAAATTTCCTCTAGGAAAAAATATGAGAGAGAGGGAAAATGGGAATGTTGCCACCAGTCTTTTTTCTATCTTGGCTCCTTCTCTGCTGGCCCTATGAGTCAGGTTTCTTCAGAGACGATAGTTGTAGTGTAAAGGATGAGTATTAAAATACGAAAGAAGCTTAGAAAAAGCAAATACCCTCAAATGAGATATATTAAAAGATACCATTAGGGCAGCAGATGTCTCAATGACAAAGCAAGCCAGTTATTTTCTGATAAAAAACACACAGGAATGACACAGCGTAAGAGTGAGCAAAGATAATGAGGGGGAAAAAAAAAATCATACACGCAGTTGTTTGTTTTCTACTAAACTCCAGCACAGGTTATTCCTAATTTGAGGGCTGACAATCATCCAAATTCCAGTTCTGGCCAAGCACTGCTCAGGATATTACAGCATCTAAACTGCTGCCCAGATTTGCTTTTCTGCAAAGCTCTTCATATCTATAAAATCATCGTGGAACAGATGGCACTTCTACAAGGGAGATGCAGCTTTCAACCATGGCTAGGGAACACTTGTCTGAAATGTTTCTCTTGTTAAAATGAATGATTTATGTGTTGTTTTTTTTTTTTTAAATTGTTAGAACATTTGCTAAGTATTCCAAACCAGATGAGAAACAATGAATAGTATTTCATAAAATAATCTTATCAAATAGATAAATATACTTCTTTTACTGCCTGCAAAACAGAACACCAAACGTTGGCAAGCACTGTTTGCAAGCTTGTGTTGGCAGAAATTCCATGAACTGAGCAGGTCTCTGACTCTGGACTCCCAGTCCACCTGCTTCAATCTCAAGAACTTTATATTTACCAATATTCAGCCATAATTTTGAGTAACCCTGAGTTTATAAATGCTGGGTAAGATACAGGATACACTTACCACTGAAAAACGTCCTGGAAGGTGGCTGCTTCCACAGGACTCCAGTTCTGATGCAGGGGTTCTCATGTATGAGGAAGCTACAGCTAGTCAGCAGACTGTAAATGCAACACACAAGAAACAGCTGCTTAAGTACAGATGGTTTACAATGCAAATGTAAACAGAATATTCAGAAGCTGAACAACACAGAGGGAAAAACTCCCCTCAAACTACTAAAATTCATAAAGTAAAATATTAAAATTCATACTGAATCTATTCTCTTCAGGCCTACCTCCTCCTCTCCCAATAGATCAAAAAATCCAGCTGCTTCTGCAGATAAATCATTGTTAATGTTACATCTATTTCACTTTTATTATTCCTATCTGCTTCTATTTTCTTTTTCTTATCAAAACATGGACATATGTTCCTTTCAAACTTAATTCCATGGTAACAGCAATGCTTTTCTGAGTGCTGTGTTTGCTGCTCTTAGCAGCAGCCCTTTGTGGATAACTAGTTGTGACACTGTATCTTGGGCTGCTTGGAGTTCTAAACCATAGGTGACTGCAAATACAACCTGAGCCTGTAGAAGAGCACGCTAACGCTGTCCAATGTCATCTTCTATTTTATGCACTGCCCCGGCCTATGTGATACACAATCTATTTGTTGTTAAAAAAAAAAAAAGTGACTGAAACTGGTGAGAGTTGCTATCTCTAGATCCGTTTCCAGTTCAGTACGTTGCAGTTTACCCAAAAGCACACAAACTACTACTTTAAGATCAATATATTTTTGTTGGCTGGTATTTTGCTGGGGAAGGCAAGAACGTTTAAAACAACCTTTCTCTATTTACAGGGTGGTTCATAGCACAAGCACCCACATTACCTTCTGCAACAACACTGCTAACACGTATTGACCTCCACCCAAAGGTAATGGGCAAAGCAGCGTTCAGCCGTGCTGATCAAACACTCTGCTTGTAATTGCAGCGGTAAGTTTTGCAGTGAGACCCTGTAGCACCTGGCACGATTCTGCCTCCAGCAGAAGGGCTGCTGCACGCCGAGGTGCCAGCCAGCCCTCCCTACAGCTGCTTTACGAGGCACTCACGAATTGGGGTCACAGCTCCTTTCCCACCACACTGGTGGGGAGCAGGTGAACGCAGTTGTGAAGCAGCGATGTGGTTCATCAGACCAACAGGTATGGCTGGAAGAGGAGCGCGTGCCAGTGCCCATTTCTGGGATGGGAATGTGACAGCTGGATGTCTTCATCCACGCCCTGAGCATGGAATTACCTCATTAACTAACGAGCTACCACGCCATTAGGGTGACTCAGTTCCAGGAAGCGATTATAATTCCCTCACAGTTTTAAGAACGAATTTCAGATATCTTGGGAGGTACAAATGGACTCTCTCTTCATTCAGGGAAAAAAAAATAAGAATCTATGGATCGTTTTCATGTCCAGAAGTCACAGAATCAGGACAGGTTGGGTTGGAGGGGGCCTTGCAGCCCACCCAGCCCCACCCCGGCCCCGGGTGCCCCCACAGCAGCCGCCCGGGCCCATGCAGCCCGTGCCCGTTAGGGACAGCTCGCTGCAGCTCCTGTCACACAGCGGCACTCCGCTGCACCCCTCAGCCCGGGCAGGACGGCTCCCAGCAGCACGGAGCTGCCGCCCGGCTGCGGGGCGACACAGCCCCACCGACACACGGAGCACCCCGCGGGGCTGCGGGGTCACACAGCGCTGCTCCCAGCTGGGAGGCCGGAAAACGCGGGGCTCCTGTCAGCCAGCGCCTGGGTCTCCCCCGCCCGCAGTCGGCCTGGGCGTGGGGCGAGCAGCCACCCTCCGCCAGCACCAGTCCCAGCCCTGTACCTGCTCCGCCGCAGCGCACACCCCAGTGCCACGGCCGCCGCCATCTTTGCTGCAGCTGCGTCGCTGCCGCGACCTCTGGTGCGCCCCGCGGGAGGGCGGGAAGCGGGCGGGGCCCGGCTGAGGGGAGGGGCCGGGAGCCCGGGGCGGTGCGAGGAGAAGAGGGAGTTACCGAGGGGAGGAGATCGGTGTGGTGGGATGAGGCGATGGGGGGAACGTGGAGCGTGTAGCGGGGATGAGGCTGTTTGCAAAGGGGGATGTGGTTGGTTGTGAGAGCCGTCCCCTGAGGGGTGGTGGGGCACCCGAGGCTGCTGCCTGAGGGAGTGCAGAGCGACGGAGACGCGGCCGTTTGCTGAGGGGATGTGGGGGGACGATGCCGCCCCTCAGAGGGGCTGTGGCGTCGGGGTGAAGCTGCTCCTCGAAAAAGGGTATGGCACGGGGCTGCTCCCGGGGAGGTGGGGGTGAGGCTGTTGGGCCTTGCAGCGGGCACACTGTTGTACTGAGGGCAGCGCTGCTCCTGCAGGGGATGTGGGGCAGGATGGCGAGGGCTGTGGTGTTGTGTACCTGTGGCTTACCCTCTTGCACCACAGAGGGGATTTCATAAAGATCATTTGGGTTCCACCCTCTTAGATGCATCTCCAGACAGATGCACAGGTGCCACATTACTGACAAATAGCTAATTACCATTTTCTGACTGTGTTAGGGGGGAAGTTTCACAATGAATCAGTAGGAAAGGAATTCCAGAGTCTTACGGCCGTGTTTCCTCATCCCCAGTGATGTAGGACGAGGTCCTCTCAGCTGACATGATTACATTTGCAACTGAGGTCTGTTTGTTTTCCTGAGCAGGGTTCCATGAAGTCTGCAGCGTGCATCTACATAAGCAGCTGAAGGCTGCTCCTCATGTATCTTGTGTCTTAGGCATATACAGGAAGGAGTGTTATTCTTAATAATGTGAAATTTAAACAGATCCAGCTGCAGCCTTCACGTAATGCTAATAACATCAGCTGGCTTAGCTGTCGGGATGTGCATTTTCCTGAGGTAACAATGGCAGGGCTGGCAGGAAGCACAACCGCCACGGAGGCGGGATGGGATCTTGTCAGTTCTGCTGCAGGCATTGCAAAGGCTTTGATGTCTGACTGCACCCTGCAGGTGGGCCCGATAGGTGAGTTTCCTCCCCACACGTGATTCAGGAGTGATTCAGGTTAAGGTGTAAATAAAACAAACTTGTTTATAGCATGTTTTAATTGATGTGGACTTCGCTGATTAGTGATCTGGCCTGATGTGATTTTTTTTCCCTGGCATTATACACAAATATATGGACCAATAACTTTTTAAAATGATTTTTATTAGGGTTCTAAGGTGATTTTTTTTTCTTATGTTGACATGTAGTAACATATTGCAGGAAAAGATTATATAGACTGCACTCGGTGAGAAATGGAACAGGACTCCCAAAGAGTCCTGAGCTGAGCTAGACCAGTGCAGATGAGCCAAGTCAAGAGGAGAGATAGGAGAAAACATGGGTCTTTGAGCTTGAGAGCGTTCAGGGAATGCAGTAAGGAGTGAGAAGTGTGAACTCCTTCTGTGATCAGATTAATGGGAAAGAGGAGAACATTTCAACAAATGCTGCAGACCTAGTGAGGAAACTTCTGAACAGCAGAGATGAGCGATAGGGTCTGTGTACAGGAACATAAAAGAAGCAGGTGGAGAATAAAGTTTGTGAATCGCTCAGGAAGAGTACACAATGCAACAACAAAGTCTGGAAGAAGTATTGTCGAAAAACACAAAGAAAATACTGGGAGAAAAACAAAACTAGGAAAAAGTCTTTCTCTAGGACTCTGGAAACGATCAATTCTCTCCTGAACAGGAAAGACCAAAGCATGTTACCAATATTTTTTTTTTGTATCGGATCAGTTCAGTATGCACACTTCTGCTTAAATACATATTAATACATATACTTACATATATATCCTGCTATAGAACTAACGATGTTAATCATGGCTGCTTTAGTGTAATTAAGAGGTAATATTCCTCTAGGCTAAGTGTTAGGAAACAAGGAAATAAACCAGTTTGAGACTGTTGGGCTAGAATGGAATGAAGAGAATCAAGAAAGCTGACAAAATCACAATTCTGTTCTAAATTCTTAGGGAGCACAGGGTTACTTTTTGTTTAATGTTATGTAGTTGATAAACCATTATCATGCCCCCCAAAAGAACTACCCTTCAGTATTCTGTAGAGAGAGGTGTTCTCTAATTAGTTACCCCTTTTGTAAGGTAGATGTAACTCTTACTATATCCCAAAGGCATTTTGGTGCCTGCTGAAACAAGAAGAGCACAATTGCACAATTTGCTTCAAAAGCAGAAGTTTACATTTCTTCATATGTGAGTTCATAATAGGGCAGGAAATGCACTGATATTTTCCATCTGTGGACACTAATAGGTCACTGTTCCTTCTTTGCATGTAAGGATACATTTAGATCTGTATCTGACAGGGATTTTATTTATTTATTTTAAATCTCATTTTATTCTTGTTGATGTCTGAACCCTCTTTGTTATCTTCCAGAAGCTTTGGTCATCACTGTGGAATTCCTGGTATGAGAACACAGAGCGTCAGGGTAGAGAGTGGATCCTTGCTGAACAACTACAATCATGAAGGCAGTTTTTGTAATTGTCCTAATCATCTACACTTGGCTGTCTTCAGGTAAGTTTGATGCGGAAGAGGGATAGAGAAAGGTGACCTCTGGATGAGTTATAGGGATATAAACTCTAATATATATTTTGGTTTTGTTTTCTTCTGTGTATAAAATTTGCAGCTGAAACTGTGCCTGTGATTTCCATTAGACTGTATTTTTCCTGTTTGATCATCGCCAGATGGTGACCCTGTTAGTCTTGAAGCAGCTACTTTCTTTGCAATTCTGTGAAGATTTCCTTTGAGTAGCTGACATCCACGTACTCATTAGTGCTGTCAAAATGAATTAGTGTATTTTAAGCTGCTCCTCTCTAAAACTACAATGGGTTCTTTTTGGAATCACTCTGAATTACTGTCAAAACTTTGGGAATGATAATGTCTGACATTATGCTCAAAGGAATAAAAATGTCAATGTTCTATTATTAAGCTTTGTTTATTTCAAGCTTTTTTTAAGTAGTAGGAGGTTGGTAGAAAACCAAATACTTAGTCAACTGGAAATTACAATGTTAGAGATATTGCAGTCTTTTCTATGCATTCAGTCCTATTTTAAAGTACGTGGTACAGGATTCTGTCAAGTTACATAAATGCAGGCTATTTTCATATATGATAATCACTTTTTTCTCCTTAAATGTATTGTATCTTCTTGAGATGCAGATGAATATATTTTAGAGTAGAAGGCATTTAAGAAGAATACAAAATAAGACATAGTACATCCAAAATGTTTTGCCTAAAGCAAAAGGGAAAATTTTCTTGACATGTCTGCATTCTCTTAGTTTGCAGCTTCACAGTCAGTTTAGACCAACCATACTCCCAGCTTCCCCTGGAAAGGGAGGTTTCATCTTCATCTCCACTTCTAATTGCGTCTTCCTAACCCTTTCCTTCTGCTATCACTAGTTCAAACAGTCCCAGGTCCTCTCCTCCTGCATTGAAGGGTTTGGTTCACTTTGTTATAAAGTAGCATTTAATTGTGATTAAAGCAGTATTTAATTCCAACTTCAAATTTTCATACTTTCCCTCCGACCTAAGGCTTTCTGGTCCTGGAGCTCTGATGTGAATCTTATTATTTAAAATCAAGTAGTCCTCTTGAAAGAAAATAGGAGAGAAATGCTATTCTAAGAGAACATGAAACTTGGTACTGTGAGACACCTGGGGCTTTCGAACACTGGTTATTGTCAGCTTAAAAAATAACAATCTCTGAAAACTGCATTTAAGAAAGCTAAAACCACTCGATCTCTTATCAACATCCTTCCTATACATTTATTGTTCTCTTGCAGACTTAGTTCTGACTCTCTAGAACTTTGTAGCAGAAATATTAAGATTATTATTAAGACTGGATGGACTTAGCCGTGGGAGTATGCATGGGAATATGCACCAGAGGAAACAACAGAACAAGTGTTAAAAGAACGGCTTGTATCAGTAACCAAGGACACAACTGACAGTAATAAAGGTGGTAAACCCCGAGGAATACATTGTTAATGTTAAGGGCAGAAGGCTCTGTACTCTGATAAGGCCACGTCATAATTGGCTTATCAGAAGAATTGCAGTCTGATAACAGGAAGATGGGAAGAAGGTTACCTTACATTGTAAGCACCATTTGTCGTCTTGTTATCCCAACGCAAATACTATAGCCATAAAGACATCCTTGCTTTTGTTTCCTTGCTCTGAGTAGAAACCTTGCTTAAGATTTGTGGAAGATGAAGGAAGAAATATTCTGTGGGAAAAGATCATGCTATAATGATTGTTGAACCTTGAAAAATCTATCTAAAAACTAGTTTGTTCCTGCCAGTCAAGAGGAAGCATAGAAGTACAGTGAAGACTCAACAGCAGACACTTGTTGTCCTGTATGTTGGGCAAAAGTTGGGTGAAAGTGCTTGGACACATCTCTCCTGTGCCTGCAAGTGTGTGTGCGTGAGCAGAATCAACTTGCTTAGCATCTAGATGAGGCGGTAAGGGACGTGATTTAGTAGCTTAGTGGGTAGTGATGGTGATAGGGGGACGGTTGGACTGGATGATCTTGTAGGTCCTTTCCAACCTAGTGTTTCTATGATTCTATGAAGTTAATTAAAACAAAGTAACCTCTCTCTTCCATAAGGTCTTAAGCTGAATTTTGTGTTGCTAAATCCTACAGTTCCTGACTTTTTTTAATCCCGCAGGGAAGAAGTTTCGATGGTGCACCCTCTCTGACCTAGAACAGAGAAAGTGTGCTGAACTGTCCAAAGCACTTACCGCTGTGCTGCCTGTTGCTGCTGTCAATTCGTTTGCCAGGATCTCTTGCATCAGAGCCCACAATACTTATGACTGCATCGATAAAATCAGAGTAAGTTCACAGAGATATTCAAAACTTACTTTGAATCAAATCCTCTTTTGAAGAAGGAACTGGTAAACATGTAAACATTTTGGTAAACTCCCAAAAATGGGAGAATGAAATGCTACTGAAATGATGGTATCTCACATATGACAAAGTATGTAGGTCGCTCTGAAAGTAATGCCTCCTATTTATTTCCATGGAAACTTCAATAGATACAAGCAGCACAGTAACACTGTTTGATAGAGCAAATTCCCAGCTACAAAACACTATTTTTCAGCATAGTCACTACTATTAGCTGTACATTTTGGCCAGTGATGAACAAGAGCCTGCATGCTGTGCTCATAAAAATCGGGATGGCTGCCTGCAACATGGCTTGTCTTTCATGTTGCTGTTGCCACTGCTGAAATGCACCACCCACCACGTCCCTGAGCTCACATCCACTGTTTGGTCTCCATAAATGTTCAGCAAGCATCAACGAACATCAATGGGTGCAATTTTTTTTGCTTGGAGGAATTCAATTCCACACCTTTGCTGCATCTGCACTTTTATGTCAGATGCCATTTTGTCGGACTGCCCCTCTGCTGCTGTCTGTCACACGGCAACAAAATGTAACAGAATACTGGTGGGAAGGCTCAGCCTCTGCTGCCATACCACCAACATCCGCCTCTGATGTTGTGGGCCAAATATAGGAGGCATTACTTTCGGATCATCCCTCGTAGAAGGTCGCTTGAGAGGTAAGAATTCAAATGTGTGAGCCTTCTAGTAAACAGACCGTTTTACACCAGCTAATGTCCTTGTGTTTTCCAGGAAACAAATCGAAAGTTGCTTGAAATTAAACAGATAAAACCATACTAATACATTAAAGCCTGGTCAGAGCATTCTCCTTGCTTGTAGGTTTTGCTCCTACTCTGACTGTAATTAATATTTTTCTCTTCCCATTTTTCCCTCCTATTTTTAACTCCTTGTTGTTCTATCCTGAAGTAAAGGGCATATCTTCATATCTTTTTGATATGAAAATCTTTAAATTGAACAAAATTATGCATCGGGCCATTTGTAGGTTTGGAAAACAAAACACAGAAAAACTTTCTTGTTTGTTAAGAGAATAATTTAATTTGTGTTTTCATTTAGTTCTGTGACCCTTGATAATAGACTTCAGTTCCATTTTCAGATGATTATTGTAGCCATGATAAATCTGGGAAGGTTTTGAGGTTCTGGGGGAACAGTAGAAGGAAAAAGATGCTGCCTTTTTTTTCATTTGGCATCAGAATTGTGCTTTTGGAATGGAGAGATCAAAGAAGAGGCAGGAAAGGATGTTACTGGAAAAGAGTAGGCATTTGCTTGAAGGTAACAGCCTTAATTGCTAACATTTCACCATGATGAATAGCAGAGATTCAAATAAAAACAAAGCAAATTCTTGTGAAAATCATTGGTTACTACTTCAAGAGCAGAGTTTCTGTCTGAAAAGCTGCTCTGTTTGTTTTCCTGTAAACACATTTGTTTTAAAGGTTTTGCTGTTCTTTGTTTTTTTAAGGTGAATAAAGCAGATGCTGCTGCTTTGGATGCAGGAGATGTTTACTCTGCTGTGAAGCTATATGGTTTGACAGTGGTGGCAAAGGAGATCTACGAACAGGGTAGGTTCATAAAGAAGCAGCAGCAGCTATTCTGATCTGGCTGATAAGTTGCTGTGTGGCAAAAGGCAAAGCTTCTCAAGAGTTATTGAAAGAATGTCTATCAATTTTTATATACTTTATGGGAGTATGGAGGTGACTAATGACATACGTCTTACATTAGTATATATAAAACACATAGTGATGAATAAAATAGCAGTGGAGCTTTGTATCTAGTAGCTTTTCAGCCTTTGGTAGTGTCATCACAACAAACTGTACCTACCTCTGCCCACAGCAGTGGTATATTGGGGTTCTACGTCTTGTAGGGAATAAGAAGTATTTTATCCCATTTGTGTTAATTCTTATACCATGCCCCTTACTAGTGTGACTGAATGTTTATTAGCTGTTCTTTAAGAAATCAGTTTCTGTTAATTCGTTCTCTGCTCTTCATCATGAAGAGACAAGAATGTAAGATGGTGAATGTTGTTCCTCAGCTGGGCAGTCTGTGCACTGACTGATTTATAAGGCAAGAGTAAATAAGTCTGAGCCAAAATCGAGCATACATTCGAAAATACATGAGGAGCATGACTCTGAGAGTGAAGCCAAATTAGCGGATGGATGTAGGAGACTGATAAGGTCTGATACTCCTTCTGTATGAGGACAGAAGTGAGTTTTGTTCAGGCTGAAGAACCATGAAATCATATTGGAATTGATGTGTTTCTGACTGATAAGTAACTTTTGAGGACAAGACAGGAGTTCTTTCCATTACAGTACCTCAAACTGTATGATTCATGCATAAAAATTCCTGAGAAGCAACTTTGCACTTTCATGGGATGGCAGAGCTGGGTGATATGTAAGCCTTTTCAACCGATTTTCAACCTGCCATGTAGTCATAATATGATAAAGTTCCTGGTATGAGTTCCTGCATTTAATATCCCTAAGACTTTTTTTCCTTTGCAATGTTTTGAGAGGTAGTTGAACTCCAGTGCACAGGTGGAAGCTGCAGAGTAGAGATTCAGTTACTTCTATTACTTTTTTTACCCTATGACAGGAAATTGTGTTTTTGCTGTGGCCGTTGCCAAGCGAGGAACTTTAAATATCCAGAGGCTACGAGGTGTGCGCAGCTGCCACAATGGAGCCAGATGGACATCAGGCTGGAATATTCCACTTGGATTTCTCCTTGCAAGAAATGATCTTTCCTGGGATGAGACACAACCTCTGAGCCAAGGTGGGTGTAGAGCAACAGTTGGTCACAGCATGAAGTGATAAATGAGCACATGGTGGAGGGGCGTGGCTGGCCTGGGGAATTCTGGTAGATCACTTGCACCTGTGACTGGAAGGGGGGTGGACCTGTGGTGGGGTTGCCCCAGGCTTGGATGAGGGCCAGCCAGGCAAAGCAGAAGGAGCACGAGAGAAAGAAGATCAGAAAGCAGTTGGAGAAGCAGCAGTGCAAGGAAGGAGCTGAGGAAGCAGAAAATTATGCGCAGCAGAGACCGCAGCACCAGATGAAAGAAATGGCGTAGTTGTAAGAGTTTTGGGACTTTTTCCATTACAATGGGTGACAGGAACCATAGCTATGTCTCTGTCCTCAGCAAAAGTGAGTGAAATGGAGGCAGGTGTGGAGTGAACTGTGTGGAAATTGAGGACTTTGTAGACGGGATCTCATCTTGGAATGGTTCTGTTACTGGTTCTTAGTTTTCTTCAGAACTTTTCTAGTGATCTCTCAGAGCAGCAGAATTGTTACCCTAACATAAAGTCTTTGTGTTTTGTATACAACAGGGAACAATGCTTTGCAATACCAAGCCAGCACAAAGATGGTTTTAAACAAGCAAAATCTGATCACTGTTTCTAACAAATTGTCTTAGTTTCTAACAGAAGTTACGCTTCTCGTAGTGTCTAGTATGAATTTATCTTGTACCTCAGAGATACTGATAACATCCTGGCAGTGTTGAACGGAGCCGAGGACATAACTCACTTCCGCATTCCTCTGCCAGTGAGATAGTTAAGNTGTTTCTAATTTGAAGTTTAGACAATGAAGCCACATTTGCCAAAGAGTAACTTTTTTTTTTAAAGCAGTGCAGTCTTAATTACACCCACAATGTATTTGTCCCTTTTTCTTTCTTCCATTTTTTCCTATTTGACCCATTTTTTCCTCTTTTTTTTTTTCCCTACAGTAATCAGTGAGTATTTCAATGCAAGTTGCATCCCTGGAGTTGGTGTTGCAGCTCCTCAACTGTGTGCTCTCTGCCAAGGACAGAAATCGTATGTCAGAGACAAGAACCACTTCTGTGAGACCAGCAGCAATGAACCCTTCTATGACTCTGATGGAGCCTTCAGGTAAGCCCTCTGTCACTTACTGAATTTACTTTTGGGGAAAACAACTAGTGAGGAGAGGAAAGAGGTAACATGTTAACAGGGTGGCATTTGTCTTCCTGCAGGTGCTTGAAGAATGGAGTGGCAGATGTTGCCTTTTTAGATCATCTAACAATTATGAGAGCCACAGGTAATCCTAAAAACTCAGATTCCTTTTAACCTCTGGCTGTGCTCTTTCCTGCATAGGAGTTCAGGGGTAAACAATTCAGTGGTATTTCTTGATTCTCCATGCAAGTCAGAGAAACAGAAAGGAGATTTGTACAATGGGAGCAGACATGAATTTTAATGCACATGATTTCTTTAGCCTAAGGTCTCTGATGCAGCTGCCAGTTGATTGCCTGACTGTTAAGATTCCTTTTAACTTTCAGTATGCTGAGCTGCTAGAATGGACAGTTGCCGTATACCAGTATTTTTTTTTTTTTAAGCTCAGTTGAGGTCTATATCAGCATCTTAGAAGGTGACTGGCAGTTGTAGTTGCTGATAAATATTTTGAAACAAACGAGTTTCAAAATAATACAGTTTAAACAGTATTCATATTTTGAATTTGATTGAATTTCAAAAATATGATGATTGAATTTCAAAAGTATGATTGAATTTCAAAAATACAGTTTAAACAGTATTTTGGAGTAATTCTAGCTGAGGTCTCTCTCTATGGTTAGGGAAGAGTGTATCGAAGACAGCTTTCCTCAGTGTGCTTGGTGTGCTGTGCTGCTAGCATAATCTTTGAACAAACTCCTCTGAAAAACATTTTACCTTCCATCTCCATGTCTAGTGCTAAGCCACGTCTCACTCTATAGATCCATGAATGTTCTGTTGTTTTAGAGTCAGAACAACAGGAATATGAGCTTTTATGTCCTGATGGGACTACGGCTGAGCTGAGTGAATACAAAACCTGTAACTTGGGCAAGGGGCCGGGCCGTGGCATCATCACCCGCCGCAACTTCCAGAAGATCACCAACAAATTTCTGACCATGATCCAAGTGAGTGGATATTATAAGCTGTATATCTCTGTACACTGGATCTTCTTCCAGCTTTGTGTGGAGATCACCACCCGGTTTGCCTTTTTTCTCAAAGAAATTTATAATTAGCGTGAACAAAACATTAAAAATTTATTGATCTGGGGAAGGATCCTGAACTGGCTTTTGGAGGAAAGCCTTACTTTTCTCTGAAGTGTTCTTCTTCAGAAGGCTGGGAACAAATAAGTAAAGAAGGGGAAGATATATCTTAGCTATATCTACTTATATATCTTAGCTGTGTTCCCCCATACGTAACAGTTGCTATGAAGCAGTATTCCCAGTACACTTTGCAGTGCATTCTCCTCTTCCAGGACCATCAAACTGGACAAATCTACTTTGCACATAGTACTTTCTCATCATAAAACATAAGGCATCTTACATCCATTTACTGCACTTATCTATCAAAAAGGTTTCCCACTCAGATGTTGCCTTTTTATGCTTTAGTTTCCCTTCTTGGGCAGGAGACATTGAGCACAGCCCAATAAATTTGGATAATTAAGATGAGAAAGACAAAATTATTCAAAAAAGAAAGTGAATCTCAGGCAATATGATGTTTTTTGGACTGTAACCATCCAGTCACTGTGGTACCTGTGGGATTTGTCCCAGTGTGATGAAAGTTGGGACCTTGAATGCTATGTTACAGACCATTGGTATGAAGGGAGAGGAGGAGGAAGTTGCCTGTTACTAAAAGAATGAGATGATTTTTTGCTGTTAAAAATGTTGCTTTTGTCCTAGCGCCTCTTTGGTCGAAAAGGAAAGGAAAGAGCCAGATTTGAACTCTTCAATTCATCACCCTTTGGGGGCAGGAACCTGCTCTTTCAGGATGCCACTCAGCACCTGCAACTTCTCGAGGAGCAGCTAGAAATTGCCTATGTCCTTGGTCTGGATTATGTAGCTCTCCTTAAGGGGCTAGGCCATGAAGGTGAGAAGCCTTCTGGAGGACTGTAGATAAAGAAAGGGAAGAAAAAATTATTTCTTTTATTGCTTCCTGCCAGACACAAGTGAATAGACTGAAACATTCCTTTAATGAAGAACAGATCGGTGTATGATTGACATGATCTCACTGTGCTCCTTTGTAATGCAGGGAGCTCCTTGGACAACAGGGTCGTGCGCTGGTGCTGCATCAGCCATGCCGAGCTTCACAAATGCGAGGAGTGGGCTCTGAGCATCAAATCTGACCCATTAGTCTGTGTCCAAGCAACTTCCATGGCCAAGTGCATTGAAATGATCAAGGTAGGAGAGTCACGCTGGTCAGAGTATACAATAAATCCACACAGGATCTGTATGTTCTTGCCTAAGCTGAACAAGAGGAAAAACTGCTTGTACAACACTGGAGGCAGCAGTGGGAATGAGAGGGAATTTATGCAAGGGAATTTCCAACCAGTGGGGAAGTACAGCTGCTTGATTATACAATGTATGCAAGTCCTGTTTGTGTTATTTTCTGTAATGCTGTTGGCAGAGTAGTGAGGCTGATGCAGTCACCCTGGATGCAACACATGTCTACATTGCAGGGAGGTGCGGATTGGTGCCTGTAGCTGCAGAGTGTTATGGTAAGTTCTTCTGTGGCCTTAGCAAGAGGAGCAAATCAAAAAAGCACTGTAAAAATGTAATTTAATATTGTCAGGTTATGATGATTTGGGATGGAAGCAGGAATCAATGCACAAGTCCAAGTACTCTTCCCAGCAATTCCGTTAACTGGCTGTAGCACTTGATCTGGTTGTGTATTACATCTCTTCTATAAAAGGGGAAAGATGCTGACATGGTTCGAGAAGGGATTGGAATGTTGTAAAGTTTTTGATGGGGTGCTGTCATGTAATGGGAAAGACAGCAATTGCAGGACTCTCAATGGTTGTCTCCCCTCTCCAGGGCAGGTGTGTGCCCCGGCTGCTGAGAGCACAGAGGAAATGAGAAAACTTCATCTAAAGCACAAAGGTAGTAGGAGAACTTTGAGAAGGCAAAAGGTTTAGTTTTTCCTGAGGGTGCTTCTAGGATTTCTGTTGGGATGTATTTGCATATTCATTTGGGAAAGAAATCATAAAATATACTGAGTTGGAAGGGGCCCATAAGGGTAATCAAGTCCAACTGTGAGTCTTTGAGAGTATCACAAGATTTATTTGTTTTGAAAATGCAGTAAGCCAAAATATTTGTTTAGGATGATGGTACACAAAAAATATTCCCTGGTTTGGGGAATTTTGACATTTGATGGAATTAACTGGTGTGCTTTTTAAAACAAATAGATTAAAATTCTTCCAGGATGTTTGTACAGCTCCCTTCAGAACTGTTTGAGAAGTACACTGGTAATTCCCCTCTCCTCTTAAGCACAAGTCTCTGTAATCTGATTAATAGCGAGGAACAGTAGAGGCAGAAACTAAAGCTTATCAGACAAAATGGAAAAAACACAGGTAGAGAGCTGGGTTAGATATATTTGCTTGAACTCCATGTTTACCTGTCCTTGTGAGGCTGTGACTGCCTGCCCTCTGGCCAGCTCTCTTCCTTGCACTGCCCTTCAGCTTTTCAGATTTGAAATTTCTCTGGAGCGAGCTGCACTCTGTCTTTTCTCCCTGAGAAAAGCCTGCCGTAATCATTGCTCTCAAAAGTGCACTTTAAAAGGCATTTTATCTTCATGAAAGAAGATTCATTATGTTAAAAGCAATACAAGAATTGGAAATTACTGAAACTACTAGGTTTTCTTGACTCATAATAGTAAATTTTCTGCTCTATTGGCAGAAAAGTGCAATGTTTTCTATTCCCAGACTACCCATGTAAAATCCATGGTACTATTTTTGTTTTCACTGTTAAATAGCTATGAAGTGTTTAATTATCCTTCTCCAGGTAGACCAAAACCACAAACAAAATGAATAAACTTGTTATTTTGCCTCTAAGAGGAAAATCTACTGCTCTTGTGCAGCCAACAAAATAGTTTGTATATAATAGCGGTAATTGCTGTTGTCTTTTTTTTTTTCCTCCCCACAATTGTGCTGCATTTTCATTAGGAGCTCTACATACAACGTAGGGCTGCTAGGGCAAGAGCTCTGAGCAAAGAATGGTGATGATCTTCTGTTAACTGAAAATATCATGAGAGGATGAGGGAGGGAAGAGTGGGGCTCTACCTGTCTAGAATACTTAATTGCCTTCATATAACTGGTTGTTGTCATTGTTTTGCAGCGCTGTCACCTGTTTATGATGTAGCCTTAGCTAAGAAAAATGCCAAGCAGATTAACATCCATAACCTTCGGGGAAGGCGATCATGCCACAGCCACCTGTATAGTCCTGGAGGATGGTTACTTCTTTCAAGATACACAGTGGGAGCTCTGGAGAATGGTACCAAGAACTGTGATATTGGGTCTGGTAAGGGCTGCTTTGGGTTATCTTTTGGGTAGACCATGGAAGTCTGAAGCCTAACATTTGGAAGTGAAATTGAAAAGGGTTGATGAGGACAGAGAAAAAAGGACTTCCATCTTGCATATGATGAAAGATACTCAGTGTTCATGTATAGAGCTCTCTCTTCAGTGGTGAATTTCTCTTAGACTACATGTGACATTCCTTAGCAAGCAGATACACTGTAAATAATATTGGTATCAGTGTCTACATGCAAAAGGGGAGGATGATCAAAAGACACAAATATTCACCCCTAGAGCTTAATGTGTCTATCTGATGATGAGGTGCTTTATACTTGAAAAGTCTGTCAGTTTCTCTGTCTCTCTCCCTTGATTAAATCGTCTTGTTCATTAGCTCAAATGGGTTTGTCTGTGTTCTGGATGGAAAAAGTTATGGGCTGGGTTTATCTCCATGTTTTAGTAATACCAAGTACAGTTGTAATAGAAACTCTTCCTCCCCTTGTTCTTTCAACCCACTTGCCTCTTGATCCTGCTGTGTTGTGCTCAACTTAGATTATCAGTGTGGCTGCTCCAAAACCTGCAGGACGATAATCTCCTGTCTCTATCCCTCACATTATAGGAAAAAAGTGCTATTCTTCAAATTGTTAATTACTGCTTCCAAGAGCTAAATATGAATAGGGATGTTGCCACCTACTGTATGATCTACATAGTTAGCATCCTCTTACACCACAGCTTGCTTTGCTTTCTTGAGTTGCTTAGTTCTATCATTTTGCCATTTTCCTTTACCTAAGAAAGAGTTGATTAGTGTTTGGCCAGCAAGTGCATTCTCAGAGGGTGTTGAAGCTGTTCCTCCTATCTGAGTACGTGATTCTTCACACCATTTAGGCCTCTTCTTACCAGTTAGTAAGATGGAAACCAGTTCCTGTGTTTTTCCATGAAAGAAGAGGAATACATTGCCCTAATCTCACCTCATTTTTTTTCTACTCAGCTTACCAGAATTATTTTTGGAAGGGCTGCATGCCAGGAGCAGGTGGAAACCTATGCAAAGTGTGTATTGGAGACAGTGAGGTGGAAGGAGCTCGAGTCACTGGCAGATGCGCTGCAAGTCACAATGAACGCTACTATGGCAATATGGGAGCACTCAGGTAATCCATTTTTTTCTGAGTCAGAAACATGGAACAATAGTCAGAGTTGGCTTCTTATTTTGCTGGTGGTTTTCTTTGGAGTTTTTTTTTGTTTATTTTTTAAGCAACTGGCTGTATGGACTTTTACCAGCATTTATTTTGTTTAGGCTGCAGTTGCAATGGCTTGTTCGGAGTGCTTGTGATTTTCATGAAACCATTTATTAAGACAGTGCTTCCAAACATGTAAGGCTGACTCATTTAAGAGAAGGCATGAAAGATAATTAGAAGATAGAGAGCAAAGATGATGTGGTAAGAAGCAGTGTAGGGTATAGGCAGTGATTAGACTGGATTATTATTATTAAGAAGAAAATAGCTGAAGATGGGGCAGTAAAACAATATTAAAGGTGAAAGCACTCTCAGAATATCTGTAATGCATTTAGTTGAATTAAATTTTCTTTCCTGGCTAGGCACAGGTGGGGTTACTTGAATGTTGTGCTGCAACTTTTGACTTGGGAGCTGCTTTAAGAGGGAAAAGGAATGGTCTTGACAAACACACAAACCGTGCCCACCAAGATCTATACTGACATCACTAACTCCTTCCATATAACAACCAAGTAACTTCAGGTGAAGGAGTGTTCTCAGTGACTCCTGGTTTAGCTTCAAGTGACTGTCTTGTTCTCAGTCGTCTTGTAATAGCTGTCTCTGATAACTTTTAGTTTTCCTGTACTAGGTGCTTGGTTGGCAATCCCAGTGGAAGAAGCTTTGGAGATGTAGCTTTTCTGGAACACTCAAACCTACTCCGGAACATACAGAGTAAGATGCAGATATTCTCTTTTAATTTAAGCATGTTCATTAGTGACAGTTATTTCCCACGCAGTTACTATGACCCCTGAAGATCAGCTTTTATGGGTTTAAACTAGATCCATGAAGTTGTATTTGAAACTCGAAAAGTACAAGAACTTTCCTCATGTAGGTGTTAGGGCAAAACTCATAATTTGGGTACTGCTCTGTTTCAGAGGATGAATCACTGAATGAAGGAAGAGTTTGAGGTGTGTGTTAGGGGTGGGAGGGGAAATGATCCTTAGAGACTGCAGTAGTCAAAAACTAGCTATAGAAAGTAAGTAACTTTCCTGCTGGACCTTCTCACATAGGCACGCACACATTGTTTTTAATCCATCTCAAGAATGAAAATAGCAATTAGGAAGATACTGTGGGTTATTTGTTCTCAGAGATTTCTATAGCTTTGTTGTGACTTAACAACTTCCTCATTTAGTTTCACAGACACTTGTGGAATGGATAGTCCAGATAGCTTAGTAGGTAAAAATACTAGTGTTTTGTCTTACAGTTTATAAAACAATGTTGTTACTACAGTGTGAAACGTTTAATTTCTTCCAGGATATGTCGAAGTTTGCAGAAGTTTAGCTACTGAGTTTTGTTGATGAAAGTGGTTTCAATTACAGTAGCTGAAATCACCTCAATCTCTTTAATTACTCCTACTGGTCTAACAGCCAAAATGCACAACTTTTCATAGAAGTGAGAATATAGGAAACCCCTATTTTGTTCAGCCTGATAAAGTACGCTGAAATTCAATTTTACACAATTTCAGTAGCAGAAGAGACCTTTCTAAGAGAGAAATACCCCTGAAATCAAGCAGGGGTATAAGAACCTACAGGAATTCATGCAGCAATGAGCAGTTCATTTGAGGAAGCATAGATAAGCAGTCTGAATTTCTTTGTATTCAGGAAGTGATCTGATTACAGATAAAATGAGACATGATAAGCTGTTTAGGTGCAGAGTAACATCAAGGCATACATCTTCAAAAAACTAGCTTCAGTTCGCTGACCTGTTTCTGCAGAGAAAACATTGAACTGCTCCTTTGTATTCTCAACAGACAAACATGCAGCATGCTGCATTTTTTTGTGAACATATTCACTCAGCTTCTTCTCAATTTTTAAAACTGCATGAGATTCACCTTATCTTCTGCTTTTCTTTTGCAAAAGGATTTTCTTTCACTTCATTTTCTTTTTAGATCTGGATAGCTCTGGTTGGGCAAAAGGTTATACCCCTCTTGATTTTGAACTCTTGTGTCCGGATGGAACGCGTGCCCCGGTCACAGAATGGGCAGGCTGCAACCTCGGTCCTATTCCCCCCAGCACGGTCATGACACGACCGGTCACTGTCACTAAAATCTCTGACTTTCTAATGAAATCACAGGTACGGTAGATAACTGGGGGAAAAAGCTAGCATGTTAACGTCTTTTTTTTAATGTACAATTTTTGAAAACTTTTTCAATATCAAGAACTGTGTATACTAAATATGTAGCGTCTTCAGTTCTGATATGAAAGAATTAAGAATGCGCATAGACTTAGAAAATAATTATTTGGACTCTCTGAAGGCTATCAGTTGATGGATCCTGTTATAAAACTGATGGTCACCAACTTAACTTTGCTATTTATAATCCAATCTGTGAAACTGCTTTTCTCTTTAGGAATTTTTGGGCACCAAGCTGGATTCAGAATTCCATCTCTTTCAGTCACAAAAATATGGTGAAACTGACCTGCTTTTCAAAGATACTACTCAGTACCTTGTCCCTGCAAGTCATATGAGCTATCAGGAAATCCTTGGAGTGCCTTTCTTTCAACTGGCAGAATCAGTGTTTAATTGTACACCTGCAGGTAAAGTCAAGTTCTTCAATCTGAGTTAGAGAAAAATGCATAACAGGAAGTTTTCTGTGCATAGACATTGCCCTTTTGTTTACGCTGTTTCTACATAACCTTGTTAGTAAAGAGTACAGTGTTTGGAGTGCCTTTAGAACCTCTTACAACTCCTATCCATAAGCACCAAAACTGGAGTTCTGCAGGAATTATAACCAATACGTGTCAGAGCAAATACAAGGTTATTGAAGTAGGATTGTCTTATTCCAACTCCAAAATTCCCCCCCCCCCCCTCCATTTCAAGATCTGGGTATGCCAAGCTTGGGGAAAAGGTAAGAATTTTTAAATTTAATTCTTGAGTTAACCTCGAGGTATGATAAATAATTTCAGAGTGCATTAAAATTACACCAAAGAATGCAAGATAAAAATCTTCATATAACTTGAAGGACAGCTTTTTCATTTTTTTTCTCTGAAAGGTGTTTGAAATTTATACTTTGTTCTCATTAAAACTGAAACTGCCAATGAGTCAGGGTCAAGTTGTTTGGGGATCTGAAAATCTGTGTTGAAGTAAATGCAGATTACACAACAAATTAGATGCCTGTGAGTGAGTTTAGCAGTTGTTCAAAAACTGAAGTTCAAAAAGAGAATTTAACCTCTGCTCTGCTTTAGTGAATAGTAGCTAGAGAATTTGTAATTCTCAAATCTGACAGTATCTTTAAGCATGTATTTTCTTACTGATTTCTAGGCATCCTAGACTTCTGCAAACAGGATATCTGTGCATCCTTATCGAAGTGACAGCTACTGTGAAGGCTTTGCAAGGCGCATACCACCACCAATATTGAAAACAGGGAAATGCACAAGTCCTGCCTAGCCAGAGCAATCTGCAAGGAAACGTTCACCTCCAGAATGCTGACTGTTTTGTCATCGTGTTTTTTTAAGAAAGTAGATTTCTTGTTTGTGATCATGTAACAGAAAAAGTCCCAAGACTCTCACGACTACGCCATTTCATCTTTTCTTTCTTTCTCCAGCTCCTCACCAATCTTCTCCTTCTCCCAAGCTCCTCAAGCTTCTTCCTCAATCCTCCCAAGCTGCTCCCTCAAGCTCCTCTCTTCTCTGTCTGGCTGGCCTTTATCTAAGCCTGGGGCAACTCTGCCCCAGGTCCACCCCTTCCAGTCACAGGTGCAAGTGATGCACCTGTGTTCCCCAGGCCAGCCACACCCCTCCACCATGTGCTCAGTCATCAGTTCATGCTGGGATCAACTGTGTCCCTACAGATCATATAATACTACTTGTATGTCATCCCTTTCTTGTTTGGAGCACAGCATTATGTGCAACAGCACACACTACTCCACGTAACCAGGATCAGCAACTCTGATCAACTGTGGTGGAGAGATTCAGCATTTTTTTGCAGGAAGAGAAGGGTCAAGGCAGTGGATTCAAATACAGGCAGTCATGAATGGCACAGGTTAGTGCATAGCAGTTTGCCTTGCTTGTCTTATTATATCTTTTAAAAACTATTTCCATGCAAAAAATTCAACTGATATTTTGGTAGTTGCAACATTATTCTCCTCTATTTGTGATTTTGATTGCAGTCCATGTTAAATACACATGTATGTATGTAATTGCTATCAGAAGTCTCTTCTTCTTTTAACTGGAAAGAATGTATTTGCTTTTTTAACCAAGGATTTATACTGGTAAATCAAAATATTTTTCTCTAAAATTCATGTATTAAGGCATCTAGTAGACAGCAGAACTGGATTCTGGCAGCCTTAAAGTGAAGGAAAGCAATGGATATACACTCTTCTCAGAAACACAGATCATTACTTTATAGTATGTTGACACTTATGATGTGTCAATAAATGAATTATTAATTAAACCGTACAAGCAGAAACTCTATGAACATGATATCAAGTCTTTTGAACGCAGTATATCATGGCTTTGGTTCCCCTGTTGGTGGAGAAAGTGGACAGCTTCTCAGGGGCAGGGTTCATTTCAGTTGGCAGTGTGTTACAATCTACCTCCATGGCTGAACCAGGAGAAGTTAAAATTCAAATAAATACAACAACTAAAACACCAAACCAAAAAAAACACATCAGTCTTGCTTCATAATGTAGTTGCATTAACCACAACTAGCAATAAAAGAAATACCAATACTGAGGACAGACCAGCTGCAGTAGAGAACATAAATATCTGTCCTATGAAGCAAGAAAAAATAACAAATAAAATAACTAAACAATATAAAAAAAGAAAACCACAAAACAATAAAACCCCTCAATTCAACCCCCTTTTACACTTCCTGAGGAAAAAAGACATTGCACTGGGAGTAGCAGTAAGACTTTCAGATTCAGCGTACCTTAGCTGAGGCTGTTCTCTACCTCATTCGTCCCATCATTTGGTCTTGATTAAACAAACAGCAGAGAGCAGATGCAAGTCCAAACTCATCTACCTTTCAGAAATAAAGGTGAGAAGTAAAATGTAGACAAGTCTTAGTATGGTAACAGCAAAATCTTTGTGTGTGGCATTGCACCCAGCAAGCTCTATTCTTGAAGACGTGGGGGAAGGGTAGCGTCTAGTTTAAGTCTTTGATGCTCTCCTTTCCTTTCTTTACTGGAGCTTATGTGCCACCTGCAGGACCCCCAGAACACTGCACTTCAGTCACAAAGTGACTGAGTGTGATGTGCAGCTGCCAGCTTAGCTTTGCCAAGAACAGAATGCAGCTGAATGTGTAATAAATTGAAAGTCTGGGTTACGGGCAAGACTTCATGAGCTGCGGGTGGGGGGATTTACTTTCTGTTACAGATATTACAGAAGGTTGATTAGCCCTGTTTGATGTTCCTGTGCTTCAGCTTTGATTTAAAAGCCTCAGTTTGATTTCTTGCACAGACGGCATTATGTGAACCACTGGCCTGCTCCAGCTTTGAAACACTTGGTTCTGAACCCACCAGGAATGGTCTGTGCTCTCTGGATGCTACTGCTCTACTACCTTAAAATATGGATGCTGTCTCAACACTCTGAACAGGAGTTAGGAGTGTGCTTTAAATACCACAGGTCAGTTTCTGTTCCTGCTAAAAGTACAGCTATGGGTAAGCGAACACTGGAATTGCTGCTGCAGGCCTCCCTAACAGCCCACCCAGTTACTTAATGGTATCAATCTCTTCAGAGATTTGATCTCTTCCCCCCCCACACGTAAGACAGATGTATATTTTTATTAGGAGCCTAAAGAAGGCTTTTAAAAAAAAAAACGACCTGAAAGGTTATCAGAAAAATTTATTTCCATAAATTAAAAACACACACAAAAGAAACAGTAAAATTTTAAGTTCACACAATATAGAACAAATAAAATGCCACAACCATGATGGAGGCTAATGGCACTGGCATACAAATCCCAACTGAGCTATTTGTTAACGTGATAGCATTGTATAGACATTTAATCCACAGTTAGCGTCCATATTCTAGGAGAGCGCCTGGAACATAATATACCAAAGGCCCAACTCAAACACAATAAATGAGAACTGCTTGGAGAAGACCATATCCAGCAAACATCAGAAGTCAAATGTATGCAGCCACAATGCCAGTCAGACAAACTTTGTAACATACATTAAGTAGCCTAAGCTGTTCCAGTTGCAGCATGATGAAAGTAAGATTTTTTTTTTTGTTAAGTAAGTCATCAATTTACCTCCCATAATCAGCAAATTTAGCATAAAAGCTGCCTGGCTCTGAAAAACATACTGCTACAACATGGTACGTGGCAAAAGCTTTGCAATTCTTCTCAAGCTGCTCTAGTCATCATTCTGTGAGCAATATGTACAATGTCTTTCCGTGATGTT
>WBMW01003825.1:1065900-1084572 GCA_013396635.1 Penelope pileata
AAAAAAAAAATCCTCACTGGAGTGGATTCTCTCTGTGAAAAGGCAAGTGTACATACCCTTCAGCTAAGGAAATATTTAAGACCCCCAAACATGCATCCTCTGTACTTTCTTCCTTCAATTATTTGAGACAGAAGCAGCTCAGAGTGGCAAATACCTACCTTTGCACCATCAGCACTCCCAGTGTACAAGGAACAGCCCCAGGGAACAAGGCTGTTCGTGAGTGTTGTAAATAGGGATAGAAATGGGAGAGGGAAAAAAGAAAGTGCACACGCATGACTGACATCTGTTCCTGAGGGGGGTGCGGGGAGGAAGAAAAAGATGTGTTTGTCTCTATTAGGTTACACCTCTGTCATATAAATATGAAACCAAAACAGAATAATGCAGTTTATCTGGGTTTCCCCAATCTCTAAGGTCTGGGACAAGCTGGGCAACTGCTACATCATTTTCTAACTCCTCTAATTATTGTAAATAAAAGGGGATCAAGTGTTTTCTTTCCTCTGGTGTCTTTGCTGTAACTGTTAAAAAGTTTTACATCAAAGAAATCAGAAACAAGACAGAGCAAGGAAGGAGACAAAGAAAAAAAGCCTAACAAATTCTGTATTTTGAAGAACATTAGAAATCTGAACTTTGCTTGGACCCAAGTTTCCTCCCTCCCCACCCATATCCTTGTTTTCTTAAAAGCCCCAGTGAGGTAACAGTTCAATTCTGTCACAGCAGTAAAAGCCTCCCATGATAACAGAAGGTGAATTAACGCTGCGTCACAATCCCATTCTACAGCATAAAACCATAAAAATATATATATATATGTATATATATCACTCTTGCTACAGTTTCCAGCCAGTCAATATTTGGGTAATAAACCAACATAGGGAAAGTTTCAAATATTTTTGGAAAGGCAGCTGACCTTTATTTTTTAGGGATTTCTATAAAAATAAAGAAGATCAATTACAACGTTCTACAGCAGCTCAAATAGGTTAACCAGACCCTTCTGCTGAAATAATACGTCAATATGTTTCAAGTTTACCTGCGTTGTTATTTTATATTCAAAATCCAGCCACCGCTACTCTAAGTCTGCACTCCTCTCTTTTCTTAAGTCTTCCTCATTAATTAGCCTCCAAAACAAGAATGTAAACTTCCATGAATCCCAGCATATAAACTGAGAGCAAAACAAAACCAGAATACATTTCTTTCAAGACTCAGGCACCGAGAATGTAATATTCCTCTTCCATCTCCTCTACTTTCCAAGCTCTGGAATTCAACAGGTTACTTGTTAACATTGAATTTTCTGTTAGGCTAGTAACGGAAAGGGCAGAGCAGAAGAAGATAGTGATGGTATTTTCAGTCCTGCATTTATTGGGACTTTTTATTAAAATACCCACCCACAAGATACTTGCTCATTCTGAATGTGAATATAAACTTCATTATACGGGCAGGTAAATAAGAAAGTGCAAGTTTTAAGTGACAAGTGAAAGAATAGATTAATTAAATTTGAGTATCCCAGCGAATACAGCTTTGCATGAATAACTTCTATAGGCACTAAAGGACAGAAATTACCTGTACTGCAGCTAGCATTCATTTTGAATTATGTTTCAAGTAAGTTTAACAGAAGTTATCCCAGAAGGGAGTGCTCTTCTCTTAAAAGCTATGGCTGAGAAATTGCCCAGTGCTGCATCTTAAAATTACAAATGGCCTCACATAATTAAAAAAAAATTTTCTGCATGTACACCACTAGATATTACGTACAATAGTGCTGTACACAGAGTATCTAATTATGAATTATCTGAATTGTAAACCTAAAATGAGTGTTAAAATCAAGCTGATATTTTTCCTGGAATTAAAATCACTTAAAAATGAGTCTCCAAGATTCTGCTGGTGTTTCCTGTATGCAGCAGCTCAGCTCAGTTAATAAAAAGTTCTATTTGCATATTCTGTGGCTTAACATCTTTGTGGGCTTTGTCTCTGGAGAAGAGTTACAAAGCATCAGCCAATTAGATAAAAATTCACTTTGCTATTTGGGAAAAGTTAGCAGCAGGCACCATCTTTTCATAAAGTATTACTATTTTGTTTTGTAATCTCAATCATGTTAAAAGGTGTCCTCACGCTGCAAATAAACAAATACAAAGTGCAAGTTTCCTAAAGTCTAGTCATGTGGGGCTTCTGCTGCCTGAAGCCAGGAAGGGCACAGATACTCAGAAGGAACCTTCTAAATAAACAGAAGGAAGAAATAATGAAAAGCAAGATCAGAATGCTACTTTTAATTATTAAAAATTTAGTGGTATATCAAGAATGTGTCTGCTAAAATTTATCTTTACCAAACACTATATTCTCTTCTGTCAGGTTCTCCAAAACAGCCATTACAGTAGTAACAGCAGATTCAAATGTGCAAAGATTTTGGAGTACAGAGCCCTAGCATCACTGAAGGTGTGCTACTTTCTCCTTGATACTCCTACTCTACCTTCAAAAGGTATTTAAACGTAATTAAACATTAGCCATAACTTCCAGAGGTTGGGGAAAGAATGGTAAGTCATACGTGGCTGTGTTACACTCACGCAGGGACCATAAGAGAATCCCTTCAGTAGCATTAAAAAAAGAAAAAAAAAAAAAATAGCACCTCAGAGGGCCACAGCCTATACTTGATCATCAGATAGTAGAAGAGAGCGGTAGAGTAAGGTATGAAGAAATCAGTAGATTTCTCCCAGTAGGACTAAAATATGTACTAAAGTAGCTCATTGGACTATTTTCAGCTAATGGCTCCCTCAAATGGTAGAGGCCTGCTCCTGCTCAGCCTCCTTTGCAAAAAATGCTTCAAGGTCCATTAGCTTCTGACTCAGAAGGACATCTAACTCCGCACTTTGTAGTGCAGCTTTTTTTGCTCGAGTGAAACTACCCACTGCTTTGATTTTGCCTCGTGACTTCCTCTTCCGAGGAACAGTGAAGTCCTGAAACTCTAGAATTCGCTTTCTCTTCTGCTGGCTGACAGAGATCAAGTGTCCATTTTTCTCCTTGGGCTCTTCAAAGATTGTTTCCAAGCTCCTGACAAAAGCAAAAGATGGAGCTTATGAATACTCAAGAAGTTAACCACCTTACAAAGACAGGAAGACTCGTACATTTCATAACTGGAGTAAACACTCCAACCTGTTACATTTTTACAGCCCCTCTACACCCCTTCTAAAGTATGTTTATCTACAATCTACACCTCCAACAACTGCACGTTTCTACTGCTAGCTAAATAATGTTATTGATGCATACACATTTGGCTTGACTCTCTTTGTATTAAAGTTCAAAAGCAAATAGTCTTGATAGCTGTGCTATGCTTGATAACAGGAAGTTATTCTTGTGATTTTGAAGAGTATTTAGTTGCCTTCAAATTTCAAAAGGGTAATACTGTACTTGGATAGAGACTAGAATGAATGAATGGATTAAAAAAAAAATACACAGACCTGTACTTGGATAACGGCAAATTCTTAGTTCATATTATTTTTCACTGCTTTCCATCCAAACACTAAAATACACTAATTTTTAATTATCTTTCCCAACCATTTTGAACTAGAGCAATTTTTCAAATTTAACTCTTCCTTAGATTTCAAGGACCTTTAATCTCCTCCCTCTCTCTGCCTAAGTAATCTACATTTATCTTAGTGTTGTTACTAGAAAGCAGAACAAACCTGGCTGGAGGAGGGGACTTGTAGTTCTTGTTTGTGTAAATTTCTTCTAAACTAAATTCTTTCTTCTTAAGCCTGAAAAAGTAATGAACAAATCAACTGAGAAAAAAAAATTGCAAAGGCAGTTCTTCACAACAAGCTTATTTACTAGAAACAACTACTGTTTGCCTTTCTTGAAGAAAGTTATGTTCAAAGACCTCATTCTTCAGTCTTTTGCACAGTTGCTAAAACTATGTAGTGACTTATTTTTACAGAAGCAAGCACCTGGCATCATTCCACTGGAAGTGTACAGAACAGCAGTGGTAAGAGAAGGATTTTTGAAATGTTTACATTACTATTCAGGAAATGTAAACAACAGAAGGTAGTATGAGTCCATTTAAATGATATGGCTCACCTTTTTGGTTTGGGTAGTCCCATTGGAGTAAGGTTATGATCTGGCTTAGGAACAGTTTTCCTGATACGTATCTGTGAGACTTTCTTTGGCCTCTTTTCTGACTCAGTCTTAGGGGAAAAAAAAGTTAAGATGAAGGAAGTAATTATCATGCTAGTTACCAGAATTCCCTTTTATGTTAAGTATAAATTACTCATAGAATAAGAATTCCCTATTCATCTTTGTTTTGCTACTTTATTTCTACTTGGAAAAAAGGAAAGAAACAGCGCAGACTAGGACTAGAAGCCTGTTTTCTGCCCTTGTCTTTTAACATTTACCAGGTAACATTCATCAGCAGATGTCTGAGATATCTAAAATGAACTCACTTTTTTCAGTCCTGTGTCATCTTGGGATCTAAAAGAGTCTGGAATGGAAGCATCTGCTTCATCAAGGGCATGGACCTGGGGTTCAGATGCTGGGAACCTGGGTGGAGAAGGCAATGTTTCTGAAACTGAGCAAGACTTTGGTAGTGGAAGAGGGAATGAAGTTTCCAAACTGTAACAGGAAAAAGGAAATATAAATAGATTAATACCTGCTTTATGCTGCAAATGCATTCCGTGCTCGTGTTGTTTCTAAATTGCAATATGGGCACAGAAAGCAACACAGTTCACAGAAATTGCTTAAGTGAACATTTTCTCCACTACGTGCATACCAGCCAAAAACATCTAGAGCTCACATTGATACTGAAACAAGCTAAATTGCCAGTATATTTGAACATCAATTTGAAAACCATTCTTTTCCTTTCCGTAAAGTTAAGCAGCTTATAGCTCTATTTAATAGTTACTGATAGAAAACAATTAATTTTCCTGTTCTGTCAGCAAATTCCTCTGTCACAGCTATTAATTTAGTACTTTTTGTTCACAGATAAATTTAACAGATAGTTTTTATATCTGCCATCCCAAAACTGAAAAAGCGTAGAAGGAAGTATCAGCACCTAATCTCCACTTCCTCAAGCAGAAAGAACATATACCCAAGTAAGAAAACAAACTTCTATAGTTTCACATACATATTTCATAGTAAGCAATTCAATGTTTGAAAAGAACAGCAGTGTTCTGTGCAGTGATCCACATGATGTTTGTGTGAATGCCCCTCTACATTCCCCCATGACATGATCCCATCAGTGCGCTCCTCTGGAAGTTTAATCAGAAAGCTATCGTTGAAGTGAACTGCCAAAGACTGAAACACAAAGTGATAGAAACAATATGTCTTTATAAAAAAAAAAAAAAAAAGCTTATGATCCTGCTACTCAGAATAAATATCAAAGATCCAGACACTCACTGGATCTCAGGACCTGCAGCCTGTAGTGCTTCCATCCTCTGTACAGGTAAGTGCGGTAACATGGCATAGCTGGTTCAAAAGAAGGAAGAAAAAAAAAAAAAGAGAGACAGAAGTTAGACCTACATTATAAAAAAAGATGGGGTAAAAATTTCTTCATATAATCTGGACTGTAAGACCAAAAAAAAAAAAAAAGCTAATACTGGAAATAGCAAAGGGAAAAAAAACTAAAACCATACAAGAGCAAGCCACATCTTCCATTTAGTCCACTAATAAGTAAACTTCATTTACAGCTTGTTAGTCTTACTTAAAAATTGTAGGATTAAACAAAAAAGGAAATAAGAGCACAGAAAGAGAGAGGGACAGAAATAATTACAATTTTTGGACTAATACTATGAAAGCCTAGATTCCTCATTCAAAAAAAAAAAAAAAAAAAAACAGCTTTTAAAATTAAACAAAAACCATGGAGGATTTGTCTACTAAATAAAAAGGTACGAAAGGTACACAGTGGAAGAGGAGGAAGTAACAAAGAACAATTTCCGTAAGATTCACTCTCTACTGCCTCTAACTCCCATAATCTCACTGGCATATTCTTCATTGATTGGAATAACCAAAGGCCCTTCCATAAGGGTTGATAATTTATATGGAACAAAAATCAGCACAGCAGCTCTAGGTCCTTTAACAGTAAACCTGACTTTGTTTCCACACTGTTAACAGCAACAAGAATGAGTCAGTTGAAACAGCTTTTATTACACCAAACAGCAAATCTTGAACTTGCTGTTCTCCCAAACTAGCAGCTAAATCTACTCAAGTAAAGAAGTTACAGCCAGACTGGAATGCTACAGAATAAAAGAAAATCAAGCGTGCCGACAGCACGGATAAGACCTTATACAAGGAGGCTGGGAAGACCCATTTCCTGTATTTCTCATTTAACACCAGAAGGGTAACACTTCTCTCAGAGCTCTGACTCACCATCCAGGTTCTCACCAGTTCCTACTCACTACATAGGTTCTGGAACCTCCATCAACAATGCATCAGAGTCCTCCTTGCTACAGATAAAGCTTACTGCTTTGTGGAATTAAAAAAAAAAAAAGACTAAACCAAAAACCACAATTATAGGAAGACAAAAAAACACTTCAGAAATTTTGAATCTAGATAGACATTACTTAGAAAAAGGATTTCAACTGAAGAACACTTTATTACTGGTAAAGGAAGTAACAGCATAAGATATTTAGGCAGGAAAACTATTCTAGTTCCTTGTTTTCCTGGTTATTTAAAACATAACAATGAATGAAACCATTTATAGCAGACAAACTCTCTTCCAGAAGAAAATGGCCTGCAGAAAACTTGGAGTCACTTTTCAATTTGTCTCATTTAACTGTCTTGATTACCAAAACAAGCAAAGATTTTTTCCTTTGTCATACTGGGAGTTGAAAATGCTTTTATCCTGCATGAAACTCATTTTCTTGTATTTTTGTATTTATATGCCAGAATTTCTTTTATAGATTATATAGATTTTTGAATATACACAAACTTAAGAGAGATTTACTGAATTATCCTTTTGTCACTGTTCCTGTTAATACATTTAGAAGAAGAATTATTATTTGATAAGAACAAGCTACCAATTTCCAGCAGAATAGAATCTAAAATGGTGTTAAGGATTTTTCAAGTTTTTTTTTTGCATGTATAACAATTTTAGTAATAGAATTTACTTACTGCATTTCTTTAAAATTCTGGAAACATTATTTTAAACTTATTGTCTTAAATTCACTACAATAACTTCAAAGAAAATCCAAGTGGGGCAGAAGAATTAAGTCTATCTAGACAGACAGATATTTGAAAGGAATTCATCTATCTATGGAGAACAAACAACTGAATTTTAGGCTACTTTAACTTGGGTATTTTTCATATGGAGTGATAAGATTTAACTTGGCTTCTCTCCTTTTGGAACAAAGATCATTCATAGCAAAACAGTTTTCAAATTATCCTTTATGTCAAGCAATTAAATCCTCTTATATTTCAGTTAACTGAGTATGCTGTAACAAGCTGTCTTGGAGTCTGTAAACTGAACTATAGAAGAAAACATGAGATTAAGTCAACTCAGACATTACAGTCCAAGGATAACACGTCTTAACAATACAAAATACTAAACTCACCTCATGTACAGCAGGAAATTTTGAAAAGTAGGAATCTTGTTGTGTTTTTAAAACATGGCAACAATGTCTTATTTTAAGATGAGTGCTCAAACTGTAGTTTACTGTTACAATTACTTCCTGAGTACTAATTTATACACTAGAAAATTCAGCCTGAAATATTGCCTCATGTGGAACAAAAAGAAACTAGGTCTTAGAGAATACGCTGCAAAGTTGTCTCTGTATCATTATTCAACTTCAATCTTTTAACGCAAAGAACACCCAGAATGGAGCAGTTCTTTCACATGCTCACTCAAACCTTTTTAGTAGACATAAGAATTATACTAGCAAATGATAAACTTATAGGTATTTTCTCCATTTACACAAAACAAAATGCAGCATTGGTTATATATAAATAAACCAAATTCAACAGTTCTCTAAAGACTGCAATATTAAACAAGAGTTAATCAAATGGGCTCATGAACTTAATACTCTGTCCAGGAATCTCAAGACTGCAAAATCAGGGACTGAACTGCCCCATGTCTCAGGTAGCAGCACTGAGACATAATAGGCAAAATGTGTGCTCAAGAGCATGCAAAAATCTCATACCAGAGCTAGGAACCTCCTCTTTTACTCTGTTTCTCAGCAAAAAGATTTCGAATGCAGATAAAAAAGGTGAAATATGCAAAGTAGACTTCAGTATTCTTCCCACTCACATTGAGAAGGACAGACACACTAAAATGCATCACCAACCTGAGATGGAGTTAGAGATGTCTGTGCCAACAATTCACCTGGCACGCACCATCAAAAGGCACAGCACACATAAAGAGGTTTCAATTTGCATAGAACAGTCATGGAATACAGTTAAAGATTTACCTGAATTATCCCCCCATCGGATTAGGATTCTTCCTAATCTGATATTGAATATTTCACAGTGGTTCAAGTGAAAATTGTGGCTCAGACCTCTGAAAAAAACTTTCCTACCTCAGGAATCCAGTTGTTCTGCAGTCACTCTGAATAGACCTAATGAAGTAGCTCACCTTTCTGCATTTTATATTCTGATGCATGGTGTGTTTATTTTGCATGGGAGAAGAAAATAGAGTTAGCCATTCTGCCAAAAGAGGATAGTATTAAAGAAGCGAAGGCAAATATATTTAAATTCAGCTAACAGACTGTTCTGTAGGTAGGCAAGAATCTTCCGTGTTGAGCCATTTTTGGAACAGAATGTGTAGATTTGGAATGGGGAAACTGACTCTGAAACACAAGCTCCAATTACCCTCACCCTCCCAAAAAAGGAGCAGGAACATACCCTATACATATTTATTCTCAGAAATAAGTTGATGAGTTACCTGTTCTCGATGCCCACACTTGGCTGCCACTTGCAGTGATTGGAATGAAGAGGAGTGATTTCGGAGGGACAGGCAGAAGGACCGTGCTGGCTCCATATGGATAGTGCCCTGCCCAAGGAGTATGGCAAGGAAGAGACCAGGTCATCTGATACATTAGTTGCCCCCTTCAAGCCCTGGGTGAATTGGGATATAAATAGTCTCTGGATGGTAGGAATATGACTGGTTAAGTTTCTTCTTCTTGTCCAAATCCTGTAACATCCAGGTGAAGAAAGTGCTAACACTGTGTGAAGGCCAAGCATGGAGCGCCTTCCTGTTCTTCTAGCTACGGCATTTCTTCCATGGTCAGGATGAAGGGCAACCACCCCTGGGGTTGTTATAGAGAGAGGGGAATGCAGCTCATTATCTGCACTGGAATCTTCCTTGTCAGCTGTTGCATCTGAACAGCTCTGAGACAGAAGGAAAGAAAAAGTCCATTTTGAAGGCAGTGCCGGCGCTTCTCCCGAAACCGGTCTGTGATTTACGGAGCGCTGAGATGCAGTCCGTGTGAGGTCTGTCACAGGACTGGAGTCCAATTTTATGTGAAAAGAAATCGGGAAAACTGGGGTATCCAAAAAAGAGGATGAAGAGTTGTTGCTGAAGTCTAAAAAAGGTGTTTTGGTAGATCCTACCGAATAAAGTGCCAAAGACTGAAAGCTGAACATCTTGGTACACCAACTGTCAGCCCAGCGTGAGTGTAAGTTCCTGTTAATGCAAGACAAAGCTTCCAATAGATTTTTAGATTTACGTTGGCTGTACCTCTCAGCCACTGGAAGAATTTCAGAAGAATATGGCAGAGGTTCCAAGCTATCGAAGCTTTTGGCAGGTGCCAGCAGTTTGCTGGCCATTGCAGACAGCTTGCTCAACAATGCTGGTTCTTTGGTACATTTTCTGAATTTCAAGCTGTTCAACAAACTGCACCTCTTGGCTCTTTGCCTTGGCATATGGATGAATCTCATGGCTATTTCCTTTTTCACTGTTGGTGATTTATAGGCAAAGCACAAAGATTTGAGGAGTGCATTTTCCTGTTTAGGGGGCATTTCTGAGGGAGGCTCCAAAAAAGCTGAACTTTTAGTTTTTTTGATTTTTCTTACAGTTTCTAGTTGATATGTGGGAACTTTTTTGCATGTTCTTCCAGGTTGTCTTTTTAATGGAAGAGGTCGTCTTAGTTTATTTGTAGTTTCAAAGGCACCAAGGATTCCATTATATCCTAACTTAAGGTTCAGGTTTTCCATTTCTGAATCCTGAGTCTTTAAAAACCGTGAACTAATGGTATCAGTGGTAATCTTTGGCCTTTTGATTTCTTGTAAAGTGCTACGCAGTTTATTTTCACTGCTTCTAACAACAAAGACCTCCTCTGAAGGACCTTCAAACTTTCTATTTCTTGACATCACCAACTCATTTGAAGAGCTGCATAAAAGTTCAGAGCTGTACAATATGCTTGGCTGCAGTGCAACGTGTGCTTTCACTTGATATTCTAACTTCTTTTCTTGTTGTGCCTTGTCTGATCCATGCACTTCCACCTCCTCATACTTTTTCTTTCGTTTAAGTGCCTGACATTTCTCTATTTGATCAAGTCTCTCTGCACCTAAAGCTTCATTTTCCAAGCAAACTGAATGAGATGTTATAGCATCTTGACACCTTGTCACCTCCTTTGCGTTATCTTTGCTCTGGGCATTTAATCTGTAAGGCACACATTCTTCATGGTGAACCACACAATTTGGTAATGATTCTTTGCAACTGTTTGATAGCATGCTCATACACGGATTAAAAGTAGGTGGTGTATTATATTTGAATTCTGGTGAAGTTTCTGTGTCAGATGCATCTGACGTTTGACAATCTTGCACGATTTCTGAAAGTGGACCGATACCAGTTAAGCTTGCAAGCTTTGTAGTATTTTTTCTCTCTTTCGAAAGACTATTTAGGTTAGATCTTGGGATTTCATCAAAATCTTTTTCATGGTTCTCAGTATTGACAGTGACCATTTTGCTACCAGAGTCTTTTGAACCTTCTAACAATGCCTGTAGGCAATCTTTTCCATCAACAAAAGAATGTATGGGCAACTTTTTTCTAGGAGCTACTTCCTTTCCCATCTTCTCTTCTACACATACATTCTTAAACTTCTCTCCACGAGCAGCACGTTTTGGTAAGGTAACATCCACACCTTTTGCAGTTAGCACACCATGCCTCTCATCTCTTGGCCTTTCTTTGCCGCGTGTACGAACGCTTGAACTTTTTGCACCTTTCAGAGAGCTAGTTGCTTTTTTATCCTCTGAAGATGGGATTTCAATATTGCTAGCTTTTCTCTTAACAGGCGCTGTTAAAGAAAGAGGTTTTGCTTTTGTCACCGATGAATCTTTGCTGCAAATTTCAGCTGACGATGAATAACAATTACATATTTCTGTATTCTCAGATGACATACATAGCTTTTCTTTCTGAGGCAAAGAGATTCCCAAGTTCAGAGCTGATGGTGTTTCTAAATCTCCCTGAGTCTCATTAAGAGAGTCTTGGACGTCAAACTTTAGAAAATGGGATAGACCCACGTCCTTTTTAGCATCAATTCCTTTACCAGGCTCCCATGTTAACTGTGGGCAAGAGTTATTGAAGATAGATTTTATTCTCAGATTTCTGTTTTCCATCTCTGAAAGAACACTCGTATTTTCTGGCTTATGCAACAGACTCCCAAGAATTGAGCAGGGCAAAAATGGGACAATATCTGTATTTGCTTGGTCCCCACCTAACCACTTCATCTTTGGCAAGGATTGCTGCGTTGTGTCTCCTAAAAACACTAGCTCTGCTTTCTCTTTTGCGCATTTGATGGAGAAGGCATGCTGTGAACATTGTGATTTGCTATCAGAAATGCTTTCTTCAAGAGTTTCATTATTTTCTCTTTCACAACTGTTCTCTTTTTCTTTTAGATTTGTTGTCTTCTCTTGATTTACATCACTGATGAAGCCCACGCATCCTGAACAGTCTGCATTTCTTAAACCATTTGAAGAGTCAAAATCTACTACATTCTCTTTTACAGTTCCTGGAAAACCACCTTCTCTTACATGTTCATGAACTAACAGAGGCAGGCCATCACCTTTTTTTAACAGTATCTCTTTCCCTTGGCTAGAGACAGTTGACAGTTTAGTTTCCTCCACAGAAGCAGCCATATGTTGTAACCCAGTGTCTGGCCCTTCGCTTAAGCTTTCCAGATGTTGCTTGCTGCCTGGAACTAGGCCACAGAACTCGCTGTGACGTGCAAGAAACTCACTTTCCATTGGAGAAAGGGTTTTTTCTGTTTGGGTAGCATGTCTTGCTTGAATATTCGTATTGCTGAGTAATGGACACATACCATAGATTGAAGAGCTATACTCAGAAGGATTAGCTGTGAATGATGACATTTCTTTCTTCTCAAATATGCCTATTTCTCTCATCTTCAGGCCTAATGGAGAGTTGCAAAACCCAAAATTATGAACAAATTTTTTTTTGTTCAAATATCTGCCTAATAGCTGTTCACTACTCTTACTTCTCCAATTGCCTTCAGGAGCCTTTGGAGAACTCAGAGTTTTTATTTTATCAAATTCACCTGCCTGGACAGCATACATGCTAATTTGGTCTTTTGCTTCATCTTTGTAACAAAGAATTTCACTGCAATCTGTTAATTTACAAGGATCAAATTGTTTCACATTTTCAGCTTTCATATTCTTATTTGAAATCTCATCTCCTACTGAAGTAGCAGTAGACTCCTCTGCGGCATAAGTTAAGTTTTTTCCTGAGGATATGTCATTTATCCCACGTAGAACTACACCTCTGTTGCCTGAGTCATCTTGACAAAGACGAGATCTACGTGACAAAGGGAAGCGTTCTTCCAGAAAGATGACTGCCTCTTTACTGTTATATCCAGCCGAAGCTTCTCCTTCCAAACTATCAATCTTCATCTCACTGTCAGCCTTAAAAATGTGACTGTTCAGGACAGCATCATCTGCAAACGTACTACCTGATAAGATACCGGAAGTACTGGCAGTTGTACACTGGTCTTTTACGCTCTGATTAGGAACACATGGAACTGTAATAAGCTCATTTTCTAAATCAGTGTCCACACTCTCTACATTCCCTGCTGATGATTTCATATTCTTGCGGGAAATGTTGCTTGATATACTAGGTTCATCAAAAGTCCTGGGCTTTACTGAGGACTTAAATTTGTCTTTATGCAGCACAAATTCAGTAACTTGTTCCTCTGTTGTCCCAGCAGAACCAACTGATTCTTTTCCAGATAAATTATCCTGAGCCTTGTCCTTACTTGGAACTTCATGAGCAGTACAAAGAGGACACTCACTACAGTGAGGTTCTCTTGGTTTTCGTGCAACAGGAGGTAGAGTTTCATTTAGCGTACACATCAAACTAGTTTCTCTGCCAGCAAACTCTTCTGATGTTGTATTACTCTGAGATTCCTTTTCAAGCAGTTGTACCTCAGCTGAATCTTTTTCTAGCTTGGTAGTAAGATCCTGACAGTCGTGGCTACCAGGAGAAATTTTACTGTAGGCATTATAAATACATACATCTGTCTGTCCAACTTTGTGGGAAGCAATGTTGTCTGTTTCCTTCAATAGGCTATTTTCTTTTGCATCATCCTCCCATGGATCACTGACAGAGAATTGCAACTGGTCATTTTCACACTTATCAGCTTCTGATGGGACCATTTTTAATTTTTCTTTTGAGAACTCCTCAGAAGATGAAGCAATAGAACTAAAAGCTGAAGAATGACAACGCTTAAAATCAGCACTCTCTTGAGCTTCAATGTTACCTCCCACAGCAATCTTTCCCTGGATTTCAGCAGCCTCTTCAAATTCAGAGCTGTATGATTGTCCTGTATTTATTTTCCTATCATCAGTTTTATCGCTAGATAATTCTTCATTCCTTAACACTGAGAGATGTCCTACCGGCACGGACTTGGAGGTCCAGTTCTCAACACATCCAGTTCCACGATCATAGTCCGTGTGACTTGCCGTGTTTTCAGGAAAATACCTTTTTGAGGTTTCATTGGTAAGTCCACGGATTGCAGTACTGTTGTTTTCTAGCGATGTATTTCTAAAGTCCAGATAACAGACGCTTTTCAGAACTGAACATAAAACTTCAGAACTTTTTATGGAGACTGTTCTATAACTTTTTACAGGTGATAACCTATCAGGTTCATTATGTTTAGGTAGAGGAACAGTACAGAAGTCATAAGCATTGTTTTCTTCATCCTGCTGATAAGTCTGGCAATTATCAAGTGATGTATTGAATTCATCAACAGGATTTGGCCTAGGTACCTTTTCTTCTCTATTCTCCAAAATAGATACAACATTGCCCCCTGTTCTCAATGGCATGTCAGTATGGGCTTTCAACCCATTATATTCACTTTTTTCTTGTGAATGTTCTGTTGTTGATTCAATGTCCGTAACTTTTAAAGGCTTTAAGAAATCTAACATGGTGGTTTCTGAAACCCCAGCTCTAGCCATGACTGTGTCTACGTCTGGGCATTCATCGCTCTCAGGTGGAAGAACTTTATGCACACTGTCATTCTGGTATCCTGCTTTACTAAATATTCTAGTCCCATCAGCCTTCATACCTTGTACTTCTTCAGTGGGCTTTAGCAGAGTTTCAGCTGTCACCTGAACATTTGGTTGGCTTTCTCCTGCGTAAGAAAAATAAAGCAAATCAATACTATGTAAGAAATTTGGAAGGCATTCGGCTTACTATGTTTCTCTTGGCATTATACACACTATTGTGTATCGTCTTGGTTATTAAATCTTTAGAAGCGAGAATTGAAACTAGCAATTCTAATACAAGCCATTAAATAAGGCAAATAAGCAACCCCACCACAAACCTAATGTAACAAATGCAGTACTTTTCAATACAGACACTCCACATGAGTGGCAGACATCCTGTACTTTTCAGATTCCTCTGATAACGAACCAGGTGCAATTGAGGTCCTATAACTCAATACATTTGAAGTCCTGGCCAACATCATAATACGTATTTGTTACATCAAAGCTCAACATATCTGGGTATTTTATCTGCTGTTTTAGAAACATGGCTGTGCGTTGAGCAGCCATTTCCACTTCTTCCTTGAAGGCATTTTTGTCACAAGTAATCTATGGGAAGACAATGTCTATCTCATTCCATCCAAGCAATTATGATTATTAATAAACATTTTTGTGAAATCATGAAGAGAATGACAAAGTTGAAAAAATGACAGTTACTGTTGTATATCTCATATCAAAAACTTGACACGTGCACTTCTGTGTATTGTTTTCGTATTTCCAACCAAGGATCAAGACAAGATGATAATATTAAAAAGTAATATTATACCAAACTATGACAGCTTGCAATCTTGATTTGCAAAACCTAAGCAACTAGGAGGTAAAATAAAGATAATACATGATCCCAGTTTAAAAAAAAAAAAGAAAAACTCCAAAGGAAAAAAAAAATAATCCCAGCAACCAAAGTCAAACCATCCTTTCCACACTCAACAACAAAGCATGAGAAATAAAATGCAATTAATAGATGTAGGCAGAGTGACAAAGCCATCTGGAGCGAGAAGATTACGTATCATAATAAAACTAAGGAATAGTTTTGCTGTCTTCCCTTGAATTCTGGACTTTTATTTCAGTTTTCTAAAACATTAGAAAATGGATGAGTCATATTTTTATGCTTGCTATTACCATTCTCATATAATCCAGCTTTGAAGAATAAGGAAATGCAAAACACCTGCTACTAACAAGAGCTTCTGCTTTGGAGTAAAAAAACGTGTATTTTACATAAAAGGTCTTTAGGAAAGTATACAGGCTGTTTTGAAAAAGCAAAGGATGAAATTGTCATGTTGTTTGAACTAGGTAGGGTAACAGTTTCTACTGTAGAATGAATTAAATAAGCTATCTTGCAATCACTCACCAATTTTAAACCAACAAAACTAATGTGGGAGAGAAGCAGAGGCAGATAGGGATGTACAACAGGAATACGCACCTCTGCTCTTCAGAGATTCTGCTGCTTCAGTGCAACAGGTTGTTGAAAACTTTGCCTCATGCTTGTTTGGCTGAGGATCCTCCTGGAACAAGACAAAAACATAAGTGGAGGTCGATCAATTTTCTGAAACATTTTGCACGTTTCAGGGACTGTATCTGCTCATCCGGGTCAGTTCTGTTTGAATAGGACAAGAAACCTCAGAACACTTATGCCATTGCAGAGGCATTCACTCAAGCATTTGCCATTCCTTTCTGGTCCTAGCAATCAACAGCACCTCACCAACAAACAGCGATGAATCCAAAAGAGATTTGCTGTAAAGCATTCCCATGCGAGCAGCTAAAATGTAGGTCATTTAAATGGGAACTGTCTGCAAATATGAATCAGAAGAACAAACCAATCCACAAGCCTCCCACACGTCTCTAAACCATTACTGTACGGCTCTGGTGAGGTGCACGCCTTTTCTGCTATTTACTACAACTTGCCTTTTGCCATTCCTTCCCTTGGCTCAAAACAACTTAAGCCCAAGGACAGGACCCAGGTCTACTTCGGAACAAACAAACAAAACCCAACAAAAAGCCAAACCAAATCAAAATCCTCACAACCAAACTATTCGAGTATTGGAAGGAGTGAATGTTCATCTCAAAAAGCTGAATGTAGAAAAATTAATGATTTTTTTTTCAAAACTCTTCAAATAAACCAAACAGGTATCAACTTAAAAAAAAAAAGTTAAAACAACAAAGTATCTTGGTATTATGCAACATTGTAACCATGCAACTTATCCAGCTATTTCCAGGCAGGTGTATGTTCAGCCACAACACTTTTTTTCTCCCCCACGCTCTTTTTTTAGATGTAAAAACTAATTACAAACTAAAGAAAACGGATCAACAGTTTATTAAAAAGTGAAGATTTTTAGTTAGAAGTTTGTGACTCTTTAGTTTTTAGTAGGCTATTTGGCACATTTTTGAGCAAACTTTTGCCTAGAAGTAACATATTTATCATCAGTCTTTGCTAGAGAAAAGATAAACCACGACCTTGTGAGCTCCTTATTGTGAAGGGGAACACTATCAGTCCCGTAACTCTTGCCTCATTATAGGTGATCACTCTAAAAATGAAAAAGAGCCTTTATTTTTAGACAGAAAACTGAAATGCTAGACTGAAGTCCCCTGTAGCATTACAACACAGCTAACAGACCAAAACAGCTGTTACTTAGTGATGGACCTGTGAAGTCAGCTGTGTCCACAGAACATGGATGCTGGCCAAACAGCTTTTTCAGTTGTTTCTTTCTCCTTTTCAGCCACCAGTCAGTTTTGTTCCTTATTGTTGCATAACTGCCTTATACCATTCCACCAGTACTTAAAACAAAGCTTGATATTTTAAAACACTGTTGGTCTACTGAAATATTCTGTAATTTTTCAGTGGACCTGAGATAACCCAAGCAATGACACACACGACAGAAGACACAAATAAGGAGAAAATCCCATGGACAAAGCCCTCTGCCTCGTCATTGCAACCCTAAATCCAGAATATCACACAGGTATGTTTTTTCCAATCTGCTTACTTGTTTTGTCCACCTTTCCCCAGGTGTCAGAGCACAGCACTCAGCATGGTCCTCCTCAGCATCTCGTGCCTCCTTATCTCTTGGCTGGCATCCACCACTGGAACAGCCACGTTTCCTGTGGCTTCGTTTGTTTTCTTCATCCTTTTCAGTGTCTCCATCCTGTAGAAGCTCTTCGGTAAGGGGTTCTTCTGGCGCACAACAAATCCCTCTGACCACACCATCCAAACCCTCTGCCTCCGGACCAAAGCCTTCAGCCCCCAAAGTCCTGTGGGGCCCAGAGGTCAGCCTGCTGCTGCGTGCCAGTGCTGGTGTGGACACATGGGGTTCTGCATCCAGCCCAGCGCCGGGCTCAGACACAGCCATAAGGCTGGGGGGGCCAGCAGCGGAGTCAGGGGGGCATTCCACCCCAGCAGAGAGCATGGGGGCAGCCGGAGGCTCGCTGCCAGGGGCTTCTCACTGCTTACCCTAAAAAGAAAAGCAAGGTTAGATTGACATGCATAGAGGTTAGAAGAGAGGCTACACTGTTTGAGGGTCAGAGATGCTCAGAGGGCTGCAGCACTGCTCCCATGGGGAGGGGCTGAGTGAGCTGGGGGCTGCAGCCTGGGAGGGCTCTGGGGAGACCACAGTGTGGCCTCCAGTGCCTGAGGGGAGCTCCTAGAGAGGGGAGAGCAGCTCTGTGCACGGGCAGAGAGTGACAGGATCGGGGGGGGGTGGGTGGCTTTAAGCTGAAAGAAGAGAGATTTGGCTTAGATATAGTGGAAATTCTTCACTCAGAGGCGGTGAGGCCCTGGCGCTGCCCGGAGCTGTGGTGCCCACCCCTGGAGGTGCCCGAGGCCACGGACGGGCGCTGGGCAGCTGAGCAGGGGGCTCCCAGCCCAGGGCAGGGCAGGGGCCGGTGAGGTCCCCTCCAGCCCAACGCCCCGCGGTTCCCCAGAGGCGCTGAGGAGCACCCACGGAACCGCTCCTGAGCCGCGCTTCAGCCCCGCGCCCGCAGAGACCCCGAACAGCGGCCGAGGGCGCNGTGGCGGCCGTCACGTGACGCCGGGCTGGGTCCCGGATGCGGAAGCGCTGCTCTGGTGGCTACGCGGTGCGGGAGGTCGGGGCTCGCGCTCACCCCGCGCCGCTCAGCAGCGCCGCTCCGTCCTCAGCGCCTCCCTCAGGTTCCGCCCGCGGTGCTGAGGCGTTCGCCCCCGCGGCCGGGCTGTGTGCGCGGCTGATTGGCAGGCGGGGGCGG
>WBMW01003825.1:1084854-1149326 GCA_013396635.1 Penelope pileata
ACCTCAAACACCTTTTTTTTCCCCTGTAATTTTCCAGCGCTTCTCATTCTCGCAAAGCGCTGCCCGCGCGCCGTTCCCCTCCCTCGGGGCCGCGCCCGGTGCCGGACCCGGCGGGAGCGCGGCTTTGTTCGCCGCGCGGCCGCAGCTTGGCGCCTCCCCCCGCCCCACAGCCCCGCGCCGGGGACGGGGCGGCCCGGCCCGGTCAGGACNCGTTCGGTGTCTGCACGGCGGTGCGAGCGCGGTGACAGCGAGCAGGTGGAAAGTCTGGAGTGTTAATAACGCGTCTGTAACGGACCGGGGGGAGCCGTGCCGGTAGCCGTCTCCGTCTGAAGTACACCTCCCAAAGAGCGCGCTGTGAAATACGGTGCGTTTAGATGGAAGAAAACTAAGTACGTAACGGCGGTCGGTGCCAGGGGCCGGGGGCTGTCCCGGCCCCACACCTCACACCGGTCGGTGCCAGGGGCTGGGGGCTGCCCTGGCCGAGGCCAGGGCGGTGCTGAGGCTGCAGCGTGGGGAGAGGTGGGGTTCCGTGGTGGCACAGAGTGCGCTGTGCTCCCACACAGCCTGGAAGCACAGCCGGCGGCAGGTGTGAGGCCGAGTGTCCTCCTCGCTGCGTTTAATGCAAGGATAAGACTTTATCCTGGGAATACAAAAGTTATGTCTTTGGAGAGGAATAGCACAAGCGGCTGAGGGAGTTTGGATGGGTCAGGCGGGAGCACAGGAAGCTCAGGGAGCTCATTGCTCCCTACAGTGCCCTGAAAGAGGTTGTGAGGAGGTGGGGTCGGCCTCTGCTCCTGGGTAACAGCGATAGGATGAGAGGGGATGGCCTCATGCTGCACCAGGGAAGGGTCAGGTGGGATACTGGGAAGAACTCCTCTAAAAGAGCACTGATGCACTGGCACAGCTGCCCGAGGAGTGGCTGGCGGAGCCACCATCCCTGGATGTTCCAGAACCGTGGAGAAGTGGCAGTGAGGGACATGGCCCAGTGGGCAGTGTTGATGGTAGGTGGACGGTTGGACTGATGGACTTAGAGGTCTTTTCCAACCTTAATGACTCAATGATAGCAGTGCTAGTGGAAGAGACGTCGTTACTAAACTTTTAGTCTGTAGTTCATTAATCTGTGTCACATGCCAGCCCATCAGGTGTGGCATTGTTGGCTGTGTGGTGACATTCCATCCTGTGTTCATACACAAAGTGTAAAGAATAAGTCTAGAATAATTACAGATCTGTTTGCTTTCCTTTCCATTATAGATATGCAGAATGTCTTCATCTGTTTTTGCTCAAAGTAGCTGAGAAGAACTGCACTTCGAGATGAGAACCAACAAGGTGTACAAGCTCGTCATACACAAGAAGGGCTTTGGAGGCAGTGGTCAGTGTCTCTTGGCTCATAACAGTGAGACCCACACTTGCTTACTTGAAAGCAGTGAGGTGTTTTGTTGATCTTTTTAACAAAACATTGAAGGTGGAGCATTATTGTAACGAACAATATTAACTAGCCACAGAGTGGAAAACTCTTTGCTAATAGTAAGATGCAGCAGAATAAAATCACACTTATTTTTCAGAACAGAATGGAATTCCACTTGTAAAATAAAATTCCTTTATTATACCTCGTTCCCTTTTGCCACTTTTCTCTTAACCTTGTGTTTCAGTCATTCTTAACAAAGAGTGACAGACATGTCAGTGAGTTATTGCTGCATGTAGATAGCTGTGGGACCAGGATGTGTGTTTCTGTGAACTCAGAATATAATTTATGTGCTTGCTTTCTAGTTCTAGGCTTAAAATCACAGTACATAGTAAAGATTGTTAGTAAGATCCTGTAGATACCTACTTTCCTGCTCGTGTTCAGTATGTGAAAAGTACAGAAGAAGAGTCTGCTTGGCTAGTAAAGGCATTCACTTTTGCTGAACGAGTCTTTTGTAAAAGTCCTTTGGTTTGAAATAAAAGTTTTTCCTCACAAGGTTGTCCATAAGGGGCTCTGTAGTGTCCCTGTCGTGTGGTGAACGCAGTGTGTTAGTGATGTGTTAATCCTGGGCTAGTGAATTTACACTGAGCAAGCTAGTGTGTGTAAACATACAAGTTTCTGTGTTTGGTGTGTATTTGTTCATTGTAGTATTCCTCATTCACTTCTGTCTTGTAGATGATGAGCTGGTGGTGAATCCTAAAGTATTTCTTCAGATCAAGCTCGGAGATGTTGTGGAGATTGCACATCCCAATGATGAATACAGGTGAGTTCTCTTTTTGCTGATATTAGTCAAGTGTGGTTAGAGCACTGAAAGGATGTGTTTGCATGCAGTGGCTTCTAGTCTGAGAGGCTTTTAGGCTTGGATGACTTTGCTTCAGGAGACTGCTGTGTTTTTTCTGAATTAAAGAGGTTAGCTGTAGCAGGAGCTCTTCCTCAAAGCTTGTGTAATCCTTTGTGTTGGTGTTAGCTGGACCTTTCGTAGAGCAAGTTGCACGTGGATGTGGAGAGGTCAACGTTGTTTTTATCCTTTTCATAGAGCTGCTGATACCTGATGATTATTGTTTCTTCCTGTAGCATATCCAGGGTGGATGGGGCTTTGAACAATCTGGTCTAGTGGGAGGTGTCCTTGCTCATGGCAGGGGGGTTGGAACAAGATGATCTCTAAGGTCCCTTCCAACCTGAACCATTCTATGATTCTATGATATCCTAGGTAAAATTCAGACTACTTAATTTTCTATAAAAATACAAACCTTCAGCATGAAGCTGTTCATCCTGCAACCTGTATCTGAAAAGCAGATGATCTTGTGTGGCTTACTTTCCCATTTAGAGTATCACCTTTACCTAAAGAGTAACATGTAGTTATAACAGGTATAAAGAGCAACACAGGGTTGACAGACAGGGAGGATGGTGTATTACAGGAGCAGGGAGGAGAGCTGTAGCACAGATAGTCCTCAGGCTTTTTCTGGCCACCTTACTCAATGGCTTCCAGAAAATGTTAATGTTTCTATTTAGTTTACCCCATGCTCTGTGTTACTGAATAGATTTGATGTTGATTTAGCCAGAGTACATTGTTGGCATCTCAACCTTTGTTCTTTCTTGCATGCCAGCCCCCTGCTCCTTCAAGTGAAATCACTGAAGGAAGATTTGCAGAAAGGTAAATCTCGAGACTCACGATGTGTGTAGTAAAATCACAGACAAAGATTGTGTGATTAGACTGTACTGTGATTGAATGCTGTGTATATTTTAACTTCTTAAGAAAATGAGTGCTTTGTCTGTTTTGGGATGGGAGGATTATTGTCTTCATCAGAAAGTGAATAGCCAATTTTAAAACTGCTTTTGGTTGAGTAATGTGGAGTACAGTTTGGGATGGGGTAGGAGGGGAGGAAAAAGTTTAGCCCTAAGTCATTGTTTCTGTGTTCTCTGACTGACTGTATGTCTTTTCTTCTTGCGCTAATTAATTCATAGTAAACTTTATTATCTCCCCTGCTTTGATTTTAATGACTCTTAAGCTGGGCAATAGTTGGAAGAAGTTGTCTTTTGATAAGGCCCTAAGTGTTTCATGACAACCTTACTATGTTTGTTTTTTTCACTTGTATATACCTGAAACCTTTTGGTTATCTTCTTTTTTTCCCCTATCCTTTCTCATTTCCCTGACAGAAACTATAAGTGTGGATCAGACTGTTGCACAGGTTTTCCGACTGCGGCCGTACCAGGATGTCCATGTGAATGTTGTTGACCCAAAGGTGTGTGGCTTTGCAACTTTTGTCCATCTGTTAGCTTATATTGGGGTTCTGTGAATTTCCATTTACAGTAATGTTGGGAAAAAAGGCATTTTCTTAAAATTGAAATTCATTTTGCCTCCTCTCCTAAGAAAATTAGGCTTGTGCACTTTCACTCTATTTGTGTGTTTGTGATGGATCTCTTTCTTCTCTCGCCACTCTTTCTGAAGTCTGTGGATCTGGTTGACAGAGATCTAGAAATTTCAATTACATTTTAATTCTAGAAATTCAGAATAGCCAAGCAGAGGGAAGAGAAACTGTAAGTGCCCCACTCAAAAGAAAAGCTGTGGCATGGATTTGTGTTATTTAACACCTTATAAGAGAGGCATCTCTTGTAAATGTGCAGCTATATAAAGAGCTTCAGTCAGAGCTTACATTCTGTACATGACAATCTGTGGGAACTAGCTTTCCTTAATGTTGTGAGCAGTGGAATTCATTTGTTTTACCTGTGCTTTTGGTCTGCTCTGAGAGCAGTGGCACAGATAGTCCTGGGGCTTTTTCTGCCCACCTTACGCAGTGCCTTGTGCTTACAGTTCTTTCAGGTACATGCACAACTTTGGCTATTCTGATGGGATTTCCTTTTTGTCTTGCATCTATTAGAAGTACTGACTTGCTTTAGAACAGCCCTCACTGTAACATTTTGGTTCTTAGCAGAACAGATTGAAAAGTGCCATGTTGGAAACAACCAGTAAAATGTAAGCACTGTTTTGTTTCCCAGGAGGTGACCTTGGACTTGGTGGAGCTGACGTTTAAAGATCAGTATATTGGGCGTGGGGATATGTGGCGACTGAAGAAGAGTTTGGTAAGGCCTGTACTGTCCTCATGGGGAGGGTTGAGGAGATTATGTCCCTTTTTTCTTGCTTACTGTAAAAGAAAATAAGCTCTTTACAAAATATAGAGGACTGAGAACAAGACCAGTGTCAGCAACTCCTGAGGAATTTAAGCTCTGAGTGGGACATTAGTGTTGGAGAACTGCATGTGAATGTTACAGAAAAAATGACACTTCCATCATTTCCTACTCTGTTGCAGTAATGTTTATTACTGCCTTGGGTACTGAAAATGCTGTTGTGTGTTTTTTTTCCCATGTTCTGAATTTGAATGATTTACTACCTGAGGAAGGAATTGAATCCAGACGTTTTTCAACTGAAGGATGCTAAAGTAGTCTCTCGCTGATGGTGCTGCTTAATAAGCAACTACCAGATTTTATTGTTGTTGTTTCTGCATCTCTGAATTGCAGTCTTTCATTACTTTAAGAGCAGTGAATTAGGGAAAAAAAAACAGTTTTAGTATCTGTTAAAAACTACTTTGCATACTGCCTTTGAGAGGTTCTGATTTTCATGCCTTTATGGCGAAAGTCTCATGTTTGAGTGTTTTGCTTGCTTGCTTGCTTCTCTTTGCAAATATGCCTGCTCACTCTGATCCTATTTTCTTTTAACATCTCTAACTATTGTTTCTTAGGTCAGCACATGTGCATATGTCACCCAAAAGGTGGAATTTGCAGGTATCAGGTCAGTGCATTATATTTGTTTATTCCTGGATATAGGAATTATAGGGTAGCGGAGAAATCTCTGCCCTTAGAGGCAAGGTAAAGAGATGAGCTTTAAGCTTGCATTTGTTTGTAGCATTTCCAGCTATCATTGAAAAATACATATGGTTAGGAAAGAATCTACAGCTGCTTTTCCTCCTAGTATTTGCAGTTGCTTATGACTTCAGATGAATGTGTCCAAAGTATCCACCTGGAGAATCTCCTCTGAAAAATCCTTCGCGTTTTATTGTTTTCTTACTCTTCTACAGACTTCTATCTGCAGCATGGGGTGGGGAAAGGCTTCTGTCTGATTTAGGGTGGAAGAAACTAGTAATAGGACAGCCAACCACACTTGTTACATCTAGTGATTGCTGAATAATTTTTCTTTTCTTTATTAGAATATTTCCCCCACTTCCCAATATTTAGTAGCAATTCAGGAGAGGGTTACTTTGATTGCTGTTGAGATGACAGAGGGACAAGGAAATATGCAGATGCAGCAGGAAACTCCTGTTTGATAGATTTTGGTTTAAAGTTCTTTTTTTATCCAAATAAACTCTTCAGTTATCCTTGAATGCAGATCTTGGTACATCACTTATTTCCTCAAATGTTGGTTCTGTGATCTTCATATTTACGCTAGTTAGAAAATATTCTGCACTCTTTTTCTTCCAGGGCACAAGCAGGTGAACTGTGGGTTAAGAGTGAGAAAGTCACTTGTGGATACATCAGTGAGGACACACGGGTAAGATATTGGGGAGTAAGGGAAAGGAAGTTTTTTCCCTTTCATTTCTTTCTAGTTCTTTGTAATTCTGTCTTGTTTGCAGATTTGTGTGGCTGTGTTGCAAGTTGAAAAATGGCTGCTAATCACTCATTCTCCTGAGTTTAAGTTCAACTCTTCTGCACTGACAGCAATTCCCCTTACAAGGGGAAATTCCTTTTGATGTAGAGTGCACAGTCGTATAAGTAACTTGGTTGTTTACTTCTGCATTTGGCACTTGTAGTGAATGTACCTTGTTTTAAAAAGATCTTTCATTCCCCTGCAGGTGGTCTTCCGCTCCACTTCTGCCATGGTTTATATTTTTATCCAGATGAGCTGTGAAATGTGGGATTTTGATATCTATGGTAGGTGGTTACCTGGCTTGCCTGATTGTGAATGTGGATGGCAGCAGCTATCATTTCTGCCTCCACTCGAAAACTGCCACTATGATGTATTTCTACCACTACTAGAAAAGTAAGATGTCCTGCCTCTGGCATAGGCATTGCTCCGAGGTATGCTATGGTGTCCTCTTAGATCCTTCTTCACAGTGCCATGCCTTTCTTCTGGGTATCCATAATTTTCCTTACTGTACAGCCTGAGTACCTTTACCTCAGGGACTAATTCGAGGGGACCAATTTGAGTATGAACCTTGGAAAGGCTTTCTGTGATTGTGAACATGTTTGGCAATGAAGGCAGTGAACCTTGAAAACCAAAATGAATGGAAGTTCTGTGCAAAGAATGCCTCGGTGTTATAGATTTCTATTAACTTTGGCTTAGCCAGGATGGAAAAACTCTGCCTTAGCCCAGGGAAGCTAACTAGAAGTATTCAAAATTCAGGAGTTAAGAGCGGGTCACTTATCTTTGTCCTGTTTTTTTTCTGGCTTAATTCTTTAGCAAGCCTCTTACCCCTTCCTTTGACCATGTGCTTAGGCATATGTAGCTGGGCAGCTTCTCAAAGCTGAGCAGGGGATCAGTTCTGAATACCATTCCTAAAAGACAGTACAGACGCTTTCCCAGCATGTTGCAAATGTGCTGGAAGAATGAATTGAAAGGTCGGATCCGTTTGACAATACAACAGTTTTGTTTACATTATCTGAAGCATAATCCTGCTTTTTAATCTTTTTTTGCCTTCTTTGCATTAGTACTATTAGCATTCAGTGTGCACAAGGCAAGCTACTCTGCTCTGATTCTAAGAAAAACAACTTTCCTAGGATCTCAGTGTTAAATATAGCCTGCAGTTGAAGTAATTGCTATTGTTTGATGTTTGGATATGTTTACTTTGCAGGGGACCTGTACTTTGAGAAAGCTGTGAATGGTTTCCTTGCTGACCTCTTCACAAAATGGAAGGTAAATAGTTGCTCTAAACAGTAACAAATAAGAATATCAAATTGTTGCAAGTATGTTTATATAATCAAACAAGTCCAGTCAACTGTATGGCTTAGACAAAAATCTTATATCCTGCCAACTATAGAGGGCAGCTTCTTTAAAGGCTAGTGGAGGGTACTCTAATGCAATGTAGCCTAGCAGAACAGAATCTTCAGGCCAGAGCTTTGTTATTTCGCAGAGGCATAGACAGTCCTTTTGCAGATACATAAACACAGCAATACACTTTTATCTAGGGCCTAGATGTGAGGGAAAGAGGATGTTACTACGTGTGTATCTACTGAGTGTTACCCCTAAGGTTTTCTTTTTTCATCTGTTCTTCCTGGACAGGAGAAGAATTGCAGTCATGAAGTGACGGTGGTTCTGTTTTCTAGAACATTTTATGAAGCAAAATCTATAGGTAAGTAAATTCTGTATTTTCATGTTGCTATTTTTAACCTTTCTCCTCCTCTCTTGAAGGTTGTTCGCTGGCTGGCAGTGACTTTTTTCCACTATTTTTTTTTTTTATGCCCATGTCCAAAGTGTTCGCTACCAAGCACAGTGGATACACAGCCATTCTCATGGCAGTACTGCAGTGAAAACTGTACTTGGAAAAACGTGGCAAATTTTCTTCCTCATACTCGAGCTGTTGTATTGTTTTAAAAGCAGTTCAAATACTATGAAGGAGATCTAGTATTTATCAGAGATTTTCTTTTTTAATGGAAATAACTGCTCTTAGCTAGATAAGACAACAGTCATTTCTATTCAAGATCATAACATAATAGCTGCTACTGCCTCTGTTTCAGATGAGTTTCCTGAAACACATCGTGCATCGATTCGGCAGGATCACGAGGGAAGATTTTACGAAGATTTTTACAAGTATGTCTTCTTCCCTGTTCTTTTGTCTCTTGTCTCACGGTGTATGTGCAGCCCTTGTGGAGTACATCAGTTATTAGCTGTAGGACCTTGCTAGGAATTAAGAAAAGCGTGTATGTCTGAAATTGGCAGCGCTTCCCATTCCATTTGTGAGTGTACGCTCATGTTTGCTAGGTTAGTCTTCCACGTGAATGTGAGTATTGGACTGTTTGTATTCTTGTCATGATACTCATTGGATTGTGCTCTTTCTAGAGTTGTAGTTCAGAATGAGAGACGAGAAGAGTGGACCTCATTGCTTGTGACCATTAAAAAGCTTTTCATCCAGTATCCTGTGCTGGTACGACTGGAGCAAGCAGGTAAAAGAATGCTCCTTCCCTTTGCTTTCACCTCCTTATAATAAGTTTGTTTTGAAAGCTATCTGTGAACTCTAGTTTCAGTGGGAGTCTAGTATTGCACTGCGTGGGTGCTCTCCTGAGTAGGTTATTTTGTTTGGGTCTTTCTGTGAGATGTATGGTCTTTGCCTGTAATTTGTTGAGGTAATAGGTCTTTTTTGCAACTTTGTTTTTTTTAAACACAGTCTATACAGAAATTACAACTTTTTTATTTTTTCCTTCTGAACACTTGTCCAGAGGGCTTTCCTCCAGGTTACAATTCTACCTCAGCACAAGGGAACTACTTGGAGGCCATAAATCTTTCATTCAATGGTAAGTTATAAACAATGGATAAAAATGTACAGAGGAGGAACCACTGAAACAGGTGCAAGTAAATGGTTGTGGACTTCTCTTGTCTGTTCCTTAACATCAGTAAGAACAGGGGAATATTAAGCAGTTAAACTATCATTTTTTGCCACAGAACAAAGTATCTAATGTGTGTCTCTGGAAAAATGGTGGCTCTCGTAACTGAGTATTGAGTAGTTCAGGTTCAGGAACTGTTTACAGAACCTTGTTCAGATGAAAATTTTTCTTCTAGCTGTGTATCTGTCTGCACACCTCTTGCAACAGAAGTTGAATTTTTAAATTTTTTAAGCCTTTCAAAAGTGGGCTAGATCAAATGTTACTTAGGTGAAGCTGATTCGTCTTTTTTAGAGGGAAATGGATTTGATGGTCTGGAAGGGATCTCTTAAGATCCTCTTTTTTATGATTCTTTACATCAGATGTGTTTCTGTCCTCTTAATGGTTGTCTTGTTATTTGCGTGAGAGGGAGCGCAACGTGTTATTAGTGATTAGTAATGGACTTTACCTTTTAGGTTTATGATTGAGGGGGCTTTGTTTTTGAAGCATTGGGTGTCTTTTTAGTTTGGTGTGGGTTTTTGTTTTGAGATTTTATAAAGAGAACACTAAGCATATAAGAATAAGACTCCTTTTTATGTATCCAGTTCCCATTTTCTCTTCTGCCCTTCCTGCTATCTCGAGACCTCCTATAGCGTTATGCATGTTTATTGGTTGGACAATGCTACATACAAGTCCTCTAACTTTTGCATGTGCTTTGTGGAAACTTGCTTAATACCTTTATTAATAGAGTCACATCCCTTTCTCTGAGAAACACATCCAGAATCTTTTTCTCATAAAGCGTTCCCTGATCTTTTTCTCCTAGTGTTCGACAAGCATTACATAAACCGTAACTTTGATCGGACTGGCCAGATGTCAGTGGTTATCACCCCTGGTGTAGGTGTATTTGAAGTCGATCGCCTCCTTATGATTCTAACCAAACAGCGGATGATAGACAACGGTAAGCAGGGGACTTTGCAATTTTTATGAAAGCTAACATGTATTTGGAAAAGCTCTAGCCTTTTCTTGTGCTGAAAAGGTATCTGTTGTAACTTTTGTACTCTGGAAAGAAAGGGTCACAACTGGAAGGCTTGTGTGCACACTTTGTGTTGAAATGTCAAGAACTTGCAGGTATTTATTTGTGTTAGTGATAGTGGAGCACTTCTTCAGACCATGCAGACCTTCCCCTTGAAGGAGAATCCTGCATGAGTTACTTTAGGTTAGAAGAAATACTTTTTATATCCCCACTGGTGCTTTTGGTCTGTAACCATACCATGGGATCGCTAGCTACCATTTTCAATGTAATTATATTTTAAAAACTGGTATGAATACAAAGTATGTGATCTGTTCTGACTTAGCATAACAGTGCTGCTTGGTTGATAGCTCAACTCTACTGTTCTTTGTTTACAGGGATTGGTGTGGACTTGGTATGCATGGGAGAGCAACCCTTGCATGCTGTACCACTCTTTAAGGTAATGCAGGCTTTTTCTCCCTTCTCTGTTTCTAGAAGAAATGTTACTTTGTGACTAGGTAGACACAACTGGTTGCTTTGCCTTGAATTCCTCTTACAGCTCCATAACCGCTGTGGACCTGGGGATTCCAGGCTGGGCGATGACTACAATATTCCACACTGGATAAACCATAGGTGGGTGAACTCTTAAGGTTTGTGGGGAGATGGTAGCCTTTGCAATGCATTTGTGCCGTGCTTTCCTCTCTGTACTTCTGTTGAATTCTTTCTTCTTTCATTGTTTATTTCTGCTGCTGTGCTTTCAAAGCAGAAACAGATATTACAATAGTCTTGCAGAACTAGGAGTATACTTGCACAGCTCTAGTCATTAATGCAGCGTGTCAGAGGTGATAGGCAATTCACAGAGGAAAAGGTTTTGATCTTAAGCTTTCTTTCCAACTAAGTTGTAGCCTTTAATTATGATCAAAGAAGTCAGGAATCTTAAAAAAATGCTGTCGTTTGAACTAAATTGGTTTTTGGTGAAACTGAATACATCCCAAGTGACCAGTTACAGGTAAAGAGAGTGTGAATAACCTGGGTAAATGTTCACAGGGGTCACAGGAAACACTGAGACTCAGTTTTGTTATTTTACTCCAAGGCATGGTAGGTTTTCTTTCCGCTTTCTGTTAAACATTGTGTCATAATGCCGTCTCCTCTTTCCCTACCAGTAGAGATCAGGGCTCAGAATAAAAACCACTTCCACAGACCTTGTTCTGCAGCAGAACTTTTCCTCTCTTTGAGTGCCTCATTTTAGCTGCATGCATTGTATGACTGTCCTGACCAATAACCAGTCAAGCGTTGCTTATAGCCACTCTTTTCAAGTAGCTGGAAGGCACTTGATCTTGCTTTAGATGAGAGGTATTTGAAGGCTTATGGCAGGGCAGGATTTAAAAGATTCAGATGACAAGAAACAGATCTTAAAGAATAATTACCTCAAAGGGGAGGAGATCCTTAGTTTTCAAGCAATTCGTATGAGTCATTACTGTCACGTAAATTAGGGAAAGAGTCATGTAAACTGTGCAGTACTCTGTAGACAGTGAAAGCTGATGTCTTTCTATAGAAAGAGGAAATGAACTGGGGAATGCAGACATTAATGTATTAAGAGGAAGTTTAGACTGAGGTTGTATGGGAATCTAAGGCTGGTCTTTAAGGAGAAGTGTAGCTTCTCTCTCATTAACCATCTGTCAGTGTTTTGAGATGTATGGTATTTGCATCTGATGCAAATAAAGATCCCCTTTTCTCCATCTAAGAGCTAGCTCAAACTTATAGGCTGTTAGCTATATAGCTGGGCAGCTGTGTTCAGTTTCTAGAAGTCACCTGAACTACCCTGTCTTTCCCTTTCAGTTTCTACACATCCAAAAGCCAGCTCCTGTGTAACAGCTTCACTCCACGGATCAAGCTGGCAGGAAGGAAAGTAGGTGTCTTTCTGATTATCTTGCCAGATATCTTTTCTCAGCCAAGCAACAGAATCTTTCTAGCGGTGTTAATATTGGAACAGTGGTCACTAAGTTTCTGTGTTTAAAAGGCAATGCAAACAAATTTTTCAGTGGTTGTTGTAGAGATTGTGAATAAGGGACTATCTTGTAGGTGTCTATCCTTTTTGAGATTAAACTAGGTGAGAAATGTTTTAGCCAACATAACAATAGAGTTTAATGCTTTGATGGAGAGGAAGAAAGGTATTGGAAAAAATGTGTGTTTTACACCAAGTTTTGTGATTGTGTATCAGTATTTCTCATTTCTGATGTGGTATGGCTGCCTCGCTGAGCTGGACAAACTTTTAAATTTGATGCTTTATGACTCTGGGGTATTTTTCCTTAGAATATGCTGACTGTTTCCCTTCTCCTTCTCTTTTTCTTCACAATTCCTTTGGACCCTCCAGCCACTGACTGAGAAAGCGAAAAATAGCCGAGATGCCTGTGAGTAATCCTGTCCTGGAGTGATCTGTCCCACTGACTCCCAAACTAACAAACAGCTGTAGTAAGACAGTGACACTAACAGCAAAAACACTGTCAATGAAAGGACAAATATTGCAGGAAAACGTGAAAAGTATCCAGGATGTTAGTGTGGTATCCAGGATGTTAATGTGCATATATGAATTGTGTTCCTGACAAATAACTAAAATAGAGAGAGGCAGGAGTTTCTGCTCCTTGTCACCTTGCTAGAGAAGTAGGTGGTATCAGGCTGGTGTGCTCCACTGCCATTTATGAAAATTGGACAGCAGAGCATTTGCTGGCTTGAGGTGTTGTCAGTGCTGTGCCCACAGAACTGCAGTGGGAGAAGCCTGCATTCTGCTAACACCACCTGATTTCAGGAACGTGTACATTCTAAAAGAGATGTTGTCCATTCTGGCGAAGATACTGAAAAATGTGCAATTCCCTCTTGTGGCATCTGCTCATAAGATTTGTTTTGCTTTGTTGATTGTTGATTATTATTAATCTCCTGGATGTATGTGGAAAGGATACTAGGGCCTCGACAGCTCTGATTCAGAGGCACAGGCATTGATAATTGAGCTAACATCTGCTCCAGCTGTTCTGCTCATCACATCTTTGTATGCAGTTGCTTTTGGAATAGATACTTTGTAATGGTTTGAATTAGAAGCAGTTCTTAAACATTTTTGAAAGAGGTTCCAGTGCTATATGATTTTATTTCAGCATTAGGAGCTCCAAAAGATGCAGAGAATGCCCTGCCTATCCAGGTCGATTATGATGGCTACGATGCCCAGGTGTTCAGACTGCCAGGTCCGTCCAGAGCCCCGCGCTGCACCACTTTCAGGTAAGAGGAGTGTGAGTGTGCAGGCTCAGAGCAGCGATGTTCTGGTGTATTTCTTGATGCATACTTGGAAAAGTATGAGGAGAATTGAACTTCACATGCTTACAGTTGAACAAAAACCTTTATTTGTGGCTAGTACTTATGGCTGGTTGTCTGATATATTGTGTTTCTCAAACTGTGTGTGGGATCTGTCTGAAGGTGTAAGCATGCATTTTTGTTACGTTTTAAATTCTTTCTGAAGAAGAATGAAGATCCCTTGCTAAGTTCCTAGCTGATCTTGCAGGCTAGATAAGGAAGTCCTTGGACATAGACATATACAGAGTTGTAGAAATAGCCTTAGTTTAATGCACTGCTTAGTAACTTGTGCTGCACATAGAGCAGTGAGGATTTTTCCATGAAAATGATGCATTTGTCTGAGAGGAGAAATAAAGCAATGCTCAGTACTGGTTTTCAAATACTCCATGGCCTTCTCTCGGAGAAGGAAGGCTAATTATCCTCAGGTTTTGGCCAAGTTAATTAAAAAACTTGTGAATTTCAGTGCTTTTTCAGGAATGTGGGGTTGACAAACTTGTTTTGAGGTCTTCTTTGGCTGGCCTTCTTTCAGTAATATTGCCCAAATCTGAGGAGTCTGTGCATGTGATTCTTCTGTTAATGGGAGTAGCTTGTAGAAATCCACAGTTGAAGATGCCAGTACAATTTAATGGTAGTTAATAATTCCAGGTAGCTTTCTTCTAGCTGTTTTTCTAGCATTGTAAGCTCAGTTTCTAGTACCTTGTAGACCTCTTTTATGTTACTAGCTGGGTGTGATGTCTGTAGAATTGCATAAAGGATCAAGATGCTCTTTTCACAGATGCTGTGCTGGAAGCATTTTAGTTCTCTGTTCACTGCATAACACAAGTATTTAATATCCAAATAGTCAAAAAATGATGATAGTAGTTCAGCTATTGAGTATCGAGTCTTTTACATGACTTGAGCTTGTTCGAGCCCCTTTATAACTCAGGAATTATTTGATCTCTATTCATATCACTGCACATACCTATTTCTTTTCAGCAGGTCTGTGAGGGAGAGAGAGAGTCGTACCAGAAAGAGCTCCAGTTCCTATGATGTCTCATGCAGCCCTTCTCTGCAGAGCCGCACGCTGCCCCCAGAGGAGGTGAGGAGCCAGGCTTCTGATGACAGCTCACTGGGCAAGATCTCCAACATCCTGATGATCCCACGGCCTCATCTGCACCAGTATGAAGTCAGCAGCTCTTTGGGCTATACCAGCACCAGAGGTCAGCCTGAGGCAGATGGGAAATACCTTAGGTGGTGAGGGGAGAGAGAAGATGGAAGGTCGTGTTGGTCTGCCAGGCCAGCACAGGGAAGATGGTGCTCACATTAGCAGTCATGCTACAGCTTTTCTGCAGCTCCAGCTACGGCTGGGTACACATTCTCCCTTCATCCTTGTCAAATTCCATTGCATTTTTTTAATTGGTTTGTCCTAAATAGAAGTGTCCTGATACTGATTTGCTCTTCCCCCTTGCTTATTGCCTTCCTTAATATTTGACTGTTCTCCTGTGCCTGTCTGCAAATGTGGATGTAGACAAGGAAGTATTTATCATCCAGGTCACCTATAATCTGAAATGAGAGTTAGCCTTAGCAATGAGCCCCAGGGGACCCTGCTTATAACTTCTCTCTGTGGGGAGTTGTTGTTGTTAAGAGCCACTTTCTGGATCCTTCCTTTCAACAAAGTACTGCTGAGCTATTTTGGTGTGTTAGCAGTGGTGACGGTCTCCTTTTTTATTTTCCTTTCTAATTTAATTTCATTCTCAGACAGAATGTGATGTCTTCACAAGCCTATTTCTAGGTAAATTGTATTCCTCCCGCAACTGCTTAATCTGTAGAACTCTGTCCCTGCAGGCTCTTCATGCTCTTTTTTCATGTACTTCTGTCTGACACTTAATATCATATTTGTCCTGTTATTTGGATTTGGAATTGGATTTGCTGGTGTGAGACTGCTGTCACACAGGGACCTTCACATTGCATTTACCTTTTCACATATTCTCCCCCTTCCATCAGTTAATATATGCATAGGTGATCTGGTATTTTTGTTACTTCTTCACTTTGAAGAATAGTGACTCAGCTGAAGGTGTGCACTGGCTGGGGATGTTTGTAGAGTAGGAGTGGTGAGGAGGGAAGGGTCAGAGTAATTGGTATTTTTCACACATTCTGATTAGCAGTATGCAGTGGTGAGACCCTACCTTCTCTTTGAGATTTCTATTTGTTGAACAGAGCAAATGCTACTTAGTCATCTAGTTTATTTCTCTCTCCTATTTCTAAATAACTGCATTTATGTTCTACTGAATGGTAAGGACTAGCTGCAAGCTTGTTGAGATCTTGTGTCCCATGTCTTCTGGAAATAATCCCATATTTAAGCTGTCAAGTCTGAATGTTAGAAAAAATGTACACATCACTCAGTTGTGCCTTCTGCTATGTCTTTGGTACTCATTCTGAGGCTTCTGATATGTCATCTCAGTCTTTTGTTCTGATTTCTCAGGAATTCTCAAAGCTCTGAGTAAATTCTTCATAGCTGACTTTGCTTAGTTGGCTTCGTTGAGTATAAAGTGACACGGTATTCAGTAATGCTTTAATGGCAAGTGAAATAGTATTCTTTCTTGTCTGGATTCTTGTTTATGTTGCAACTTGCAGGCTGGATTGAAATTGATTTCATCTTCTCACCTTGCCTGTTCCTCAGCTCTCCTTGTTCCCACTTTCCTTGGGGAGTCTTCATATCCCTTAGCAGCTCACTCTGTTACTTGGTTTCTATGTGATCTTGCACTGACTTTAAGTTGTGTTTTCTAGATGTCCTTGAGAACATGCTGGAGTCTCAGCAACGTGACTCCAGTGCCCCTGGGAGGTTCCATGTTGGCAGTGCAGAATCCATGCTGCACATTCGCCCTGGGGGGTATACACCCCAGCGAGCACTGATCAATCCGTTTGCTCCATCCCGCATGCCCATGAAGCTCACATCTAACAGGAGGCGCTGGATGCACACCTTTCCTGTGGGTAAGTCAGTTTCATAGCTTGTTAGATAACGAGGGATTTTTGCCTGTCCAACAACAAGAAAACCAGTGTGACATCTGGTGTCGGAGTACTCTGCACTGTAACGGAGGCTGAACTAAGTGTATGGACTTAGTAAAGCAGAAATTCTCTTTTTGGAGTTATCATCATCTGTTGCTAAACTTGCAGCATCAGTTGCTGTGAAACAACCTTATACTACATAGAGGCTGTTGAAATGAATCTTTGTAAGTAGGCCCACTAAAATGTTTAGAAGAATATTGTATTTCTCCTGCATCAGAGAAGATGCCAGAGGTTCAAATTTTATGAAAATTTCCTAAACCTGCTTTCTTAATTTCCATCAGTTATTACCTGTAGCATTGACAAAAGAGGGGTACAAGTGAATGAGGACTAATGAGGAACCAAGGCAGATGAGGTGAATTAACGATCAAACTGTAACTGTGCAGGTCCATCAGGAGAAGCTATCCAGATCCATCATCAGACTCGTCAGAATATGGCAGAAATGCAGGACAACGGGCAGCAGGATTTGACACACTCCTCTGCTGAACTGCTGGAGCTGGCTTATCATGAGGCAACTGGCAGGTGAGGTCCTCAGGATCCATCTGTGCAGACTTTATGTAAATGTACTTTTTCATTAACATTTTATATGTGTTACAGTAAGGTAGTGATAGGCAGTGATATTTCATTCAAGGAAGGTGTGTGAGTATCTGGTTCTCTACCATCCTGAGAAGATAGTGCATTGCTTATTGCCAGAGGCAAAGAAGAAAATAATGTGAATAGACATGGAATATTGCTGCAGCTTTTTCAGTACGGCTTTTTGTGCCTATTACCATATCTGCAAACAGCAGCAGCAGCATGGTTGTGAAGGCTCAGCTAAGATGGCAGGCTGGTTGCTTGTTATTTATTAAATCAGTTCTTACTAAAAGTATGGAATGGCGTGAGTGTGGCAAGTATTTGTGGTAAAATACAGGCTGTTTTGGTTTTCTTTAGACATGCCAGTTCCCGGCATCCAGGTGACAGTGCCTCCTTCCTGAGCTTCAGTGGAACAGAGGAGTATTCTAATGGTCTGGCTGGCAGCAATGGTGCAGGTAAAGCAGCAGTGACAGAGCATGGTGCTGGGGGACACGGCCCTTGTTAGCAGTGGCAAAGTAGTGTAGTCAGTGCAGTCAGAAATTATGGAAAATAGGTGGACCAGACATTTCAAATAAAAGAATAATAGAAAAAAAAAACAATTTTCAACTTTCTTGCTGTTATTGAGTGAAGCACTTTCTTTTGATTTTAAGCACTCAGAGCATGGTGCTGCTTATACCAAATGTTATTCACACAGCCCAAAATATTTAATCACATTTTAAAGAGAACTTCAGCTTTCAGCTGAAGATCAACACTGTCTTTCTTACCTTACCAGAGACCTGGAGTAGTAGAAATTCTCAGTTATTTTTTTTTTTATCCTGTAACTGGAACAAAATGTCCCACTAACATTCTGGTGTGGTGTCTGATTTTTGCAGCCTACCTTCTGATTTTAGGCACATCCTTTTTAGACAGGACATATGGAATTTGTTCAGAACTCATTTTCTGAGTGGAGTTCCTTCTATAGGTTTTGTTTGAATACTTTTCATTTTTGTGCTTTGCTTTTTCTGCCTTCCACATAGCAATTGCCAGAACAAACAAAGTCTGAACTGCATTTCAGCTGCTGGGTGTAATTGGCACAACACAGATGCAGAGCAATAAACATACTTGCATTTTATAAAAGCCTTACACGTCCGTAGATTGGGTATAAATCGTGGATATGGTGGAAGCTGATCTGTGTCTGTCTTTGTGAAAGTCATTATGGGTGCCTTCCCTGACTAAACTCCCTCAGCCATCTGTGGCTGCCATAGTGTGACTCAGTCATTTGACTTATGTTTCTCCCTTATGCTTTAAGTCACCTGTGAAATGGAACAGTTCTTGTCTTACTTCCAAAAATATGGTTTCTCGGTGGGTCTGATTGGTTCTCCTCTGCTGCCCACAGCATGTTTTGCTGCAGTGTGTGCCTCGCAGTGAGAAATTGCTGCATCTGTTTACGCTGACATTCAGTATGGTGTCTCTGTAGTCCAGCAGATGGTAGGTGCAGTTCAGAGCAAATAAATCTGGTTGCAGTTCCCTATTTAGATGGCAGATGGCATCAGTGGAGTTGATGAAAGATGAAGGCCAATTTGAGCTGTCTCTGCTGTTTTACTAGCATCATCATGGAGGCAGATAACCATCCTTTCTGTTGGGAAATGCTATGTAGAATAACAGGTGTGGTGTTGGTATCAGCTTCCTGGATAAATCTATAAGTCAGGTTTTAAAAACTTTTTCCTTTAAATGTTTGGAGGCTGCTTTTTTAAATCTTGAGCCTGGCAAGGGATAGCAATGTAGTTTGTATTTGCTGAATCAAGAAGATCAGTTTTTTCTTTTCTCTTTTTCTCCATCGCAGGCAAAGAGATGAATATCTGTTATTTCCTTTCTTGCTGCTCCTGTGCTTTATGAAATTGTTCCCTTCAACTTCTCCTCTGTTCATAAAATGAGGAAAACCAAACAAAAACATTTCGGTTTTGGATACTGAATATATTTAAAAGCACTTGAACTTCTGACACTTTGCAAGTTAAATAATTACAAGTGATGCTTTTTTGGTTTTGCTTACTTTTTTATGGCATCTCCTTTTCAAGGTGTTTCACCATTTTGGAGAGGTTNCACTTCTAATGAAATTTTGTCCATGTTGTTTTCTCCTCATTAGCTGCCTTTGCTGTTCTTTTTGCTGTGCAGAAGCCTGAGCTCTTTAAAGGGCATAACATGTAATATTCTTTTGCTCTCTTTTGATTTATTTTTAAGTGGAAGTGAATTGCATAATTGCTTAAAATAAAATATATATTTTTCTTTCTTGTAGGGATGAACCTCAAAACTCAGAACAAGGATTCATTGGAAGATGCAGTCTCTAACTCTCCAGATCCAAGTAAGCAGGAGGAAGGTTTGGAAAAGAGTTTGCATAGGTGTGAGGACAGGGAGGGAAAGGGCATATGCTTATATAGAAACATAAGGAGGTGGTAGGCAAGAAACTGAGAAGCCTACTTGCCTTTTGGCAGTAGTTTATTTTGCCCTACAGTAATTGTCAGGATCTCCCTATATTGTGTGTCTCGCTGATTGAGGTTCTACATCTCTTAATATACGAAATTGTCATATTACATCTGAAATTCCTTTTCTACCAGATGCTACTGTGTAAAAACCTAAAGTGGCTGAGCTCTGATCTGCTTCTCAGTATGGAAAGCTTGCTTGGCACCAGCTCAGGGAAGCAGAAGTAGTACAGTCAGTTTCTGACTTTGGTATCATTTATTGAGAAATACGCACCTTCATCTAATACAGAAATAAGTGTGTGACTGCTCAAGAAAACACTTTCTTTGTAACAGTCCTGTGTTTTTCTTCCTGTTAATGGTAACATCTTTATAATAAAATAACTTTGTAAGACTTCTTTGAGAAGAAGTTAAGAGTTAGTGGTTGGCCAAGTGCCTTGTTACAGATTTGCTGAGGGAGGGTAAGATGTACTGCAATGGTGAACTGATCGCTTGAGATAGCTCAGTTAGCTGTTGCTTTTTAATGTCTAGTTTTAGATCTTTTTAATCTTGAATCTGCAACATAACTCTAGAAGAGGATGTGGGAAAGGATTGCTTTTGAAGTTAATATTTTTCTGGTCTTCCTACCCCTCTGGATCTGTCTTCTGTTTTTATAACTGTAGAAATGCTCCCTTGTCTGCTGTTGTACTATTCCAGAAGGAGGCTGGTCTGTCATTCTCTGCTCCTCCCCAGCTCCTTCTGCAGTTGGCTAGGATGCAAAGCTGTTCTGATTTTCTTGTTCAGACTTGGAATGCTCATCTATTTTATTAATATTGTGTAAATGCACCTGACTTGCTGTAGTTTTGGCAAAGTGGTGGCTATTTTGGCTTTAGCTTTCAATCAACAGAAAATTAAATGCCTTAACTTGGAATGCCATTTGCATGATGGGATTGAATTAGCACGTGCACTGCATTGTTTAACAAACTCTGTCTCTTTCTCTCCCTCCCTTCTTCCTGTCTTACTTTCCTTCTCCCTCCCCATTCCACCTCCTTTTTGTTCCTGTTGTCCGTATGCCAACTCCGTACTTGTCCTCCATTCCTCCTAACATTCCTCTTCACACATTTTCATCTCCCTCTGCACCCAATTTTTTCATGGGTGACCATATATGCCCCCATTGTCTCCCCCAATGATGCAACGAGGCAGTTCTGACACTGTCTGCTCCCCCCGTAGTGCCAGGCTTCTGTTGTACAGTTGGAGTGGACTGGAAATCTCTCACTACTCCGGCATGTCTCCCTCTTACCACGGACTACTTCCCCGACCGTCAGAGTCTGCAGAATGATTACACTGAGGGTTGCTACGATCTCCTCCCAGAGGCTGACATGGACAGGTTTGGCCAGCACCTTTGCTATGAAGTGTCTTGTGTTGAATCAAGAGTGCTTTAGGTGCAGTTGATAGGAGATGAATGCTTTGTGGTTTATACAGGAGAAAAATGACTTGCTAATATCACTAGCAGCAAAATACTTCATTTTTTCTCATTTCAGTGATAATTTTGCACCTTTTCTGATGTTACCATCTGACAGTATTATATTCTATGCTTTGTTAGGAATGGTTTGCTTGCAGTTTTACTTCATATTCTGTTGTAGTTTAATCAAAAAAAAAAAAAAAACCAAAGCTAACACTTTTGTTAATCTGTTTTCTGTCAATTATCTTGGAAACTCTAAATAAGTAAATAAGCAAATGCACATGTACACACAGTATTTAAAATGCTTATCCCCACTTTCAGGGATATTTAGTTTAAAGAACCTTGGAGGAAATTGGTATTAGCTGGATAAATACATGTTCTTGGCTTCTCTTGGAGGTCTCTGATAACTGTTCTTCAACTGCTATTTTGTTTTTTCTTGCCTGAAGCTGTCTTATCTTTTTAAATATCTTTCAAATCTTTCACAATTTGTAAGAGACCAGAAAGACTTGTGCATGTTGCTGGTTTGGGGGAACAAAGCTAAGTATTAGGATGATTGAAACACATAGGAAATAGCAGGATTAAAGAAAAAACACCAAGAAATATCCCTTTATATCAGGAGGGCAAAGTTCAAGAGAAGAAGTGGTTGTAGTACCATGATCAGAGACTCAGCATCACTGTGCCACCTTAGCTGCTGGCTGGTGTTTGAACTGCCTTTAGGTTTCTCTCTGCTCTAGGCTTCCTGCTGTGGGAGAGGGTGGAGCACTGCCTGCCCACCTGCAGTGCTGAGCTCTGCTGGAGATGTACAAACTGCACTGAGTCTCTCTGGAAAGTGCTGTAATGTACATGATGTATTTGTTGGAAGTTTAACACCTGTTGTAAGCAAATCTTTTGGACTCTGCGTCTGTTACTGGTTTGAAAACTGTTCTCACAGACATTATTAATAAGTATTGCCAGGTAGCTCATCATCACCTGTTTTAAGCAGAAAGGTACCCATTTTTCTCTCCTTTTCCTGCAGGTTGGCTTTCACAGGCAGAGTGCTTCACTTGCACAGAGCCCAGTGTAGGAATAAATCCTCACTTAGGAAACAGAGCTAAGAATAGGTGTGTGGTCAGCTTCCTGACTCTAGTCTCTTTCTTCACCTTTGTGTTTAGGAGAGATGAGGAAGGAGTGCAGATGACAGCCCAACAGGTATTTGAGGAGTTTATTTGTCAGCGTCTCATGCAAGGCTATCAAATTATTGTGCAACCCAAACCACAGAAGTCAGCCACAACTGTGCCACCCCCGCTCAGCAGCAGTCCCCTTTACAGTCGAGGTGGGTGACTTTGGATTGAAAGTGAATTCTTTTGTCTTTCTCTCCACCTGCCAGTACCAGTAGTTTCCATGAATCAAGCATAGATACTCATTGAAGCCATTGTTTTGGGGTTTTTTTTGTATATGTTTTGGGTTGTTTTGTTTATTTGTTTGATTGTTTTGGAGTTGGTTTCTTTTTTTTGTTCTTTTTGTTGTATGAAAAAATTTGGTGGGAGAGAGCCTAATCTGGGGCAGCACAAACGACTCAGCTGCACCATGAAGGAACAGTCACAGGATGTTTGAAATGAAGTAAGAAAATGGCCTCATGTTCATGGTGGTGAATCCAGATTTAACATGGCTTGAGTGTGCTTTGGGTGAATATCTCTTAAACACAATTCACATGGTGTCCGTAGAGCAGGGAATATACAGACATAGGATGCAGTTCTTACTCACTGGTTTGGGAATGAGCAGCAAAGCTCCTTTTGTAGTGTCAAGCTTAAGTTGTTAGTTTTCCAGAAATTAAGGACAGAGAGGAAGGGAAGGTGGAGCTCAGCTTTACTGTTGCAGCCACCAGTTTCTCAGCACTTCATACTGTCTGTTTGCTAATTGCTAATATCAGACTGAAGAAATGCATTCACAAATGTTAACTGTAAGAACAAAGGGCTAATTGTGCAGATGTCCCTTAAAAAGGTCACCTGAAAGATATCTTTGAGTTCAGAAACCTGGCTCTGGAGGCTTTTTTTTATAGGTACAGTTTGTTGATACACTTTTGGACGTTGCAGTAAGCTAAAAGAGTGTGTGTGCTTTTCTTTTCACAACTAGGCCTTGTTTCAAGAAATCGACCAGAGGAAGAAGATCAGTACTGGCTGAGCATGGGCCGTACTTTCCACAAAGTAACATTAAAAGACAAAATAATTACTGTGACTCGCTATCTGCCCAAGTGAGTATCTCTTTGTTTGAGCAGTTTGTTGATGTTCAGACGAACATGCTCTTCCAGCTGCCTGTACTTGAAAGAATGTACTGTAGGGCCTTCTGTCTCTTTAGAAGAAACAGAAGCACTGCTATTGATAATGCTGACATTAAGATTTGTGTTGTCTTTTTTCAGGTATCCATATGAATCTGCTCAGATAAACTACACTTACAGCTTGTGCCCCTCTCACTCTGACTCCGAATTTGTCTCTTGCTGGGTAGAATTTTCCCATGAGAGATTAGAAGAGTACAAGTGGAATTACTTGGATCAGTATATCTGCTCTGCTGGCTCAGAGGATTTCAGGTGAGAGCTCCTTTTCCATCCAGACTGTTCTGTGTCCTAATTTCCTCTTTCCCATTTTGACCTAAAATTTCTTCAAATAAGTTCAGCCTACAAACGTTCAGTACCCCAGGGAGAGTAGCTGGCCTGCTTTCACTTGTGAGCTGCTAATAGCTCTGACCGTTGTAGGAATCTTACTCAGGGCTGCTGTTGCCTTATCTGATCTTTGATAGAAAATCTTGACTGCAAAATTCATCACAAACAGAAACTTTTATTTCTCTGCTATAAATGCAAAGAAGTATGGGGGCTTTTTGTACCCTGCAGATGGTTTGTTTGGCTTCTTACTCACTTCTGGATCTGACTCAAAACTTCCATTAGGTGGGAAATCTCCACTAGTGTCAGTAGCTTTATTGGTGTCTTCTCTCAACAACACCAGTGCTTCTGTCTCCTCGTTTCTCATCAGGTCTCAACCAAAATGCTTACTGATGTAATGTGTACCTCAGACTTTCCTTTTTCTTTACTTATTTTTGGGGACAAAGTCTTTGTAGCCTACCTTTTACAGAAAAGAAAATACATCCCCATGATACAGTTAATTCTGAAGATGGCCTTGGTTTCTCATTCACCTGCAATGTGTTGGAATACTTCCCAGTGGTATTTGTTTTGCTGACCACTCCATGCATGTCTGCCTTTTCTCACACAGAGATAGCAGAATGAGATGTTTAGTTGCTGAAATTTACAGCTGGCAGATCTACTTACTGTAAAATCCTTCATAGGAGGCGGTGCTGAACTTTCATGTCTTCCATGTTCCTTCCTTCAGCCTTATTGAATCACTGAAATTTTGGAGGACTCGCTTTCTCCTTCTGCCTGCCTGCATCAGTGCCACCAAGCGTATCATGGAGGGAGAGGTGCACTGTGATGTGTACGGAGACAAGCCCCGTTCTGATGAGGAGGAGTGGCAGCTCCTCGATGGATTCATTCGCTTTGTGGAAGGTTTGAACCGCATTCGTCGGCGCCATCGATCCGATCGAATGATTCGAGTGAGTCAACTTCTAGTTGGGTGAGAAGCTGAAGGCACCTCTTGTAGTTCTTTCCCATCTTTTGAGTTTATCTGCACAGGCTAGTAAAGCATTCACAGGGATAGCTGAGACAATCCCAAGCAAGCGAGGGTAACTGCCCGTGTATGTGTGTGTGTCTGGACATGCAGCACAGTGCCCTGCCAAAGGACATATTATTTCAAATCTGAAATAGTATGGTCATATTAGCTCCTTGCTGCTACTTCACTAATTAAATTAATTAAATTTGCCTGGAATGGGTATCTCATGGTGCTGTGGCTGGAGCCAGAATGGGAACAGTCAGCTCACTCAGTGAGAAGCCGAGCTCATCTGCACAGTATACCTGTGCTTCAGCCAGCTGGTCTGCCCATAGCAGGCAGTCTGTTTACAAGTGTACATTGCTTTGTGCTGTGGTTGTAGTTAGCCTGGATGCATTGCAGCTTGTGATACAGATCATTGGTGGAAAGAGATCTGTGAGGGAGTGAAGCTGACAGCTTCTCCTAGCTGAGCTGGCTGCGTGCTTCAGACTTAGTGTGGGGGGAGGTTGAGAAAAGGGAACCATACAGGTAAATTCCTGACAAACAGTAGTTTTAAGAGGATCACGAGAAACCGATTATTAAATTCTCTTCAAATTCAGACACTGAATAAGATGATTTATTTCAGAGTAAAGCCACCTTATCACCAGAACAATACATGTTATATTTTGACAGCAGCACCCATACAAAGCACCAAACTGGTCCATTTCTTGCTTACCTACAGTTTACCTCCCTTCTTAAAGTTTGATTAATGAACCTCTGCTGATGTGAGGTGTTGTCTTCTTACTTATAAGTTATACCTAGCTTGACCAAGTCTGTGCTTTCATTTTTCCTTTGTTAGAAAGGGTCTGCCATGAAAGGCTTGCAGATTGCTGGTCCAATTCCCACCCACTCTCTGGAGCAGTCTGGGCCTCCCATTGGGAAGAAAGGAACCTCAGCACTCTCAGCGCTGCTGGAGATGGAAGCCAATCAGAAGTGAGTCTCTACAATGAGGCTGTGTGAAGAGCTCTAGGATATCCTTTATGCATATCCTCCACCTGGACTGATGAAGGCAGGCTGGGGGAACTGCTGAAAAAGGGGATGTGGGATCTTGCTTCTTCACTAATGTTGTAGCAGAGCTGGGGGTATACTGGGCTATTCCAGCTACTTCTTTCTACTGTGTTTCTGTAATACTCACAGAGTGAAGAGACTGGAAAAGAGCAAGGAGTCTCTAGAAGTGCATGTTCAGTTGTTTAGAAAGAGCTTTGTATGTAGCCTCTCAGTCTGTCACATATGGAATGTGTCAGCCATTTCTGATTTGCCAGTACAGTCGTATCCATGTAAGAGCTTGACTGGAACACAAGTATACACCATGTCTGTAAAGTAGACTCCATATAAATATTGGGTAATGCATGTAGCCCAAAGAAAATACCTTGTTTGCACTGATGACATTTATTGAAATGCCTGTAAAACTTCTGAGGTCCTTTTTCAGTACAGATCTAAAATGGTTCAAAGAAACTCAGAATGCTAATACCAGATATGCTGAAAACACAATTGAAAACACTTTTGCTGTTAGATATGTAAGAGATTTTACTAATGGTAAGAAAACTGAGTAAGTTCAAGGGTCCTTGTTGTTCATGGGGGGTAAAAAGTACTTATAATGCCTTGTATTGGCACTGTGCTTTGGAGCGTGGAGAATTAAATGTCTGAAAATACAGTAGTGACCCTCCACAGCAGTTGTCTTCAGGCAGAAGCTGACAGTGTTTGAAGGAACTCTGAATTCCTGCCTTTGTTTTAGGAGTCTGGGAGAGCAGCAAGCAGCAATGCTTTCTGGGAAGAGCTCTGGGCAGCCTTTGGAGAGTGGGAGCATTGCTATCACTCCCACCTATATGGACAGCCCTCGTAAGGTAAAGCCTGTTTGGTCTTTTTGTAGCTACTGTTTTTACGTAAGAATCTCTCACATAGTAGAGGATTATTCCTCTACGAACATGACTACCTCACACTCCGTTTTACTCTCCAATCCAGCAAGTGGTCCCATACCTGGGATGCCCTTAACCCTTTGTGTCTAAAGGTGTAAGGAGAGGTTGGGGCACGACCATCCTCCAAGTCTTGAACACTGGTGGAATCTCTGGGATGTTAGCTCAACATTTGCTACAACTTTTCTAATTAACATGGTATTTATTAATTAGCCCATTTCCTCTTCTGGCAGCACGCTTCAGTCAGGGTTTCATTTTAGCTTAAGTAGTACAGTGCAGTCTACATCTACTTGGTGGCTGTCTTTCAGAGCAGAGTTAAGCTCTAGGCCGTGACTGTGTGAAACTTCAGTGAAATTTTAACAGCAGAAACTCCAGTCACTTGTTTCAGTTTAGAGAGGATGCGTTCTTGGATTATGATTTAGATACCATTCCTTCACTGACTGGACTTCAGACTGAAGAAGACTATCCTGGAGCTTTCTTCACACACTTAGAAGTCTGTGCTGTCCCTCAGCCTTCCTGTCCACTGTCCCGTGAGTGCCCTGAGAGGTAGAACTCCACATCCAAGTCCAACTAGAAATAATAATTATTTTTCTGTGTTCTGGCATGGAGGTCTTTCAGCAGGAGTAACAAGGAACTGATACAACTGTTAGATAATACACGTGAAAGTACGACCTGTCTTAGGTTCAACAATTGGAAGAATTGCAAAGAAAAACTTCTCAGATTCCCCACTATCAACTGGCTGGATACTTACCCATCTCTTTTAGCATCTCGTGTTTCAACATCCACCCTTCTGTGTCACCACCAGGGACAAGCATTGCAGTATTCTGGAGTCTGGGATGCTGCTAGCTGAAATGCGTCATCTTAGTAGTGAACACCTAATGAGAGTGTTTTCAGAACAGCAGATGGGATCAGTAGCAGGTCATCCTTGGCTTGGAAAAAGTGGGTGCAGAAACTGACATTAGAGGCGTGTTGACAAACTTCCAGATTTAGGCTTTGCATTTTCTTCAGACATTTTGGAAAATCATCTCATCAAACGTCCCTCTTTAAATACAGAAATTATAAGTGTTTCTTTCTACTACTAAAACTGGTGAAAATTCCACATAGGATGCAGAAGAATGTGCATGGAGTTGTTCTGCACTGCAGAGGGAAAAAGACAGAATTGTCTTCCTTAGCAATGGCTGCCTGTTCTGGCACATTAGTGTGCTAGAAACAGTGTAGCAGACCTTTTGCTATTAGCAAGAGCTATTGACTAATGCTATTGCCTGTGATTTTGAAAGTTAATTGTATTCGAAAACTTCTCTAGAGGGGTAACTGTAGAATCTGGAAGAGTGCCTTATAGGTTGTAAGCCTTTTAACTCCTCTAGTAAACACTCCTATAAATATTTGTGCTTAGAAACTCGGAGAGAGGCAGTTGGGATCTGCAAATGGATGGCTCCCACTTGTTGGAATGGTTCCAGTGAGCAGGTAGCCTTATCAGGCAACTTTGTGCACACTTGGAAACATCAGCAAGTGTGTGCCTTGTGTTTCCAGGACACACTCACCCATTAGAGTTCATGGGTATGGCTGTCTGCTGCCTGGAGACTTACAGCCCAAGTACTGACAAATTGTCACAGCTGTGTGCTCTGTCAGCAGCCAAGGGAGCAAATCCTTTTCTGAGATGCTGTTTAGTGCTGGAGATGTTCCAAAGCAAAACTGAGCCACTGGCTCCACCTCATCTCTCTTTCAGAGTGGGACTGACAAGTCACTTCAGCCAGTTGCTGCACAGTGCATAGTTATTTAGTGCAGTAAGTTAGTCTGATGCATCATCTGTTTGCAGAGTCTTTGCCCTAATGGATACAGATTGCCTGGCATTATTTCTGCACTCTGTAAATTGCCAGCCACGTAACCCTGGCGTTGATTCTTTCCTGAAAGTGTTTTGTACGTATGTACCAGAGTAAGCATCCTCTTAACTGCAAGCTAGATGAAATATTTGACCTAGGGAGCAGCATAAATAATTGCAAAGAGAGAATGAAAATCCAGTCAAGTTCTACTGCATTGTCTTTATGATAAGAGAATCTTGACATATCTTTGAATAGCAGCAGGGGGTAGATTCACCCAGGGTTTCTGAGTAGGCAGGGAACATAGCACAGGGAGTGCCTGTTTTGATTTTGCATGAAGTATTAAATACAGTGTTGGGAAGATCTTCGTGACGGATTTTTCTTCCCTTTTCTTTGCGCCCCACTAGACCTGCATTTGACAGGAGCAGTATGCTTCCTGAAAAGAGCTGCTTTGCCTCTCCCTCTGTATCATCTGAATGATTGACAGACTAGAAAAAAGCTGGCCTTCTCTGAATGATACACACGTGGTTCTACAATACTGCATCGCTACTCTACTTCGCATTTGGGATGAAAACCCACTTTAGAGCTCAAGTCTTTCTCCTATAGAGTATGGAGGGAAGGCCATGGTTTTGAACTGACTTCTGATCAGTGCTGTTTTCAAAACTTTGGAAAAGCAGAAAAGCATCTGTGCTAAGGAAAAGCAATGTCTTGATACAGAGAGAGAAAGCAAGGGGCTGTGTGTAACTCCTGATTCTCTGCATTCTGCTGCACCTGACATTCTGGATCTGTTTGGGATTTACATTCTCCTCTTACTTTCTCTCTGTGGTCATTTTCGTACTTGCACAACCTTGTATTTGCTTTTCTTCGTCTCCTTGTTCCTGTTGCCATTAATGGGCCTACTTCCTCTGATGCCTTCAGGATGGGGCCTTCTTTATGGATTTTGTTCGCAGCCCACGCACAGCTTCAACCTTCTGCTCACAGGTTAGTTTTGAATGGGGTCTTGTCATCTCTGGCTTTTGGACTGAGGCAATGGAGAGCATTGGTTGTCAGCATTGGTTGTCTTGAGCTTGCAACTTCAGGAACCTGTGCTAGTTTCCAGATCTGCTTGTTGGAAGAGAGATGTCCAAGCATTAAAAGCACGGAGTGACCAGTGGTGTAGGGTGTGACTCTTTCCTTCTGCCATTCAGTACTTTTTGTGTGCTTTGGATATTCACATGCCCTGCTTTACTGTCCTTTGCATTACTGTCTTGTCACCTACTGAGGCTTTTCTTTTTGTGTTTCAGTAAGTACTGTTTTTCCGACTTCCCTTGCTAAACAAAATGACAACAGCTTGCTTGTCTCATTCTCAGCTGAATTTCTTGTGTGATATTTGACTGACAGGTGGCTCGGAGGAGATTCACATCGTGTCCTTGGGTTCTTAACTGAGGGCAGAAAATACTGTTTTCAACTTGATTTAAAAGAGCCTTTATGACAGAAGCTGTTTGTACACCTAACAGCAGTTAAGAGTTAGCAATAATGCAGTGCAACCATAGAAACTAACTGCTGGTTGAGGTAAGCTCTGAGAAGGGAGAGTGGTTTTAGCTGAGTGTGAGGACTGTAGATTCCACGTGAGCATTTGCCATTTTTGGCTGCCCAAAAAGGGACATCTGCCATTGCAGCGGGAGAGATCCTTGGGATGCGAGAAATGAGGAGGGGGAAAAAAAAAAAAACACAAAAAACACCCTCAAAAAAACAGCAGGATTCTGCTCTCTGGCTATCAGACCTCTAAGTCAAACTCTCAGCTTTGTGATTTTTAGCTGTGCATGTGCTGTGGATTCGTCATGTCAGATCAACCCTCATATTTACACCAACTTGAGTTGCTAAGTTACTCTGCTGTTCACATTTCTCTCCTCCACCTTTCTAGCTTTTATATAATATGCCTTTCCTAAGCCATACGTGTTAAAGACAGATGGCAATTACAGCCTGTACTTTGCTGAATCTTTCATGTTCTTTCTGAAATGATTTTATGTTAATTTTTGAACTAGTCAGTCTACCGTGGAATAGTGCAAGCGTTCCTGCGGGAGGAAAATGTTCTTGTTGTCTCGGTGACACAGGTGTGGGTGGGTGCCAACCAGCCTCCTGATACTACCCTAAGAAAGGAAGGAAGATGAGCTGATTTTGTGCATTATGAAACTTGAATTCTGTATGGTACATTTGCACATTTTTGTCTGAGAGTTGAAACCATTTTCTCTAAGTGCTTACTACTTTCTCGTAGTGACTAAGTTTCCAGTTCTGTCCATTGCATGTTTATAATCACACTTACATTGAGATCATCAGGTTGGGACTGGTGTTGCTGATTTGTCAGTAGTTCTCTTAACACAGTTGTTGCTGGGTTGGTGATCCTTGTCCTTACAAGGGTCACTATGGAATACCAGCATTATTGGGAATGTTGTGTTTGTCAGTAGCTCTGTAGTGATAACACAAGCAAGGCTGCATTTATCCTTTCAGTGTACACCTGTGCTTGCTTTGCAGTGCTGCTTGTCCTTAACAAACTTAAGCTGAGTTGAAGACTGGGGGAGGAGAGGAAGAAAGGAAATGGGGAAAAGATTACCTCATAAATTTAATGAACGTGTTGCTCTCTTGACTCCTTGCAGGTCTCTATAGATCAATCAGTTCCTGCAACCTCAGATATCAATGCATTGATAAGCACAGGGCAGTCAGCTGAGAGAGGCAGCACTCAGAGCTTGGGAAGCTCCCAGAACGCAGGAGACCAAGGATTTGTCCCAGCCGGTGCTGCAGAGGGCGGGTAAGAGGAGCACAGCAGTGCTGCACAGTGTTCAGTGCAGCCCCCCTTCTGGTGTCGAGGAATGGGCACTTAAGCTGGAACCTGAGAACAAGATGTGCTGTGTCTGTCAGCACCAGAAGGCACTTGTCATAAGGCCTCACTGCAGCATTTCCACGTGCAGAAAGAGCAGCAGTAAAAATAAGCCTTGCAACCCAGTTTTCCAGAATTAAATGAACACAAGACCTGATTTCCCCACCCCTAAAAAGAGCTTCATTCTTCTAGAAATGAAGAATGAAGAAATTCTGTTTCTGAAATCTGTTAGCAGAAGACCAGGCTTTGATATGACATCTGTCTTCTGTCTGTTTAGCAAAGGCCCTGCAGGCCTGATTGGGTGGCGTAGGTTGTTGAACTCAAAGAGGATCCAACCTGGAGGCAAGACACCGGGGAAGGAAGCAGCATTAAAAATAAACTGTATTAGCACCTGCTATCCTGCAGCTGTATATTAAAGTTTAAAAAAAAAAAAAAAGAAGAAGAAAAAAGTCAGCTTCAAATTATTTGCTCTCATGTGGCTTTATCCCATGTGTGTGAATTGGGTCACTGTAGCAATGACCTGACAGCCTCAGGGGGAGAAAAAGGGTGTAGTGCCTCTAACTGTCCTTATTAAAATGGAAAAGGAAATAAATGTGACAAAGTCATTTTTCAGAAGAGAAGCAGTATTTTTCTAAGTGCTCATATTTGAAGAAATCTGGCAGCTCCCCTGTTTTTGAGCATGCTTCTGTTTACTTCCCAGCTCTCAGCAGTGTTCAGCAAGCTCTCTGACTTCCTCCTCCACCTTGATAGAGATTCTCGAAGCCATGAAACATCCCACGTAAGTTTTCAATCTAAATATGCTAAACATCTGTCTTGAAGTTTTGTAAGAGGATGTGGGGCATGGAGTCACTGAAAGCCACTGTCAGCTGTGGAAGAGTTTTTTCAGTTTCCTTTTGTTACTCAGTTCCAGTCTCTCTAGCAAGGCACTTTGCAGACATTGAGGTACCAGTACAGCAGCAGAGACTTCAATTATTAGAATTCCAGTTGTGCCAAAGCAAGAATTCTCAGTGAGGGTAACACTGAAGTGCTGTCATTGTCATCTCTCTGTCTCATTAGCAGAAACTAACGATATGTCACTTTGGGGGCATCGTGCACTTCTTGTCCCATATTTTTATCTCTTTTCTTTTTCCCCAAGTTATTTTTGTCTTGTAACTTAAAGGAATTGTTTTAAGGCCACGTTAATGCATTTGACTTGCTGTGATTCAGCACAGGGATCCAGCTGCTCTCTGAACAGAAGGGCCTCTCTCCATACTGTTTCATCAGTGCAGAAGTTGTGCACTGGCTGGTGAATAACGTGGAAGGGGTGCAAACCCAGGCCATGGCGATTGACATCATGCAGGTAAGGAACTATCAAAGGGTGTAGGGAGGGCCAAAAATACCCCGCTCTGTGAAGACAGTAGAATTATAGAGGAAAGCACAGCAATATTTCTTGATCCTTGTTAAAATCCTGTTCTTGATAGGTATTGAAAAATGTGTTCAACAGAATGAGGTTGTGAAGACATTACAGAAAATAACTCCTACCAACAAAATTTTCTACACCTCCTAGATGCTAGATGCTAGTTGGTGATGGGAATTACAATAAATGTGCATTCCCTAGTGCTACTTGATTTGTATCTTAAATTGTCAGTTTTTCTTGAAAAGCTCGAGTTTTTAGGATTCCATATCACAAAACAGCAGCATGCTCTTCAGAAGTAATATGTATTTTTCCATTCATTTTTGTAGTGACAGTTCTGTATAAATCTCCAGTTAGTTGCTGGTTGCCATGAACTCTCCATTGTGTTAGAACCACAAAGCACTACAATGTGATTTTCTTTTTTCTTTTTCTTTTTCTTTTTCTTTTTTTCCCCCATCTTCCGGTAATTAGTCTGGCTGATGATCATACACAAGCAGCATATGTCCTTTCTCTTATGGATGCTGAAGTATACACACTTGTGTATCTTGCACACTGTGTTCAAGAATCTCTTCCTTCCATATTGAACCGTGTTGGGGTAACTCTCATTCCTCTACTGAGATCCCATATCAATTAACAGAGAACATAGAATGTTTCTTACCTTCCTATAAATCCATCTACAAAACCAGAGCATGGTAAGGGAGGGAGGCAGACAGACATCTGTGGAAAGGTAAATGCAATTTCTCCAGAAGATAAGGACTTGTTACATTTACTGACTATCAAGAGATAACGTTGCTAATGTTCTCCTTAGGCATGTATCTGGACAAAAAGATGTCAGGAAAATACTGATTTCCAAATGTTCTTTAGCAACCTTTTATGTAACTGAAAGATTGACTTCTCCTTTTCCATTGTGTTGTTTTGTTCTATTTTTTTTTTGTTCAGAAAATGCTAGAAGAGCAGCTGATTGTCCATGCATCCGGAGAAGCTTTACGAACCTTTATTTATGGCTTTTATTTTTACAAGATTGTTGTGGACAAAGAACCTGACCGAGGTCAGAATTGTGTTACGAGATGTTCCTCATTACTGCTTTGCATAATTGCTAGCTTTACTTGATTCTTACGAGTGCTGCCACAGAAATGCACTTTGGCAGCAACGAAAAATACTCTGAAGGAGAGTCAAAGAAATTTAGACTTTGGGAATGTTATTTAAAAAGAAAAAAAAAAATAGCTGCTAATGACCTAATTTTTTTTTTTCCTTCTCTGTTTTTAGAAAGAACTACTTCTCTTTCTTGCTCTTGAGCACTTGTTTCTAACAGTCGCCTGTCCTTCCCCTTGCTTTCTGTTCAGTGGGCATGCAGCAGCCTGCCATGTGGCACACAGCTGCTATGGACGACTTCTCCGCCTTCCAGAGGAAATGGTTTGAGGTGGCGTTTGTGGCAGAAGAGCTCCTGCACTCGGAAATCCCGGCGTTCTTCCTGCCCTGGCTGCCCAGCCGCCCAGCCTCCTATGCAAGTAGGCACAGTTCCTTTAGCCGCAGTTTCGGAGGACGGAGCCAGGCAGCTGCACTATTAGGTAGATGCGCAGCACAGGTGACAGCTGGGGAAGTTCAAGGGGATAGTTTGAAGGGGGAAGAGCAGCCAGCCAAGGGTATGATCTCACGTGGACCAGCAATAAAGCTACAAATTTCATGCTGGCCTTACATGTGTCTTGCAGGTAAACTCATGTCTGAGGTGTGTTTCACTGGCTGGGCAGGACAATTTTTGCTTCTGAGTACTGGAGCATGGTTTAAAAAAAGTGTCTTGAAAAAAGTTCTATGTTCCTGAATCTCCCCACCATGTCATCCTCTAGAACTCAGAAAGAAGAACACTAATCTGTCTTCTTGTGGATCCAGAGAGACTCTTTCCAACCTGTGATGGCTAAGTTGTGAAACAGCAAAGCAACCAAACTGTACCTAAAATGACATGCCTAACTGCTTCCCAGTGGCAAGGGTCCCAGTCAGATCCAGATGTGTTAGAGAAGCCTTCTGTGATGTTGTGCTGGAGGCTTCTTGGCTAATCTGAATCATTTATAGAGAAGCTCCCTATAGCGAAGCCTGGAAGGCCCAGCTGCAGTGATCTCTGTAGTGCGGAAGCAGCCGGACTTGCATATCAAAGGTGATAATGCTGCTGGACAAGATACCATTGTAATATCTGAAATTTTGTAACGTGTGAAGTATAACACGACCACCAACAGCCCGTGAAACATACTGGGTGCATGTTTGACTTTGTTGCTTTGTCATCTTATTTCCAGGCCAGCCTGAGTCACTTGCTTTTGTTCCCTTTTCCTGTTTAAAATTACCAGAAAAATCATTGCTATGGAACTGTAGCTTCAGATTTATTAGATATATCTTTTAAAAGCCTGTCTCAATTAGGGATGAAAAGAAAATTCTGCTGTTCTCCTGTGTTGTATATTTGACCTTCTGAAGAGAAGTGATATTGGTTGTGCAATATCTCTTAAATCTGAAGTTACGGTAATCCTTGCTTATTTCTGAAAGCCCTGTTTGAAGAGGAACAGCATCAGAAGTGGGAAGGTGTTAAGGATGCAAGTTTGAACTAATGGTTAATTCCCTGCAGCCAACATATGTTGGATATTTTTCCTTGTCACACGATAAATCTGTTGCTTGGCCAGTGTCCAACCTCATTAGCTCAATGATTGGCCAGAGCCAAAGCCTGAACATGGGCTGGCATGAAAGCACTGTGCAGGCTGGAGGGGCTTGGGCCAGATCCTGTTCCTGCTCTGATCTCTTACTCACTACTTAGGCCAAGAAAACCACTTCACTTTTTGGTGTCTGTCCTCTTTTGTGAGATGAGAACGTGGAGACTCAGTAAGCTTGCACCTGGGGAAGTGGGCAAAGAAGCAGCCAGTGTATTCCCACAGTACGTGTTGCAGTGTACACCTGTGCAGCATTCGTTTCAGTTGTGACTATGTCCCTTCTGCTGCTTAAACTAATGTGCAGTCCTTGGAAGAATGAAAAGTGCCTCCAGATTGCCCATGTGGTTATTCTAGGAGTAATAGTGTATTGGAGTAAAATCCAGTGTGAAATTCTTTTCTTACAAAGGAGCTGTTTTAACTGATGTTTCTGTGCTGTCCCTCTTCTAAACAGAGTTCCCAAAAAACTTTACCAGCTCATCTGAGGCAAGGAGCTTTACTAAACCCAGATGACCTCTGGTCCACGTGACTTCATTTGTTCCTCTCTTGGCTTTGATTTGGTTGTGGTTTTTATTTCTTCCCCTCCCCACCTTCCCTAAGTGTCAGGCTGTGACATGAAATTGCATGCAAGCATTGCGAGCTCTGGAACAAGCTCCATGTATCTCTAAAATCTTTATCCCTCCCAACTCCCCTATGATGGCCCAGTGATTGTCGCCTTTCCCTTCCCAGTGGAAGTCTGACCTGTGATACACTTACTCTTGTCCCTTTGGATTGATGGCAATGCATGCACTAGCTATTGTAGTCATGTATGTAGCGTAGTCTGTGACTGGAGAATAACCTGCCTGCTCCTCTCCGATGTGCTCCACAACTCACTAGTTCAGTGCTCGCTAGTACGAGTCAATTGGGAAGCAGGTGAGTTCTCTTAAAATCAGCTCTACAGAAGCCAGGGTCTTTATTCTATCGAAATTCAATTGGTTTTAATCTGAAGCTTCTAAATTTTGAGCAACATGGATATTTCTCATTGGTTTGTAAGGTCCTTTGGATTAGTTCAGCTGGTTGGACTCTCTTCCTGTTGCTTTGCCTGTGAATTTACAGCTGCAGGCAAGGTGGAGAAACAGACTCCAGCCCTAATGGGGAAGCTGCATTATCTGGAAAAGCCGAAGGGAGCAGGGAGCTCATTCTTCACAGTGTGCTAGTTCAGACCCACTGGGCTGTGCTGTTACAGCTGACCTCTTAGCTAATGACTGGCATCTGCCCGACTAAGCTGCTTTCACTTTACAGCTTTTGGGATGTTGCTTTCCAACATCTCAAAACGGGATTCACGCTTTGTTACAAAACTGACACTGTAATCTTCTAATTCACATTGATAATCCACTGAAAAGGAGCAAGAAAAAGAGAATCCTGAGGTGCTGGTCTGTCTGTCTATGTCAGACCGACTCAGAAATGATACATTTCCCAAAGACAAACATGGGTTTTAATTACAAAACAAAACTGGGTGATGTTCTTCCATTTTTTTTATTCTTTTTTTTTCTCCCCTGTTCCTAAGCCACAGTAATGACAATGTAAAAGATTTGCTTTTAACCTTGAAAACTGTCCTGCCAACTCACAGTACAAGTTGGAGGGGGGACCTTTCCATCTACCTTGAGGAAGAACTTCAACCATTCTTCTAATGCCATTAAGTCATTAAATGATGGGGTCATTTAAAAGTTGACCAGGTAGAAGTGTGCACGTGTGTGCACATAAGCAAGAAATAGCAATATCCATCCCTCATCCATCCATTCAAAAGAAAAAAAAAAAGTTTTTCAACAGTAGTTTTGCAGCCCTTTGTTTCTGTCAGTTTTTAATTTTATAGAAATGTTAAATAATTATCTTATATAAAGAAAAGTTGAAAGTGACAACAGTGGTTCATAGCAGGACGTTGGACTGAAAATCAGGTGATCTGGATTCTGTCCTTGACCTCGCAGCCCACTGTATGACACCAGGTCACTTCCACTTGGCTTCTGTTTGTCTTTTGCCTGGTAGCTGAGATTTTCTTTCACCGGGATGCTGGGGTGTAGGGCACAAAGGGAGCTGGATCTCAAAGGGAGCTGGATCTTGGGCACTTGCTGCAAGGAACAGAAAGTGTTGCAGTGACTCTAACACTGCTGCATGAGTCTTGGCTGACTTTTCTTGCTTTGACAAAAACTGTTGGATATGCAGTGTTAGCTGTGCAGTAACGTGGGATATTGGTATGGGGTTAAAGAAACAAGTTTAATTTCTAATCTCTTTTAGCTGTGGAAAGTCCTGGAATGCTCCTGCCCTGTGCAACAGCACTGTGTTATGATTTCTGGTGGGGACACAGAGAATACTAAAACCAAACCGTGGCTGTGAAGGAGGTGGTGTTGCCTCGCCATTTTCACTTATGCCACCCGTCGCTTATTGATTAGCTTCTTGACTCTTGGTTCTGTCTCTTTATTGCAATTGAAATCTCTCTTGACTTCTTGGGAAGGTAATTCTATGAGACAGGCTCCTAATTTGAGTAATACTTCATTGTTTTTTTGTCTTTTTCAATCTAGATGAGCAGCATTCTGGGACTATTCTGCAACCCAAAAAAATATCTGGGGAGGAATGGGAGGGCAAATTCATTTCAAATAGCTTGTTCGTCTTGGTTTTTTGTTTGTTTTTGTCTTTATTTTATCCCATTTCCCTCCTTCTCCTGAATACATCTTTTAAATGTACCCCTGTCCCTTGGCTGCACAGCTGCCACGGTGCCTGAGCAACGGACGGTGACGCTTGACGTGGATGTGAATAACCGCACGGACCGTCTGGAGTGGTGCAGTTGTTATTATCATGGCAACTTCTCCTTGAATGCTGCCTTTGAAATCAAGTTACACTGGATGGCAGTGACTGCAGCTGTTCTTTTTGAGATGGTAAGAGTCCTCGTGTACGGGGTAGCCACAGCAGTGCCCCTCTGGTGTCCATATCCCTCCTGCTACTGGGACACTGTTGTGTGGAGCTGATGGAAAGTGGTGTGGGAGAGATGGTGGGCTGGATCTGCCATCGTTTCCATAGGTAATTTTACTGGCAGTCGTTAGCACTGCAGCAGCTGGTCAGCAGTTACCGTGCTGTCCATCGCCCTTGTGTCTGCAGGACAGTGTTCTGCTCGTCCTGGGCTTCGTCCACACTGTGCAGAGGTCAGGACAGGTGGTATTTAAGTCTCACTACAGCAAACCTTGGGCCTTAAGCTGGGTCTTTGGAAAGGAATCTGCTTTGCATCGTATTTCTTCTCAACCCAAACATTAAAAAAAAATAATAATAATTTAAAAATTCGGTAGAATTGCTTTTATGACAGGGCTTTTCCAGGCAATGTCTTTTTCCTGTTCAGCAGTGCCTTTCAGCTTTTTCAAAACCTCCTGAAAACATTTTGAATCGCAAATGCAAGTGGTATACACAACTTTTTTCATGCTTAGTTTTTATTTTTTCTTTTTTTTTTTTTATCTTCTGTAGAACTCAAACTATTTAATGCCAGGTTTCACCCTCCCCAGCCAAATAGCACTAGGTGATTGTTTTTGCTTTTATGTAAAATCTATTGCGCTGTTCCAGTAAAGCAGCAGTGCTTAGCCACTGATGATAAGTAGGCTGAATCAGTTCCTGAAAAATGTCCTATTTTAAAGTGCTCTCTGATTGATGTGGCACTTAAAAAAGGAAAGCCTGATGTCTTGTGCTTGTACTGCTTTGCTTACAAGGACGCTCGTGTGCCTGCCATGCAAAGCAAGCTGAGCCTATGGAGAATTGAGCTTGTCTGATCTATTCTTGGGGAGCGAGTTGCTCCTATGCACATAAGTGTCCTTCTTCAGTTTGACATATGTTGTATGATTCACTGTTTGAATCTTTTTCCCAGGTTCAGGGTTGGCACCGGAAAGCCACCTCCTGTGGATTCCTGCTGGTCCCAGTGCTGGAAGGGCCGTTTGCTCTGCCCAGCTACCTGTATGGAGACCCGCTCCGAGCTCAGCTGTTCATCCCACTCAACGTTAGCTGCTTGCTGAAGGAGGGTAGTGAGCACTTGTTTGATGGTAAGAACTGTTCGTCTTTGTTTTACCCCCTTGTTATTTTCTCCTGCAAGTAGGTCCCTGCTGGCAGATAGCTGACAGGAAGAACCTTGTTTCCCAGACATTCATTAGCTGGAGGAAGAGCCTGGTGTTGGCTTTCAGCAGCCATTCCAAGGAAGGTGCTCAGAGGAGTGGTGCTGGCAGGCTGATCAGCATGAGCAGTGCATGCAGTTGGCAGCAAGAAGCTCCAAGGCACAGGACAGGTTGCCTCTCCAGTGATCTTTGTTGCCTTAATGTTGCATACCCTCACAGAGCCTGTATCAAGCAGTTGCTCTGTTAGACACCATGTTGTACTGCAAAAGTCCTTTTTGCTGGTAGACCCTGCCCAGAGCTGCTCTGCATTTGTATCCTGCATTTGTTTATTCTCCTCCTCAGTGAGATTAGGCTTTCACCACTGCCACACTCTTTATAGTTGCCATGGTTACATTCATGGTAAGAGTGTTTGCATATGAGATGAGGGGCTAGAAACTGCAATCTCCTTTTCTGCAATGTGGCCTCGCCCTTCTGGGTGATGCCGTTGTGGTAGGTCTCAGGTGGGAGCTCAAGGATCAGAGAGCTGTCCCCACACAGAGAGGCAACGCTGCGTTGTGGGAAGGGACGATCAGTAAAAGGCTCTGTTTTAAAAAAGCGAAGATGATCGCTTTATTTAATTTCATTAACCCTTCAATTCTTTATTTTTATAACCCAATGTCCAGGTGTAAATGTAAACCATCAGTGCAAATCCATATGCTGTGAAGTCACTGTAGCCTCACTGACTTGGGAGTAGTTTGAGTGCGCTGTGTGGTGCGCTGTATTTTCAGCCCATGCCCCTTCCTTGCCCTCTCCCATGCACCCCGTTAAGTTCCTTTCCTTCATCTCTAGAGATATAAAAGCTGAATTCAGTGATGAATCTGCTACTGATATATACAGGGCATATCTCTAATATCTGGCATTCAAGGGACAGTTAACAGAAAACAGTGGGATTAAAAGAAACTGCTAGAAAAAATAAAGTGCAGAGAGGGTGTTCTGAGGAAAACTGAGGTTTTTAGAAAGAGGAAAAGGAAGTGGCTTTACGAGGTAACCTTTTTGTTTGCTTCAGGCTTTGAACCAGAAACATACTGGGACCGTATGCATCTCCTCCAGGAAGCAATCGCATACAGGTACGTACAGAGCAGAATGACTGGAAGGTTCCTATCTGGAGAATGTAGGACAGAGACCTGTGCTGAACAGCCACTCCTGGGTGACCTGAGTTCTGTGCAATCTGCTTCTCTGCGGTCTGCTTGCCAATTATTAGATTAAAACATTACCAGAATGTCTGGAAGTGCCCCAGTGGGCGCAAGGGGCGGGTAGACAGCGTTTCATCCTGTCACTGGCAGACCATACTCCTGTCGTGGGAGGGCATTGGCTTTGGAAGGTGCCGTTATTCAAAGTTAGAAGCAGACAGACTGCAAGTAGATTTCTCTCTGAGTAGGGACAGTTATTTCCTTCACATGTACTGAATATCATCTTGAGCTGGATGGCAACAATATGAGCAATAAGCAGGAGACTGGAATATGAGCTGTGCATGGGAGGCTGGGCCCGCTTGAGAAGGAACTGCTGCAAGCTTTCTATACAAGCTAGCCTTACCCCACTGTATGCTTGAACTGCCAGCTTGTTTCACAGTGTTGCTGCCAGCGTCTTTTTCATGATAGAGAGACTGCCTTTTGTAATGGACTTCATTTTGGATATATGCTTTCATTAGCTTAGAAGGCAGGAGAGGAAGAGTTACTCTCCAAACAGCAAAGAACTGCCAGGTGAGCTGCTCAAAGTTCCGTGTGAAATGTTGCCCAGCATGAAGAAAATGATGTTACAGCTTGAGACATACCCAAGTAATGTCTCTCTTGACTACTGCTCTTCCCTCGTTTGTTTGCAGGTGCCTCATTTAGTCAGATACTGCTCAGTGCTTCCCAAACGGAGCTGCAGGCTCTTGTTTCTGACACAGGTTAGGACAGAGAACCGTGTGGCATTGCAGGTTTTCACACTGTACCTGGCAAGAGCAGAGAACATTTGGACAAAGTCAACTCTCTGTCCCTTCCACGCTTGCCTTCAGACCCCAGGAAAAGGGAGCCTTTGTGATGGTGGAAGACTTTCCTTTCTGCCCCTGCCTTGGGCTGAAGGAATTACACCTGGAGTGGTTGTTCTTAGTTTTTTATTTCCGTGGTGTTCATTTCTCCAGGTTTGGATTTGTGCAAGATAAATACTCGGCCTCTGCATTCAACTTTCCAGCTGAGAACAAGCCCCAGTACATCCATGTCACAGGTGAGCAATGCTTGGCAGGCTCTGGGGGCGAGGAGGCGGCTGTTGTAAACAAAAGAACCACTTTACATGCACTTTGTGTTTTGTCAGTGACGTTCGTCCTCATTATGTCCCTAGTCAGATGACAAGTAGCTGTATCAGCCAACACAAACCAGAAAACTGGCAGGATGGTACGAAAAGCACAAAGTGTTGCTGCTAACAAATGGCGCTGGTTAGAAATCTCGCTTTATAGCGTCCCTGAAACTTTTTATTTCCAGGAGATGGAGAAATAATAAGAAATAAGGCAAAGCGCAGTATAAAGGAAAGTGTACCTAGCAGCTAGGAGGGAAAGGAACTGGGAGAAGGCAGTGCTGTGCTCTCCAGCTGAAGGCCAGTTGTAGGTGCCCCTCTACCTGTACGTACTGTGTGGGAGATGGATAAAGCATTTAGGAGACACTTGATAAATGTTGGTCTTCTGTCAGCACTTCGAAGTAAGCTCCATGGCATGTTACAGTGAAACAGCTTCATGTGTTCAGAAGGGCTGCTGAGATGGGAAGGCAATGACAGGAAGAGAGCTTCTGGAAGACTGCAGAAGAGAATGGATTTAAGAGATTTAAGGTTAGAAAGATGGATCAGAGCCTACACTTTTGTTTCATTCCCTTCTACCAGAGAAAGGCAAAGACTAAGTGCTCTCTCCCAGTGCTGTAATCTGCAGGAAGAAGTAGGATGTAAAAGCGAAGGAAGAAAAGTGTATATTCCATTTTACCTTGCTAAAAGGCAATTGAAGGAAACCCAGCCCAGTTTTCAGAGTTCAGTAAGCCAGCTGATAGTTACAGGGACTCAGGTCTGCCTGAGGCTAAATCCTGTCTGTTTCCCTCAGGAACAGTGTTTTTGCAGCTGCCCTATTCCAAGCGGAAGTTTTCCTGCGGGCAGCAGCGGCGCCGGCGCAACTCCACCAGCTCCACCACCCAGAACATGTTCTGCGAGGAGCGCATTGGCTACAACTGGGCCTACAACACCATGCTGACAAAGACGTGGCGTTCCAGTGCCACCGGGGATGAGAAGTTTGCTGATCGGCTGCTGAAAGACTTCACGGACTTCTGCTGGAACAAGGACAGCCGGCTCGTGTTGTTCTGGAGCGACTGCCTGGATAAGATGCACGCCAGTGCTCCGTGAAGTAGGGTCCTGTCTCTTACGGAGATGGCTGGAAGCTCTGCCTTGGGGCGGGGAAGCAGAGGGAGAGAATGACTGGAAATGAGCCCCTCTGGTGGTTTCATCCTGTGGTTCCAAGCAGACCCGTTCCATATTGCTGTTGATATTCAACAGAATTTGATTAAGCCCTTGGGAGAAGAACCTGAGCTCTTGGCTTGCCCATGTGCATCACCTGACCTTCGCCTGCTGTCAAGTGGCTGCCGTCCTCGGTTGCCAAAGCCTCGGGTAGAGCAGAGGCAGAGCAGGGAGAGTGCCAACGGTCTTCAAGGGCAGCGAGCACGGAGCGGTGCGGGCAGCATCTCAGTGATGGGAGCTGGGTGCTGCGTGCTCCGCCACGGCTGGCAGCAGCCTCCTTCCCTTCTGAGGGGCACCCGGGTGTGTGAGTGTGTATGGTAACGTGCGAGAGACGCCTGTTAAATTTCATACGTGTAAATAAGTAAAAACGCAGAAAATCACGTGAGCTGATGTTTTGTTGTAACTGCAGACAGCAACACAGAACCAGGGAGTAAAGGAGGACGATGCCTAAGGGAACAGTGCTGCTCGTGTCCGGCAGGGTGAGAGCCCCGTGGGGCTCACGGGAGGAGCCCGGCAGTGGGGCTGTGGGCAGCACGGTGCCGTGCAGCCGGAGCACGCAGCACACTGTGCCTGCTGGGCCCGCGTCCACGGAGAGCTCGAGGGCAGCTGACCCCGAGGTGCTGTGGTGGAGGGTTCAGATCATTGAGATAAGTCTGTCTGCAGCAAAATGGAGATGCCTGAGCTCCAGAGCACAGCCTGTCGTTGCAGAGCAAGGCAGCGTCCTGTCTGTGGGAGGGACAAACACTGTGGCAGTGGGTGCAGGGGGGCTCAGGGCCGCTGGCAGTGCCCTGTGTGGGCGGTGGCTGCTGTTATCTGTGCTCCAGGGGCCGAGGGCTGGCACCTCCTCACTGCTCAGTGCTGATGGAGGGAAACCATTGCTTCTGCAGTGCTGTCCCCCGGGCTGTTGGAATGGCCCACCTGGTGTTGGATGGGACCCGTCTGGAAACGACGGTTTTGAGCTGCGTGCCTCTCCTTCCAGTGCACTGAAGTGTGTTAAAATTGGTGCACGTCTGATCCCCATTAATAGCTTAAAGAAAAAAAGCTATAAAAGCAACCTGCTGCCATCTCTCCTGCTACAGCCCTGCTCTGCCTGTGCAGTCGCTTTGGCAAAACAAACAACAGAGGAGGGGAGGGAAGCAGGGCCGAGCCCTCGGGGTTAGCGAAGGTTCGCTGTGGGCAGGGGGAAGTCCTCCACGGTGAGACAGGGAGGGGGGGAGCAGGCAGGGAGGGGGGAGCAGGCAGGGAGGCTCCCCGGGCCCAGCCACCAGGTAAGGGGGCTGCAGTGGGAGCGCGGCCCTGGGAGCTGCTGCACCGTGTGGGGTGGCTCTGCCCAGAGCTCCTGGGCTCAGCCCCAGGCCTGGAGGAGCTGGTGGGGGCCGTGATGGGATGCAGGCATAGGGTGCATTTTCTCACTAATATCTATGTTGTCTGAGCCTGCGTGCTTGTCCGCATCTGTAAGGGACAGCATGACACAGCCTGCAGGCTCCTGGAGGTAGGGACATGTTCTTCTTTGCTTTGTGGAGACAAAAGGTATCAGAAGAGTGGGGGGTTTGAGTTTAGAACCAACAGCAGCGTGTGGAGTGTTCCCCACTGGCGTTACAACGGTGGAAGGTGCTGTGTGTGGAGCGGCCGACCTGGAACAAAGGCTTTTGCTGCTTTTGCTGCAGGCAGTCGCTGTTAGAAGCAGCCAAGGGGAAAGATGTCACTGGGGAGCCTGGCTGACGGCGGGGATGGGGCCTGGTAGCGTGCTGTGTGCTCGTGGTGTTGCAGAAGAGGACGAGGAGCTGGGGCAGCTTTGGCATGAGATTCACTGCCGGAGGTCGATGGAGAAACACCACAGAGATTTTCTGACACCAATGCAGAAATTTCGTTGCAGGAAGAGGTACCGTGGCGTGGGGGAACCGAGGATTTTTCTCTGCTGTGATGACAGTAGGTGCAGGGGATTGAGATTCAGAGGCTCTTTTCACATCTCAAGATGACTGCTTCTCGCAGCTAGGTTTTTCTTGGTGTTTTGACCTCGTATGGCAATGTAAGAAAACTTTCCTTGAATACGCATGAAAGATTCCAAAAGTGGAGTCTGTCTTGATCCTGTGTTCTCTGTATACAGGAATCCTTATTTCCCTCTCTGTTGTGCACAGGAATCCTCCACCTATTCCCCTTTGTCCCCAAGGTGTGAAGAACAGAAAGTATTCAGAGGAAGTTCGCCAGCAGCTGCACAGCTTTGCTGCAGAGGTGACAACAAAACCAAGCAAGGAGCAGCGGGTAGGGATGTGCTTCTGCCAGTCAAGGGAAAAGCAGTGTTCTGTGATTGGGGTCTGTGACACATCTCATTCTGAATCTGTTTCCAGAAGCCCTCGTGGGGCTGGAACTCCCCACAGTTGATCCTTCCATAAAGGTTTCCTTAAACTAAATAAAAAATAATAATAATAAAAAATTACGCTAAGTAATTTCACTTGCTTTGCATAAAAAGACCAAGGGAAATAAGTTCTTCCTAGGACTTGTAACAGGTTTAATTTTGTGCTGATTGAACATAGGCAGGGAAGTAGCCTTCATGCACAAGGGCTGTGTGATGGTGATAAACAGCTCCGCCTCACCTGGCTGGGAGGCTGTATGCAGCTGCAGCTTCCTCACTGGAATATGCTTGGTACTGGTTCATCACATTAAACTCACAAAATTTGGGGGGAAAAAAAAAAGAAAGAAAGAAAAAAGAAAGACTGTGTTGATATAAAATATCCATATATATATATTATCGGGACGGGGCAGATTTGTAATGAAAATGACCTGTGAATTATTTCAGTAACCCTTGTTTGTTACTGTCTGCAACATAAAAGATTCAGACTTTAAAGTCTGCCTCTGCGGTGCTGGATGTTTCCAACACCGTTCCGACATAGGATGGGATGGGCCAGTGAGTAGTTCTGCAAGGTGAAGGTGGTGTATTGCTCTTCACAAAGCACAAACTACTTCCCAATTTCCATTAAAAAACAAACAAACAAAAAGCTGAACTGGGAGCATGATGAGGTTGTGCTATTTTGTCCTAAAAGGCCAGATCCTATGACAACTCGTGCATGCATTTCCGAGTACGTTCTTCATACGTTCTTCGTTTATGCTATCTTACTATTTGGTTCACGTAGTTTAATGCAGCAGTTTTGTGATTCAGATGTTTACGCTGCTCGGGGTCTGTGGAAGCTATTTGCTGTGTAAGTGCATCAGTGTTTGTGCCATCAGTGCCACGGCAGGGACGCGACGCTGTCCTGCGGAAAGAGCACGCGCTCCGCTTTTATGCAGTGTGTTACACCTTCAAATATAGCAATAGAAAATAACAGTAAATGGTTTCCTTTGACAAACAAATTGCCCAGGGGAGCAGGGTGAAATCTGTTTTCCAGCAACTGTTCCTGAGTTTGTAAATCAGTCTCCTTAATGGAATCTGCACAGACTTACTGGAGACCTTAGCGAGCAAATGTCTCCGGTGGGTTTGAAAGCTTTTACCTCGCTGCCCATGGAGCTGAAGGGGAACGCCTGATTATTTGGATTTATTTGTGCTTTTTGCCCTGATCCCTCCCTACACCTGGGTTTGCAGGAGGGACTGGCTCAGGACATGAACCTGCAGCCAGCTCAGGTCTATAAGTGGTTTGCAAATTATCGACGACGTCAAAAGTCCCGCCGTCTTCGTATGGAAAAGCTCACCAAGTCGTGCCCTCAGGGGGCTTTGATTCAGCACACACGGGAGCAGCAGGACAGAGGATCCTACACCCCACAGACTGCAGGTTTGTCTCTTCCTAATGGGCTTGGGATGTGGTCCAGAAAGCAAAAAAACTCCCTCAGGAAGAGAAGGATGTTCCTTCTCCAGAACAGAATCGATGTGCTGATGGATGGATCAAGTGGGCACTGGAGGGCTCTGTCAGTGGAGTGCCTCAGCCCTTGGCTAAAGGCTGTGACTCTGTAGAAGGAGCAAGCACTGACAAGCCTTATGCAAGGACGGGTGAAAAGGATGCCAATGTCAGAAGGGGCACCAAACGGAAGCAAATATATGTCAGGCAGCAGTTTTAGCTCTGAGCTTTGTGGGTCAGGGCATGAATTTACAGATTTATCTGGGAACAAAATGATATCTTGGCATTCTGTGCATCAGTCACGTCTTCCCTGACGTGAGTGGCTGGCAGTAATCCACAACTTGCCATTTCGTCTTTGATCTCAGTGATCACTGCTGTTATCAGCATTTGCTAATGTCTGTTGACGAGGATGGAAGAGATGCCAGTGTTCGTGTAGTGATAAAGCTGGCACCTGCTTATTTCTACATAGAGCAGGGATCCAGAGCATCACTGCCCCAGCACCTTGCCTTCCACCTGCCTGGCCACGTTCACATTGCTTCTGTCTTTCTTGCAGCCTTCCCAGTGCTGGGCTGGATGCAGAGTGCCTTTCACAGGCAGCAAATACTGATTTTAAGGAGCACAGTAACAGCTCATAATCCTCTTCATGTTCTAAGAAAAAGTTTATTGTAATACAAATATGTCATTCTGAGCTCCAGTCTGCTCCCATAAAACCCAGTATTTTGTGACCAAACTTCAGTCATGGGGAAAAAGAGGGTTTTGCTGCATTTGCCAAATTAGACCGTTGTTGAACTGCTTTTTGGAGTAACAGTAAGTGTTCCTTTGCCTGCCTGGCTTGCTCCTTTCAGGTGGACCTTCTGTAAGCATCAGCTCTGGGCAGGTGGGGACAGCTCTCATGCCCCGTGACCCATGGTGGGAGCAGTCAGCTGCAGGCCTGGAGAAGTCTCCGGAAGGAATGCATATAAAGATGCTGGAATCCAGGTGATGTATGAACAAGTCTTTACAGTAACAGTTCAGAGACAAAGCAACCCTTAAGCTTGTTCGTGGAACTGACTTTCACTTCAGTTCCCAGGCGACATCACTTAGGGAGTCTTAACCCCACAGATGGAATGGTCCATGCCCAGCTTCAGGCATTTGGCAGGAGTTCATCTCCCAGCTGCCAAGGGCAGGTTTATCTGGGGGTTCCCCCTCTTTGCAGAACTGTACATCTCTGATCCATTTTCTCCATCACTACAGCTTTCCTCGGAGCAGTGCACTGTGTGAAGTGAGGACAAGGCAGGCTTTGCTGACCCCTCACATCACTGAACAACCTGTAGCTTTTTTCTCTGAGTGTGTGATGGAAGCAGGAACCCACTTCAACTCTGCTGTCCTGCAGCCCAGAGAAGCAGCAAGCAGTGCTGATGCCAGCACCCAGCTGAATAACTCTGCCCTGTGCCCCTGCGGGTCCCTTGTCTTCCCGGGTGAGCACCCGACCATGTGGCAGACCCCTCCCAGCACCACAGCAGTCTCTGCCTCCACGTGGATCCCAGTAACAGAAGGTCAGTAAAACTGCATTCAGATTATTGCCCTTAAGAGCTTTCAAGCTTCTCTTCCCTTTGTTGTAAACACTTTTGCTCACTCACATGGCTTTCCCATGGCATGAGAAATGGGAGCAGGGCTTATCTTCAGCTCCTGCAATAGCACAGAAAGCCTCACGATTTAAGGTGGTGAACCACACGTTCCTACCTATCTTGCTCAAACCATAACTTCTAAATACAGTCATTTTCCAGCAAGGTGGAAGCATTTTTGCATTTCCATGGGAAGAGTCCCTTCAGGTTCTGTCTGCTCACTGTGCCACGTGGCAGGGTTCTCGGTTCTAAAACCCCTGTCACTTCATAAGAGACAAGAGCTGACTGAGCAGAGGGTGGAACCATGGTGCTCATCTTCAACAACACTTTCTCACTTTTTTCCTCCTTTCTGCTTTTTCTTTCTCCCTCTCTGTTTCCTTCCTATCCAGTCTTGTTCAGCATTCTCACCATCTCTTTTCTTGTCCCCGTTCTTTAGAATAGCCTTGATAATCCTGGTGAATGCACAGCAAGGAGGGGAAGACTAGCTGGGTCAGAGGCTGAGGTCATATTATCTGTAAATGTCTTTAATACAAACATTTATTTCAGCAGGTATCTCAGCTCCCTTGAGCAGAGTCCCTCAAGGTGGTTGTATTGAGGCCAGTTCAGGAGGGATCATTCAGCAGTCACATTTAGAGACTGAAAGCTTCATCCTTAGCGAAGGACAGCTAGGGACCCTGCAAACTCTTCTTCCCCACAGGTAAAGGGAGTGCAAAGCATGGGGCTTCTCAAAAGCCTTGTCCTGATTTCCCTGTTGAAGAGAGTTGCAGAAAGTATGGTAATGCATCTCCTTCCAGGGACCTCACTTTCTGCTTGTCCCCATCAGATTTTGCAGTTATTTTTATCTGTGCCCTGAAAATGGGACATGCTGCGTAAGTGCATGTGTGTTTTGCAGTGCACTTGGTACAAAAGAGATTCAGGGTCAGTATCATCAGAAAAGGTCTGTGCTCCTCTCTAAAGCAGGTTTGGCTTCTAAGCTATTTGCCTGGTTTTCTTTTTGGCTGGAAATCATCACTTGTTTGGCTCTGAGTGAGAGCTGACCCTGCACGCTATGTTGGGAGGGCTTGTGCTTAATCCTAACCCGATCTGTGTTTGGGGATTTGCAGTTTTAAACTGTGGCTAAGGATCATGAAAGATGAGTAAGGAATTGCTGGCAATATTTTGGCTGGATTTAAAATTGCATGTTCTGACTCTAGAGTGAGCTCATGTTTATTTTTACTATATGTTCCACCACTAGAAGAAATGTGTGGTGAATGTCTCCTTGTTGGGTATGTCAGTTGTGCCAGGAGTCCACACACCCTTTATCGTGTTCCTGGCAGGGGCTCGACTTGCTGTTTCGTTCTGGTGAGAACAGTTATTGGAATTCTACTCATAATGCCTGTTCAGCGTGGTGGCCTGGTCCCTCTCCCCCCAAAACCTTGAACTCGCCTCCCCGTAGTGATACCATGAATGCTACTGAGCATCAATCTCCTCAGAAGTGGGTGAGGCTTAGGCTGCAATTAATTCCAGGCCTTTTTGCAATTTCTCTCCAGAGATCCCAGGGACCTCAGGTGGGAAGTCATGGGTGATCTCTGCTCAGTGATGGGCAATGAGCGAGGATCACGCTGGTTTTCAGGCAGAGCCCTCTAACAGAGTTACTGAATTAGAGGTACTGGGTCACCCCAGTTATCTCGAGCAACAGCGTCACAGTGAGCATCCCTCACCCAGGGACTCAGGAAGGAGTCAACAGCTTAAACTGAGGCAGATGAGCGTTATCCCAGAAAGACAGGGCAGAGAAACTACCCCTGCTTTGCAGATACAAGTGAAGCACAGAGAAGGAAATTATTTATCCAAGGTCACCCACCTGGAGCAGCCATCCAGTGTCACGGTCACTGCCCCGCCAGCGCCCGGCTCTGTCTGCTTCCTAAGTGCAGGGGCAGAGCCACACGTCAGCCAAAGGAACCTTACTCTGCTCGTCTCATTTTAAAAGTGCTCACCTGGAAAGGACTTGGCCTGAAAGCTTATTAGAGCAATTTCAGTTGATTTCTTTTATGGGCTTTTTACGGTCGGTCCCACGCACTTGGGCTGCATCCAAACCTCTTATGCTCTGCGGGGCTGTGAGGTGGGAGTGTGAGGGGGAGCCGGGCTGGGAGCTGACTGTCTCCATCTGCTCCTGCTGCCTGACGGGAGAGTTTGATCCAGCTACTGGCCTGGAAGTCCCTGTGGGACACCCAGCAGATGCCTGCCTTTACAGATCGTGGTGTTGTATCCTCTTCACTCTTCTGGCTGGGACAGGTGGAATGTAGCCCAGCTAATGGCTCATGCAGGATGTAGCTCTCCTGTGCCTCACATTTCAAGCAGAAAAGCACACTGAACTCTGTGGAGCAAGACAGACTGCATTTATGAGCCAGCATATTGATTTAGAAAATGCTGGTGCCGGGATGCTGACTGCAGCTTACTGCTTCTTCCTGTCTTCTTGGGATAACAGCTCAGAGCAGGAGGAATCCTCCTGCCATGATGCCCTTCCCCCAGATAACCCCGTGCCCGTGGCACTGGCAGGCAGCAAGTTTCAAATGGAGGCTACCTCTTGGCACGTTGCATAATTAAACCATAGAATTTGTTGCTAAGGGTATTGTGCACTTCAAAATGTAAGTGGGCGATAAAAAAGGATGAGACAAATTCATGAGGGTAGGGGCTGATTCGTTATTAGTAAATGTAATTGCGTGAACGCAGCCTCCAGCAGAGGAGTCCTGAGCCTGACTGCTGAAACCTAGGAGGGAGTTCCAAGGAAGGGCACTTTGACAAGGAACAACCCTTTCTTTCACTTTTTTTTCCTAAGTCCTGTTGGCTGAGACCTTTGGTGTGGGCCTGTACAGCTATTGCTGGCAGTGGTAAGGGCAGCATTGTTGGAGTGCAGACACTTCTGAGTTGGCAATGAAGGGAGAGAGCATCCCATCATCAGGTGCTCAGTGTCTGCTACTTGGTCTGGTGCCTGCAGGCTGCGACCTCCTTTCAGACGTTGGCCCCAGAGAGGTTGGATGGGGAAGCCATGTCCCCAGACTTTGGCTGACGGCCTTGAAAGGCTGTAGTGGAATTGTAGCTAATGTTGTGGCTATGGCTAAAGCCACCTTTGTGTGTTTTGACTACGAAGGTATCTGTTTTTAAAACATGTTCTAGGAGAGAGACATTTTGGTAGACATCTCTTTGTTTATGGAGAGTGTTCTGGGGGCAAAAGGCAAGTGGCAGATGGAGATGTCGGTCCTGTATACTGCTCCTGGTCAGGCTAGTCCTCCCAGTGCAGAATGTGGTTTTTCAGCCACTAACAATTTGAAGAAGTGGCAGAGGTTTGCAGTTATCTTAACAGAACTCTTTTAAATGAACAGTCTTGTCAGCAGCCCCTCTTGTCCTGCTGCAAGATGACAGTAAGTGCCCTAATTACAAATGCATTTGTAAACCATCATATTTTCTTCCAGTTCTAGTCAGACTGTGGTTGGCAGTCCTCAGTGCCCGCCTGTTTCTGCACCCTGCATGAAAGAAAGCCCAGCCCTGGGACAAAACCAGGTAAGAGAATGCACCTAACGTTCAGAGCAGGGAGCTCAGCCACACGTGCCATCCAGCTGTATCACTTTCACAGGAGATGTGCAATCTCGCATCGTATGTTGTGTGATTCATATCTATCTAAGCGTATCTTTGGAATCCGGCTCACAGTAAGCATGGCATTCTCTGGGCAGCACCCAGCAGATGCTAGGATAGGTTTCTGTTGGTTCTGCCGCTTGGATTGCTTATCAGACCCTGATTTTACTAAACGTATCATTGGAACAATGGCCAGATCAACCTGTGTAGATCCAAACAGCATTTAAATTTTGAGCCATGGGAGGTTTGCCTAGCCCTGTGAAAAGAAGACACAGCAAGGTGGCTGCTTGAGGGCCCTCCCTTTCTGAGAGGTTCTGCAGAATTTAACTCAGCTCTCTGAAACCTGTTAAAATCTTTCATGCAGTTTTCATTTCCAAGTTTGTGTTTTTGCTGGGGAGAAGAGATTTTGCAGCGTTCTGAGATGGCTGAGAGTAGTGTACAGAACAGTGTTGTTACAGGAAATGGTAAAAGAAGTGGCTTCCCTTCCATGATCTGAACTCAATTTTTTTGCCTTCTTTTGGAGCTTTTAAGGCAGTAGAGATTAGAAACCAGAAGTGTACTGCTTTCAAAGGATGGGAGCACGTCCATGAATTAAATGTTACTTAAAAATAGGACCCAAGAAAGCTCTGTCTAAACTGCAGCTTGAGCTGTTTGTGAAGGTTATTTTCTGGCTTCAAGCGTGTTGGTCTACCAATGAGTTAGCATCCAGCATCCATTTCCATTTCTCTTACAATGTAAGCTGCTGGAGAAAACCTTTTTAAAAGAGATTTTGAAAAGCAGGAGACTATATCTGCTGGCCTCATTATGGGAAGTGGCTGCAGCTCTGAGGGCAGTAACAGAACCTCTTTTGAGCCTTTGAAAGCATCAATATAAAGATCTGTATCTTGGAAAGTGGCCTTTTTACCAGCCATAATGGGAGCCAGATGAGTAGGAGAGCTTTGGGCATTAATAATGAATGAGCCTTTTCTAAGATTTCCCGAGTATGCAGTCTCTGCAGCTAGAGTTTTTTCCCCTTGCTATTTTGGATTTATGCACTGATTCTGTGATTGTATAGAAACATGACACTGGGTGCAATATGGGCTGGGGAACAAGACACCGTGCGATGCCTGCAGATGTCAAAAGGCGACATCTTCAAATCTTTGTAGTAATGAGCTAGTTCAGGAATTCAGAAAAGCAGTTTTTGCATATTTTAATGTGTGCTGTAGGAAAATGAAGAGTTTGAAGGGGTAAACGATTTTACAGCATTCGATGGGCTTTCTGTGTGCTGTGTCTTGTGGGATGCACTCTCCCTGGGCTTGCTGTAGGGATATGCAGATATCTGCTTCCTGTGTCTGAACCACCGAGGTGAAGATGTACACACCCTGTACCACACAATTTCAGTTTGTTCTTTGTGGGTCATGCAGCATATCAGAATGAGAGTAAAACAAAAACCAGTTAACCCATTTTGGAGACATTTCTTTCCCTTCCCAAAGAGCTCCCTTGTCCAGTTCTTCATCACTTCATCCTGGTTTTGCCCTCCGTTGTTTACTTACTTTTACAAGGAGCCAGCACCTTGGGCAAAAGGGATTGCACTTTTCTGAATTAAGAAGAGCTGAATTGCACACAGACCGTGCTTGCCATTTTTACACCCACATCCTGTACAGATTGATTACCTGAACTTACACGGGGACAAAGGGGGACAAAGATTTTGTCCCTTCATGCCCAGCCCTCACCACTGACATTCCCTCCCTCTTATGCCTCTGCATATCTGCCTGAAGGAGCTCTTCCACAGTGAGCAACTGCATTAAAGATGGCATTTGGTGAAGCTTCCATTCCCCCCTGTGTCTTTCAGGTCCTGGAGGATCCGGTTGGTGACCCACTAAGCAGTGACACGTTGCAGGCAGCATGGCTGCTCCTGGAGCTCTCCGCCGGGGGACGGATGTGACCCACCTGCAGAGATGCTCAGTGTGGTCTGCGCTTCTCCAGCAAACACCATTCTTTCTCGGTTTTCGTGTTGTTTAAAATGAATGAGATTGACATGGAGATGAGGAATAGAAAGAATGGGGATGAAGGGTGAAGGCCTTTCCAAATGGTTACAAAGCTGTAAGCTTTATTAAGAATTTATTAATTTTGCAAAGGATATAAGAAACCAAGGGTACAATGTGTATTGCAGGTTTTCATTGGAGCAGTCCGAAGCTTCTCTGTAGATGTTAGATACCAAGTTACTGATTCTGTGGCAGTTACACAGTGCTGCCTACAGATCTGGGTCCTTCATTTTACACCATGAAGGCATGTGAAATGACTCAAAAAGAGGAAAATCTTTGTTATGTTGCCTAACAGCTGAATGTTGGATACCTTCCTCTCAGGCACGGAAAATAAGGACTCAGCTACATGCTGGTAAAATACTGCTATTCCTCACCTGTGCATTTCTGTTGTGCTGCTGGGCACAGCTTTGGGGTGTCCTGTGCTGGGGAGTGTCCCGTGCTCCGTGGTGCTGCAGGTAGCACAATTCACAGCACTCGACTTGCAGGGCTGGGCAGGGCATACCACCCGTCAGCATCTTACTGCATCTCAGACTGCCCAGGAAAGGCAGATAAATGCAGAAGGTGGGAGCTGCTGAGCCTTCTTCATTTGTTTCAGTCCCCTGATCTGGATGGGGACTGCACAAGCACTCGTGAGCCTTCAGGCGTCAGCAGCAAGCACGCACTGCCTGCAAAGCAGCGTGAGCTGGGCAGGCTGCTTCCTGCACAGCCCCACAGGTGCCTTGGGCAGGGGCTGGTGCTGTGTTTCCTGACGCTGTGTTTCTGCAGGTGTGTGCTGCTCTGGGCACGCAGCTCTCTTGGACCGAGCCTCAGGGCTGTGCTCCTTCACCTGCTCACACAGCAGGAGCCTTTCTTCTGCTTCCAGGATAAAAAGCAGAATTGTGTATGAGTGGCCCAGCAGACCGCTGATGCAGGTTTGACATTTGTGTTGGGCAGCCTTTGGGTGTTTTCCTCAAGTATTGCTGGTATTTTTAAGTAGCAAAATGTTGCAGAAGGGGCAGTCTTTGCTGAAGTTACAGCCCTGAGATGCAGATGCTTGAAGTAGTTTGTAACCAAGTTGGCAAATAAAGGTTGTGGATGTCTCTCTCCAAGGTTCATTTCCAAGGGAAAGGCACAGAGGGGTTATTTGCACATCGCATTTCTCACACCACTGGCACCTGGGTGCTCTGGGGACACGTGGGCTGCAGCCCTGGTACACCCAGAGCTCATTTCTCTGCATCCCACTTGGGATGCCGTTTTCATGTTGTATGTTCTGTGTTAGAAACACTGCTGCTTTGGAAGGGTTCTATATACACTCACACATATGTTTCCTTAAACAACGGTGCCTTGGGTGAATGGGGGCAGCCACTCTGTGCCTCACACAAACCCATGAGGCATGGGTTGTCCTGGCCCTTTCGCTCTGCCGCCTTTTTAACGCCCCGACTCCGCACGGCAGCGGAGCCCGCCCGCGGCAGGCCGGGCCGCTGAGGAGACGCGCTCTTCCCGCCGCCCGGCCGCCCCGGCGGCCACGAGCCGGCTGCCCATTGGCCGGCCGCCCCGCCCCGCCGGTAGCAACAGCGACAAATATATCTTCCCGCGTCCTGATTGGCTGTCGCTTCCCGCCGAGCCCTAGCAACAGCGGGGCCGGCGCGCGGCGACCGTTGGCGGCACGCGCGGGGCGGGGTGGCTGAGGGGGCTGAGGCGGCCCTCGGCTGAGGGCGGGCCGTGGCCGCTGGGCTCCGCCCGCGCTGCTGCTGGCGGTCGGCGAAGGGTGGATTTGCGATCCCAGCCAGGCTGCATAAAAGGCACGTACAGGTATTTGTGGCTGTGGTGGGCGAGAAAGTACGAAGAAAACAAGTCTTAGCTGTTGCCTGTGGTGGAAAGAAAATAAGACACTGTAACACGTCGAGCAGTGACAACGGCTTCGTGCAGAGCCGCCCATAGCAGAACTCATGCTGGATCCCTGTAGGCTTTTGTGTGAGAGAGATTGTTTTCTAGAGAAGCAGCCCAAGCTCCATAGTGTTTCAGTTTTGGAGATAACTGACCTCTGTTCTGCTTCCTGCATCCCCGTGTCCTGAGGCCTTGAAAGTGGGTAAAGAGTTGAAGAACACCGCTGTTCTGAGTGTACAATTCCAGAATGGTGGCTGCAGGCCCCAGGGATGCTGAGGAGCACTGGAACGTGGATCCTTGCCCACCCACACCTGTGTGAGGCCGTGCTGCTGGGTTCAGGCCTCTTCTCTTGCTCTTCACTTAATGTTACATCTCCAGATTTGGCACGGTTGCTCTCTGGAGGACAACTGAATTTTCTAGGCCATTTCCCAGGTGAAATAACTTATTACTTCCCCATAAACTTCTATTAGATGATTCAAAGTTTGCTGCGTGAAACCCAGCAAATGAAAAGTGTTCTTCAAGAGACGGGTGGCTGACGTACAGCCTGTCCTAGCCCAGCAGCACCTTTACCCCTCACCACCTGAATGTGCATGAAACACTTCGGAGGAGCTGACTGCATGTGGGAGAGAAGCTGAGATCTCACCGAACGTGGCTGCGCTGAGCTGCAGGGAGCTGAGCAGAGCTCAGAGTTAGGCTGCTGCTTCCCCACCTGCCAGCAAGCACAGGCTGGAGGCAGAGAGAAGTGAACCAGCTGAGCAGGCACTCAGCACCCGGCCTCCTGCCTGCAGTGCTGGGCGTTGGTCTTGCAGGGCTGTGTGGTGCAGTTGTTGGTGTTGTGCTCACCTTGAGCGAGCAGCTGAATGGTTCAGTTTGTGGGTTGCCTCGTTCTAATGTTCTAGGTGTGATTTACATCCCCATCGTGATCTGGATTCCCTGTCCTGCTCTGGGTGCGTTTATGTTCTTCTGTGGAGCTGTAATTAGCGCTCTGAGCGTGCGACTGCCCTGCCCTGCACTGGATGTGCTGTCCTGCGGTTGTTGTTGCTCCTCCTCAGCACGGCGTGCCCTAGCAAAGAGAGGAGCTCGCCCTAGATAGGAACAACAGAGCCATTTTTATCTCAAGGTGCGGATAAGGGAACAGTCCTCGTGTTCACTGGTCACAGAGAGGTGATGGAGATCTGGGCTCAAAGCGCTGGTACGTGGCTGTCTCCGAGGTGAGGCGGCTGTCCCCAGGGGCAGGCGCACACGCTCCCAGCCCTGCTGCAGGCAGTGCTTCCTGCCGGGTCTGGCAGGCGCCCTGAGGCTGGCGGTCAGGCTGCGCTGCCTCCAGCACTTCTCAGCTGGAGGAGTGGCATGGAAATGGCAGCAGAGGGGACCTGCGTGGCAGCTGCCTGTGAATAGCTGCTTTGAAGTAATCCACTACAGCACAAAAGAGGATTAATGACGTGAGGAGTAGCTTTCCCTGCTTTCCTGTGCCATGACAGCCCCTGAGCTGTCATCGTTACTGAATGGGCTCATCCGAGGCCGCTCTGGACAGGTGTCAGGAGAGAGGACTTCAAGGCCCTGTTTTTAGGAAGCCTCTTGTTCTGGATGCCGGGCTCAGCTTGCTTGGGGCCTCATCTTCAGAGGAAGTGAGCACTTAGCAGAGGCTCGAGCAGGGCACCCAGCATGAGAGGCCACTTCTGAAGACGTTGGCAGGGGCATTTTGTTTTATCTCTGCACTTCATTAGCCTTATCCCCAAAATCTTTCATTTTATGTTCTACAGTGAGAGGTCATTGTTTCACATCACTCATTTTCAGTGGGATTTAATCCAGTTCTAAGCCAAGCTAATCCACTTTGGGAAAGTTTGAAGAGCAGTGAAAATTAATTTGCCAAGAAAGATCTGGACTTGCTTTTTAAATGTTTCTGACGCTGAGTCCATAACTGTGTGTGCCTGGCATGAGGTGCCTTGGGGTAGCTGCAGAGATGCTGGATGTCTAAACGCTGATTTTATCCACAGCAAATGCTCAGTACCTCTGAAAACCCTGACATTGAGTAGGATGGTTCCTTTTTAATTTTTTTATTATCAGTATTTACAACATAGATGTCTTTTTGTCTTCCATGTAGAGGCTTTTCCCAGGGCGGTGCTCTGGTGAAGGCTCCTGGTAAGCAAGCTTCATCGTTTCCTGTTCACACTTGTAAATTCTGGTTACTTCCCTACATAAAAAATAACACCACACTCTTGTGTCTGGACTGTGGCTTGGAGCAGCTCACAAAGAGTTAAAGCTGCGTTCAGTTAGGCACCCCCCAGCCTGCCCTGCACATCCCTGCATCCTTGTGGCAAGGAAAAGCACTGCCATCACCTTTTGTTCAGCCATTGTGCTCCTTCTTCACCGGACTCTGAAACGAGCAAGTGCTTGAGAGCGGCACGTTTTGCCAGAGAGTTCAGAGGACGCATCAGCTCCTGTGTGCGCAGGGTCTGAAGGCACAGCCGGGCTCTGTGCGAGTGCTGGTGCCGCGGCACTGCAGCCAGCCCCCGCGGGCTGGGCAGCCCGGGTGTCACCTCTCCTTGGGGGAGCAGCAGCTCCGCAGGCTCTGTGCACATCCCTGCCCCGTTCCCTTGAGGATGCTCTCCCGTGGGGGCAGGCGCACAGCTCACGGCGTGAGAGCAGCGCTCGGCTGCGTCATCTTCCCCCTCCATCCTCGCTGTTACCTCTGAGTGACGCGGGAGGCTCCGTGGGTGACTGAAGGTTAATAAGGAACTGACACAGGGCACGTAGTGCGGTGTTGTCACACCCAGCGACAGCCTGGGGGGTTCTGCCGCTTGTTACCGTGCGGTGTAGGGCTTGGCCAGAAACGTGCCACTGAAATTATGGTCTCTTGAGGTCTGGGAAGGAACCACCCCCTCAGCTGCACCCGCTGCCCTCTCCTGGGTGTTGCAGCACCTGCCCTCCTGACGGGCACGCAGCTCGCTTCACGGCGGGGAGGTGCTGCCGGGGTTCCAACAATAAATGCGTTCCCTTAAGGTTTACATGTCACCGCCCGAGAAAAAGCCAGAACTCAATCAATTTAGGAAAAAGGCACCGTGCGTTTTGCACGTGGGGTGCAAAAAGGCACAGAGAGCGCTGCCACGGGGACGCTGCGCTGCGGGTGCGGCCCGGCCCCGCTCCGCAATGCCCGCGCCCACCTCCACCTTTGCAGCAGTAAAATGCAGCACTCGCATTGCGCATGCGCCTCCCCCTGGCCGGCGCCCCGGGATGGCTATTTATAGCAAGTGACGTCACCTAGAAATAGAACGCGGGGGAGCGGCGCCCCCTCCCCTCCCCTGCAGTCCCCGCGGCTCCGCCCCCTCGTTGCCTTCCCAGCGCGCAGGCGCGGGCGGCGGCAGCAGCGCGAGGCTCCGAGCCGGGCGCAGAGGCGCGGGCTGCACACGGCGCGAGGGCACGCAGCGAGCGCGCGGCTCAGCCCTGTGCCGCCAACCGCCGCCTGAGGCGATCCCGGCCCAACGGTCGCCGAGCGGCGGGCGGGCGTGAGGCGGCGGTTCCGCTGCGCTCCCCACAGCGCGTCCCGAGGCGCAGACCCACGCCCCCCCGCTCTCTCCGAGGGGCGCAGCTCCCGGCCCGGCAGCCACCACGGAAGCGGCCATGGGGGACCGAGAGCAGCTGCTGCAGCGCGCCCGCCTGGCCGAGCAGGCGGAGCGGTACGACGACATGGCCTCAGCCATGAAGGCGGTGAGTGGGGCGGGGAGGGGTAACGCGGGCGGCCCGAGGCGGAGGTGGGTCCAGGGAGGACGGGGCCGCCGGGTCCCACCCGGCGCGGGGAAGAGCGGAGGGCGGGAGCGGAGCGGGGCGGTGCCGCTCGGTGCGGGGAGCGGCGTGGGGGCGGCCCGGGCGGACCCTCTCCCTCTGAAGCCGCTTCCCACTCCCCCCTTTTCCCCTCACCCCTCGGAACGGCTGCGCTGCGCCCCCCCGGCACCGCGGGGCGAAGAGCCCCTCCGCTTCGGGGCGGTTCTGCGATGAACGGCGCCGAGCAGGGCCGCGCCCGCGGGCGGGAGCGCGCCGGTTCGAAGCTGTACGGGCGCTGCATCCGGGTATGAAAGTGCTCCGTGCGCCGAGAGCCGCTCAGCCGAGCCGTAACGCTGCCTTCTCGCCCCTTCTCTGTAGGGTAACGCTCTCAGCGCGTTCCTTACGCAGCTGAGTCCTGACACGTGTTCGAACAATTACACCTCTGCTTCTTTCACGGCCAAGCAGTGAGTTACTTGTGCTGACCTGTTTGTACTGGCACGTAATAAAGCTGGAGAACGATCCAACTCGGTGTCTAGCCTTTTTTTTTTTAAACAGTCATACCATCTGAACTCTGAGGGCTGTGTCAATGCTGGTGAATGGTTAGCGGTGTCTTTGCTGGATCTCATTACAGCTGGTTCAGTCTTGTTGCTCTGTTCTCCCTGAGCACCAGAAGGCCCCAGGAGGAATCAGGTTTCCCTCGAGAGCAGTGCAGTAGTGCTGTGTAAATTAAAGAGCAGCTTCAAATCAAGTTCATGTTAAATTGGTTGGTTCTTGCAACAAAAAAAGCCTCATTCAGGGACTGTGTTACGTCCCCTAAATGAAGGTAGGAAAGGAAAGATGTTCATCTTATCTTGCCTTTTTTTAATATTTAAATAACTTTCCCTACAGTGACATGGTAAATACTAGGATCAGTCTAGTTCTAAAGCAGATATACTTCAGAGTGTCTTGGTATTAGGTGTACTAGACATAAAAAGCAAGCTGTAGTTTGATGACATTGCTGGAATTCCTGATTCATACCATGAAGCAGTAGCAGCTTGTTCATCTCAAGACCACTTTTCATTGCAATTTCTGAAAGATGCAGCCAAGAAACCACTGAAATCCCCTGCTGCTCTAGATGACACTAGAGACACCATTTCTTAGTAGCTCTAGGTAGGCTTTTTTTTTTTCTTCCTCAGCTATTACTGAGCTGTAGCGTATGTGTGGCTCTCAACTTGTGAAACAAGAACATGGTTGCTGTGCTTTGGGAAATAGGTAAATAAAGTACAGACACTGGTGTGTATATCCAGTTGTGATCTTAAACTGGCTTAATTACAGCTCAGTTCTCATTCATTGAATCAGAGTATTCTCTTCTGTAATGCCATTTTTGCTCTCCAAGAAGCTGTGTAATGATGAGCTTCTGTAACTGGGAGCTTGCTGACACTGCAGGTGAACTGTGCATTGAGCATTTGTGAAACGTTATAGGTAATGAAACAAAGAGCCAAGCTGAGTGTAAAGGCACCCGTTTCCTCCTGTGATGCTGTTGGTGTGGTGTCTGCTCTTCTAAGATTCAAATAGATTTCATAGGCGTGAGCTTAAACACCTATGGAGTGACGTTATGTGGGTTGTCTGCTCCCACACAGGTAATGTTTTCTTCAATTTTTGTGACTGTAAATAACAGGTTCTTAGGGAACTTCTCCGCATAGAGTGCTATGCAAGTAATCTTGCACTCCAGGGACGTTCAGCTTCCTTCGACAGGAAATCAGCGTTGTGAGTCGGATATCTATTCTCAATGCAGGATATTTTGATTTGAAAAGATTCTAAAACCTCTCCACATAACATATTTGATTTTTTTTTTTTTAAAAGATGCTGTGTGAAAAGTGTGTTTCCAGCATAATGGAAATGCAGATGGTTAATTTCAGTTCCAGGTATTGATCACCATGTTTCTACAGGACACAATATAGCTGGCAGCCCAATAGTTGCTCCCAAAACATCAAGTGACAAAGATTACTTTAGTAAAAGGCTGTCTGCACAGCATTTGGGACTCCCACTGAAGAAAAAGTGTTATGTGTAACTGTGCCTCTACTGAATGGCATCCTTCACGGGCTGGCAATCTCATTGCATTAAATGCTGCTTTGAGATTCCAACTATCTGGGATAATCCTACACGGTAGGTAAAAAATTGACTTCCAAACATGCTGGAGAAAAATTGCATTTGTAGTGTAGAGTGTTAAAAGTTCTCATTGGAACAAATCCTTTAGTGTATTGGGAACACTGCGTTGAATGCTTTTGGCATTACATTGTTCCAGAAATGGAGTTCAGAAATACTAAATAGTCGAACAGTTTTGCTCTATTACATCTGAATATTTCAAACAGCATTAATTCCAGTATGCAGTAAGTTTTTAATTTATATTGCTTTTCCAGTCAAGCTATGCTGCAGGTATTTAATACTGAGGCGTACCTCAGTTATGTGAAATGTGTAATTTTAAAATTAGTCGTGTAAAGGACATGTATTTCACCCTGAGAAGCAGTGAGTCTTGCTGTAATCTAGAGCTTTTTAAGCAAAATAGCATCAGGTTTTAATTTGCAGGCTTTATCCCTGTAGGTAAAGGGACTTAAGTTGGGGGTGTTGGGAATTTTTAATGTTGTATCCCAAAGTTCTCCACTGTATCAGTGTCAGGTTTGGGGCTGATGAAGTGGAGAGAGTAGGAAGGGGAATGATATGCCTTTAATGTAGACAATATCCTCCCCTGCTGCGAGATGCCTTCCAGTGTGATTTTATACAGTGAACGTGTAGAACTTCCAGTGCTTGATATAAAACACTGAAGCTACATGATGCAAGAAATTGTTCTGGCTTAAATGAATTCATCTGGTTTGTATTTGTTCAGAAATGGAGAGCTATATAACTTTGTCAGGAGAGTTTTATTGCTTAAAGGTGACTTTTCTGGCTCAGGTACAGTCAATTTTTTGCAGCAGCTTGTTAAGAACTTGCTCCAGCTCTGACAAATGTATTCTTGCTGACGAAACAGAAGAACAGTCACACATGCAATTTAACTGGATCAAACTGATGCTGCTAGGTAAGCTGACAGCACACTGACTGCTGTCGGCTGTAGCACCGTTCTCTGGTGTGTTCTCACTACAGAGTGAACTTGCCTTGATGTCACCTGTGTAGGATCACACGCATGAAAGTCACCTCTGAGCTGGAACGATGGTGCCGTGCCCTAGCAGTTCCAGCATTACAGCCAGGATTCGTTCTGTATGCTCTCAGTTCTTTCCTACTAAACTATGAGAGTGCTTTTGGGCAAAGAGCAGAGGAGGAGATGTCTCAGTATTATCGAAACAAAATGATTTAGTGTGTTTTTTTTTGTTTTTTTTTTAAACATCCATGAACTGCTGGCAGGTCATGGCCTGTGCGCTCAGCTGGGGCTGTTGTCAGTCCTTAGCAAGGTGATGCAAACTTCGTAAAAGTGTGTTTGCATAAGTATAGAGTAACACCTGAGTAACTTAATACTACTTGGAAGTCATACCCTGAGGAGCTTTTAAGTGCTATTTTTTCTCACGATTGCCATTATAAGAAAGTCGAGGTCCAAAAAGTAGAAGTACATTGCTGGAGTCAAAGATCTATTAGAGAAAGGCTATAGGTAGAAGGGAAGACAGGAGGAACATCCCAACATGTGATGAGAAACATGTTTGTTTTTGCCTAATTTGCTGGTGTATCTGAAATTAATAAAGCAGTTGATAGCTCCTTAAAGGTCACGTGCATTCCTTTGAGCCTGGATTCTTGTAACACAACCATTATACTAGGGAGGTAGGTGTGGTTTTTAGATGTATCTACGTGAAGGATCAGCATTTTTTTAGCTAGGATGGGAAATAGTTTGCCACTTAGTTTTCAGAAATCACCTTTGAGGTGAGATGGAAGAGGTTCAGAATTAAATAAAAAATGGGCCAATGAGGTGGAAGTGACACCGACATCCTAAAGCTTGTTGAAAGATGACACTGGAAAGGAATGAGTTCCACTCCAGGCATTGGAAACTTCTGCCACAGGAAGAATCTCTTGTGGGAAGCTACTCATTTGTTACGCTGGCTTCTGCACTCCCCACTAGGTGCTGCTCACTTTGAAAGTGGTTCTCAGTTTTTAGATTAAATTAACAGAATCTGCTAGGGGATATAAATTACGCTCAGAAATGGTATGATACTGACACTTGAGCTGCACCTTATCTGAGAAGGTAATTGGCTGTGTGGTGCAAGGCTTGTTGCAGGGCTCTGCGCATACCTTGAATCTTTTGTGGCTGGTGCAGCCACATGGGAAGTATTGCCTGTCTTGGAGCAAACAACTTTGCTTTTGAATTTGTCACTGATTGCTTAGAAAATATTTTTGAAAGTCATCGTTGACAGCCTGGAACCTTCTTTCTCCCCCTGGTTTTATGTATTCTAAAAAGAGCGTTGATTAAAGAGCAGCCAGGATTACCAGAGATTACGCTAGGCTTTACAAATTCATCCCTCTCGGCGTGGTGCAATTAAGAGTTTCATCTTCAGAAATATCTGCAGATAGGCTGTTTGTCAAGGCCTGCGTTGAATTTCAGTTGTGATTAAGGAATGTGGAAAGATGTTTCCAGGGGTAGGTTATTGGCAAGTGCTGTGTCTCCTGTGCAAGTGGGCTCTGTGAATCAGCATTTCCAGGGTGGGTGTTGTGGTGCATTTTCTGAAATTGAAAATGAGTAACATCTGAGGAGAGAAAATAGGCTAGAAAAAGTCTAGAACACTCTTTCAAGGCTAGGGGTATTGCTGTAGGATTATTTATGTGTGTAAGTAAATGCACCAGCTACATAGCATAGTACAAATTCAGTTTATTTTTTACTGATGGTTCTCATGATGTTTGTTAGATAGTTTAAAATACCATTTGGATGTCCTCCAGTAGTGCAGAAAAGTAATTATTCATCTGTGGAGGTGTTTTTTTTTTTTT
>WBMW01003825.1:1149362-1180058 GCA_013396635.1 Penelope pileata
TTAAATTCTATCCTAATAGACTGTGGGGGAATAATAGAAAGGCCTTGGCTGAGCCTTTGCATCTTGAGGGAGCTGATGTCTTTACTAGGCAAGGGGCTGTAGGTGGATCTTAGTAGAGATCGTGTCTGGGAGAACAGGGACAGGCAAAGCAGTGTCCTTTGGGAGCTCAGGCCCCTGAGCTGTGGGGAAAAGGCATTCTGGAGATGACTAAACATAAAAGGAGTCTCTCCTACTGAAAAGGTTGGTTTGTATAAGTTACTTTTTTGGCTTGCGAAGATGGATGTGTACTGGATAGTACACTGGTTACACCAGTGGTCTCAAAAGAGTGTAAATACTTGTGACAGCTATTTGCAGTATGCAAATTTGGCTGCAAACATTCTACTGTGTGTCATGCAATGTAAATATGCATTTTTTTTATTTTAAAATAGTTAATTTCAGCGATGCGTGAGCAGTGGTAGGTTTACTTACACACAGAAGCGCGTATCCTTACGATTACTAGTGAATTCTTTCAGTGCAGCTCCACTACTTTTAACATATTTCATTAGCTGCATTTTTTCAATCTGATTCCTGTGAGTTTAATTGCATGTTCCCAAATTTGAAAAATTTGAACAACTTCAAGTGACTGGAGGTCTGAAAGGCTTTATTTCCCAGTAAACACAGAAAGTGGAATAGGCTTAAATGCAGTCGTAGATGTTCTACTTTTCCATTATTGCAGCTTTTGTAGTAAGAATTTGCAACTGATCTTGGCTTTTCCAAATGAAAAGAGAAAAAAAAAAACAACCTTTATTTGTTCCATTCCAATTTCTTCTGTGTCCTATTCTTGAGCTTTGCCTGCAGCCCCCTGTCAACAGAAATCAGGGTAACTTCTGTGTTACGTTGTATAATTGCTCACTAAGGGAATGGAAGGTAGTATGAAACACTAATTCCGTTTGTACTGTGCAGAGCTTGATCATAATGACTGCAGCGCTTCCATCTCTGCTGCTGAATGGAAGAAAATGGCAGGGGAAAGAAAGGCAAGAACTGCAGCAGTTTCCAGTGTCTGTGCTGTGCTCCAGATTCATAAAACTGGTATTCTAGGTACATTCAAATTCATTGTTCAGTTTGTAGTCTGCATAATTATAGCAAAGGCTTCTAAGAACTGAATCCTCCAAATACTGCTTTGTTACACCAGCCTGAGTCACTCTTACTTGGTGAATGTGCTTTGTAATGGGTTTTAAATACCAGTTCTATTACAGCAAAACTGTGGGGGTTTTCGTTCTTTTGTGTCTTGGCTGCAGAAACAGTTCTAAAGTTTGAATGTTGCAAACTGTCTCCTGGCTAGAAGGAATTTTGGGATCTAGAAGGAATTTTCTATCTTGTGTTGAAGGAAGCTTGCAATTTAAGGTAAACCCTTTAAATGTCGTCTTTGTGTGTATTTTCAGGTAACTGAGCTGAATGAGCCTCTCTCAAATGAAGATAGAAACCTGCTGTCTGTAGCCTACAAGAATGTAGTTGGAGCTCGACGGTCTTCCTGGCGTGTCATCAGCAGCATAGAGCAGAAGACTATGGCAGATGGCAATGAGAAGAAGCTGGAGAAGGTTAAAGCCTATAGGGAGAAGATAGAAAAGGAACTTGAGACAGTCTGCAATGATGTTTTGGCTCTCCTCGATAAGTACTTGATCAAGAACTGCAATGACTTCCAATATGAGAGCAAGGTTTTTTATCTGAAAATGAAAGGAGATTATTACCGCTATTTGGCAGAAGTTGCTGCTGGAGAGAAGAAGAACAGTGTCGTGGAAGCCTCAGAAGCTGCCTATAAAGAGGCCTTTGAAATCAGCAAAGAGCACATGCAACCTACTCACCCAATTAGGCTTGGGCTGGCGCTCAATTTCTCGGTGTTCTACTATGAAATCCAGAATGCTCCTGAGCAAGCCTGCCTTTTAGCCAAACAAGCCTTTGATGATGCCATAGCAGAGCTGGACACACTAAATGAGGATTCCTACAAGGACTCCACTCTGATCATGCAGTTACTTCGAGATAACCTCACTCTGTGGACGAGTGACCAGCAAGATGAAGAAGCAGGAGAGGGCAATAATTAAAAAGCTTTCCTCTGATCTGTCTTTCATCCACTTCACAGTCCCTGTCATCACCCATATTACCTTGCCACAGTCACACTAAATATCTAGTGCTAAGCATATCTGTATTGTACAGCTGTTCAGATCTGCTGTCCACTTTATCAAGAAGCAGTTTCAGATGAACCTTCATGGGCACTGATGGATCGATTGGTTTATTGGCCCTAGTTATCTTAGTTGCACTTCAGCAGTGCAGGAAGATACCTATTACATGAGGCGTTTGTAGTTTGCCTGTTGATTAGAACATACGGGGAAGAATAATGGAAAGCGATTGAAGATGATTAGATTCCAGTTACAATTTTTGCCATTTGAAATGAGCTGACAGTTCTGTTAAGCAGTACATTTTGTGCATGCAAAGTAAATTAGCCACCTCAATTTTTTTTCAGTCAATGAAAACAGTTAAGCTGATGTGAAATGACAGCCCTGTTCATCAGTTTACAATAAACTGTTTGAAATGTGAGGTTTTGGTAGCAAATTTTTTTTTGCCTCTAACTTATGTGCACAGTTTATTTTAATGCAGTGCATCTACCTAAGAGTTTTGATACTTGTAACCTTTTGCAGTTGTTTTGAAGAATCATGAATTTATTTTTTGTAAACTCTTTGGCTGTTTAGTTGTCTGTGTATTCTGACAACACTATGTCAATATTAGCCCATGTTAAGATGGATGACTGAGATAACAGACTTCTAAATTAAATGTTTTGGAATTAAATGAATAAAATAAAATGCTGCTTCGGGGAATATTATCTCTACATAAGCTGTCCTGTCTTTTGTTCAGAGCAAAGATTGAGTTGCTTAGTGTATCACTGATGGGTTAAAGCATTTCGTCACAGGTTTAATGAGAAGTTGCCTCATATGCTAAAAACAAATGAGCAAACAACAGTATGCTAAAAAGAAGAAAAAAACCCACAGCAATCTAGAATGGTACTGCTCACCTGTGTTAAAATGGAGTTTCCAAAGGTATGTTTCAGTTGATTTACTTGGTAGAGCAGTTGTAATGCAATTCTCAGGAGCTAAAAAGTAGTAAGGAATGTTACCTGTTACACTAGTGTAGAGACTTGTATTATTTGCTTCTGTCCACAGCAGCTTCTAAACCTTTATTTTTTTTCCTGAAGTGATAAACACCAAATTATCTTTACACATTAAAGTCCCAGTAACATTTTTTTATACCTACCTACTTCCAGCAGAAGCAATATTTATTCTTAGAGAATGCCTCTCTGTTGTAGCTCACTTAAATCTAGTCCCCAAACTTATGTTTTACTTTTTTTTTCCCCGACAGTTAGAGTATATTTATTGGTTCCATATGTACTTCTGTACTGATGTGTTACAGAAGCAGGAAAAGTTAGCTGTTGTTGAGTTACGTGTGGCTGTATCCAGACTGCTGCTGGCACCTGGACTAGCTCAAAGATCATGTAAGTTCTTGATTTATCTAAATCAATTTTTCTTTTACTTGTACACTAAATATTACTGTTCTAAATGCCCACAGCAACAACTGCCATACTTTGAAGAAACAATGCACTGGTTATTTTTAAATGTCTGGAGGGTTAGTTTTTTTTAATGGTTGATTTGTTCATATATTCTCTAGTCTCCTAGGTAGTTCTGGCTTTATGATGTCAGTAAAGCTTCTAATCATCAGCAGGCTAGTGCAGCATCTGAAAAAGCACAAGGTTCAGAACCTTGATGTGGTGCTGTTCTGTAATCTTGAAATGCTTAACCTCCTAAAGTAGTTCTAAGTATGTACTTAGTACAAACCACTGCGGTGTGCCCGTGGCCTGTTCTGGAGGTTTTTTTCTTATCTGCTCTGTTTGCTCAAACAGTGCAGAAGATTCTGTTACTTCAATTCCTTGCTAGAGTCTTGTGGCTGGTAATAGCCTTTTGGTCTTACCTGGCATATATAGTGCTCCTACATCTTCTTTCTTTCAAATGCATGAGTCTGTCTCTGTGGAGACAAGATGAAACTTGACAAAAAAGCTATGTTTTTATAGTGAAACACTCTGGCTAGTAAATACTGACAGTTGCTAGGTTTATTCATGTTTTTGTAAGTACCACTATTTTTTCATTAATTTAAAGGCTAAGGAGTCCTTTCTCATTCTAGTTACTGCCTTGTGCAGCTCCTTTGTCAGAAGATGATGAGCATTATGCAGTCAGAGTCAGCAGGTCTGACTTTTCTAGGCTAGGCCATGGAAGATTAGCTACTGAACTAACTGACTAGGTCCCAAATGGAAATGAAAGGTGTTCTGTGGAGCGGTGCAGTTCCTGGGTGTATTTTTCCTGTATTGTCATTTATTTGGGTAAATCTCCACTGATTATCATGAAAGTTCCATTTTGAAAGGGTTTTTATTGGATAGACAGATAATTGAATCAACACAGTTAGTAGACTTTGGCCTTAATTTTGTTACACTGTTTATATAATAACCAATCTGTTTTGGACTATGGGTCATTTAGTATCCTCAGAAAGAAAATCTAACATTTTCTATTTTTGCTTTTAGCAAAGATTGTTCTAGAGCTGAAATGAGCCGCCTTTTGTTTATTGTTGCAGATCAATTTTTTAGAATCTACATCTAAGCTTCATAAAACCACGGAATGGCTTGGGTTGGAAGTTCCAGCCCCCCTGCCTCAGGTGGGGCCACCAACCTCCAGATCTGGTGCTGGATCAGGTTGCCCAGGACCCCATCCAACCTGGCCTTGAACACCTCCAGGGACGGGGCATCCACAGCCTCTCTGGACAACTTCAAGTGATTATACTCCGTACCACATGCTAATTTAATACCTCATTGAAATTAATCTTTGCATACCCTTAAACACATGGGCAAAGGTACTGAAATACATACGTCACACAAATTCTGCACAGAAAGTGAGCAGATGCGTTCCTGACAAAGAGAAATAAGCTGTATAATATATTATAAATTAACGATACAATCTGTGATCACATGTCAATGATTGACAATGAAATATAATTACGTAATTGAACTACCGTTATTTAATTACTATAATAAAATACTCTAAAAATCTGTTACACATCTATTAAATAATGGTAAGTGAAAGTAGAAAATGAAATGCTTGTAGTTATATGTATCTTATAGTTCCTTGAGTCCTCGAATAGGTAGTGCGTCATAACATTTTCTTCCTTTGATGAAGCGCTGTTCTCAAGAGTAGTGCTTAGATTGTTTGCCAGTATGAGCAAGTTCTGATTGGCTTTGGTTATAATGCCTGGTAACCCCAAACTCCGCTGACTGTGCATAAATTCTTTGTATTAGACTGTGTAGGTTTGGGGATTCACGTCAGTACTTAAAACGTGCATTGCAGGCTTGAGAACATGAAAATGGCTGGTGTTTCCATGCTGTCTTTTGTTTTAGTCTAAATCACAGAACCCTTAGAGTTGGAAGGGACCTTTAAAGGTCATCTAGTCCAACTCTCCTGCAGTGAACAGGGACATCTCCAGCTAGATCAGGTTGGAATGATTTTAAATGATTTTAAGTATCACAAAGCAATTTGACCTGTCCTACCTCAAACGTTATAGTCAGATGAGTTATTGCCATCTTGTTGGGTGTTTTTCTGCAAATCCCAGAGCACATCAGGGCAAAGCACTGTGAGTATTCTGTCAGGTGATTATCAAGAAATCACTTATGTGTGATTATGCAGTTAATTAATATGAGCTTTTTTTCACATAATTTGATAATTCAACAAATGTGATTGATTCCACTTGAGAATTTAATTTGTTAGTAGTTGAACCCTTCCATCTTTGAAGAATTACCTAGTTTAAGAGTGTTTAAGGACAGAAACGGATCAAAGCACATCATCCACATGACTTCCAGTAACATGGTGCTTGAAACCCAGTTACACTTGCAGTAATAGTACATAAAATCATTTACAAATACATTTGGAGAGCTATGGCCTTATTTTAAATATCTTTATGCCACGTTTTCTCAAAAAGAAGCTACTGAAGGAGAAGGGATTGCAGTAAAGCACTGATTTGATCTCAAACAGCATATGAAAGGAAACAGGAATTGTAGGGGATTGGCAAGAAAAGCCTTTTGCTAACAGGTTTCTGACTGTGTCCTTCGGTTCAGGAAAGAACATCTGACTCTTGCAGAGTCTTGCAGAAACTAGTAGATGGGTTCAGTAACACAGTAATCAACTAACTGGTTTCCCTGATGAGTAAAAGGGAAAAGATTCTCACTTTGCAATTAAAATCTATTTGTCCCATGTTTACTTCAAGTCATTGAATAAAAACAAATCCTACTTGCTTATTTGTAAAGTACAATCCTAGGTGCTTAGTGAGATACCTGCATTGGAAAGTCTGAGAGTTAGAGATGCTAGATCTTTAAATCTTGACCCAGAATAAATGAATTTTTTCTGTGTGTTGTGGGAGTCTGTGTGCTGTGAAGGGACAATGCAGTGCAACTGGGCACCATCTATAGCAGCTGCTTGACCCCACGGCAGAGCTGTCCTGGAGCAACGATCCCTGTTACTGTCCCTGCCGTCCAAATCCAGAGATGGGAGCAGAAGGCCTGAGCCTGTGTTTGGCAGGAGATGGCACAGCTCTCTCCAAGTGCTCGCTGGCTGGCCACGTTGGGTCAGTGTTAAAATTCCAGCATGTCCTTAAAGGGCAGGAACAAAGCTGCTGGTTTTCTCGTGTCACCTCAAGCTTTTTAAGGACTGCTATTTGCCTCTTCTGAAACAAGTCCTATTAAGCCTCCCTGGGCTGTGAGATGTCATGGAAGGACTGGGGAGCTGAGATGTTTGCTGTCATCGGCATCGTCAGAGTACAATGCTTTTAATACATGAGGATGCTTTGGTGCTATTGCTGATTCATTCCCTTCGTTGTCACAGCTGGACTTTCTTGCTTTGGGATCATCCCTGTACTTTACTTTTTGTGTGTCAAATATAACGTTCGTTTTGAACACTGCAAAGAATACCACATCACAATGAACGTCGTTAATAACAGAAAGTAAGTGGTGCTCTTAGTTTGAAAATAGCTCATTTGCAAGTTAGGAACTAATGGGGTAGAATCAGTAGCAACTCCTGGCAAGGCTGATTTGGAAAGCATTTCACTTTATTAGCATGTTCTAAGATCTCTGATACAGTTTTAGTATAGCTGCCTGTTACAGTAGGGGCTGTATCTCGACTTTGCATTTTAGGTTGTGTAGGGCAACAGTTGATCCCAGCATGAGCTGATGATTGAGCACATGGTGGAGGGGCACGGCTGGCCTGGAGAGTGCTGGCAGGTCACTTGCACCTGTGACTGGAAGGGGTGGACCTGGGCTGGGGTTGCCCCAGGCTTAGATAAGGGCCAGCCAGGCAGAGCAGAAAGCAGTCTGAGAGAGAAGATCAGAACGTGGTTGGAGAAGCAACAGCACAAGGAAGCAGTTGAGGAAGCGGGAGATGGTGTGCAGCAGAGACCCCAGCTCCAGATGAAAGGAATGGCGTAGTTGTAAGAGTTTTGGGACATCTTCTGTTACACATTGCTAAGAAAAAAATGTATAAGTTCCATAAAGTACTCATCTAAATTTCATCTTGGATATTACATTTCTTCTCCTTTGAGGAGAGCATCATTTCCTGGAAGAGGAAAGTTAAAATCCTAACAGTGGGAGTAGTTCTTTAGGAATTAAGATCTGCTAATGGTGCTAATCTCTGGGTAATTATTTATTAATTATTTATGAATTATTTATCCTGTTAGCCTAGTGCAATTGCAGTGATGTCTTGGTGGTAATTAGCAGGTGGGAGGGCCGATAGAAACCGAAGAACACCCAGGGGATGTTTTATTGTATAAGAGTTATTCAGATTCTTGCTGGTAAGTGTATTTTCTACTCTTTTACTTTATTTCTTATTTAATAGAAACAGGTCTTGATTTGTAGACCTTTCAGTTACTTCAACCTTTATTTTTTAAAGGTCAGTGACTTTTTTAGGATTAAAGTGGGCTGAGAGCTGGAGTTCTCAGAGAAAGCTTGAGGAAGCTGTCTGCAAGGTTTTATGGCTATGTCTCATTACTTTGTTCATATCAGTGACCTGCATTTTCTTAGAGGTAATTTTTCTTCTATTACTGTAATCTTCATTGTGTGATATCTGTAGGAGCTGAATTTCTTATGTGTAATGAAGGCAGAGCATCCATACATGGAATTGTAAGGCACAGGGTTTACTGTGTTAATGAAGACACTAGTACATATCACTGTTCGTGACTTAAGGGAACACGTTTTCAAAGGACTAATATTTTAGATACTTCTTCTCAACGTGACCATTACTCATTAAACGTTTTCCTTCCTTCTGTTAAGTCAGCTCTCCACACAGATTTTTCTTTTTTTTTGCTGTTTGACTTAGTGCTAGTGCGTATCGGTGTTCAGTGAGGGGCTTTGTCACAACTCACACTGAAGGACGTTATCGATTCACCTTGCTTGTGTTTTACCACTGTTCCTTAAAAGTACGTGCGTTTCGAATGAGACTGCAGCCTGAAACATAGCTTCATTAATGCAGATAGGTCAGTTTCATAGCTCAGCTTTTTCAAAAATGTCAAAATAAGAATCCCCCTATGTCCAACTTATTTCCTTCTCTAGCAGTCTTTTTTTTCTTCGTTTTGTGCTGTCTGTGGCAGGATTTCCTTCCTCCACCACTCTCCCTGAAGAAATGTATTTTTGGTAACCACGTGAAGATGTAAGTGATGGATAGGGCCTCTTGGTTGGATGAGAATAACCAACACAGCCCAGATTTTGCTTGAGATGTGCACAGTTAGCTGTTCTCTGAATATCTTTTAGTTTAAGGAGGAGGAGTGTGAGGACTGAAGAATAACTTTGTGGAATCGATGCCGGCCTTGCTTCATGTCTGTCTTTGGTGTTCATGCGTCTGTTCATCAGCAGCCTGAGCTATTTTCCTCCTCCCTTTTTCCTGTTTCTGTCCTCAGTCACCACATCCTTCCTAGTGCTGCTTATCACCGAGATTTTTCTTCTCTCTCTCTGCTGCCCGTGATTAAACACCTGGAACATTTCCAGCCTGATGACTGCAGAGTTTTGCAATGAAACTCCTTTGAGATTTACTCCAGTAAGGCTGGCTGTTTCTTGAAATGCGTTGCTCCGGAGGAGTGAGAGAGAGTTGTGTACTCTAGTGCTTGTCTTTGTGTAGGTTCTGAGCGATTGGCATATTAAATGCTTTGTTGCTAAGAGAATAACAGGAACAATCCACCTGAGGTCTCATAGTAGAAAAATGTTTCATTGTCACCAATGGTATGAAATTCTTCATCTAGAAAACTGTCTTCCTGTCAGCTGAAACATGACAAGTTTCTGAACCCAGATACTTGAAATGAGTTCTGAATAGCATAACCGAGGTTCGTCTTAGCTTCAGCCGTAACAATAATGAGTCACTTTCAGTGGAAGATGTCAGAGCTACAACATTACATTGCTTAATTGCTATGTTACAGCCACAACTGCTGCATCTGGTTCTACATCAGCTCCTGAGATGAATGGCGGAGGGCAGTTACCTGCAAATCAAACTGAACATCTTGCCTATGAGAGAATATGTGAATACGCCTTGCTGGATAGAAAAATACTGCGTGGTGTGCACGCTTTGGAGCTTCTCCAGTAATGTTGTCCTAAGTTTTCAGACTGCAGGCTGTCCTCAGAAGGCTCTGTGTTTTGTTCCTTTATCTTTCACACAAGGCTGTGTATGCTGACAAAACGCTGTGTATCAATAACGCCAGTTTCCTTGCCAAGAAACTTTTTTCCCGGAGTTTGAGAGCCATTTAGCATGAAGCTGCTAGTAACACAGCTCACCAGCTGAGACTATCTAGAATTCAACAACAATTGAATTCAGAGAGGATGTTTATCTTTGGCAAATCCAGACATCTGGAAGTGTAATAAAATTGGAAGAAGAGCTAGAAAATTAAAAAGATGGAAGCGACGCTCTGCCATGTTGGTGAGGGTTTGAAGGAGCTTTCAGTCAATGGAGAACAGTTACTGTTGTCTTACATGCAAGTGCCAAAACAAAACTCAAACCAAAACAACAACAACAGAGAGGGCAAAGAAATCCTCTTCTGAAGCCCTTTACAGACATGACAGTAACATCAGGTGACTGGCATTGCTGTGACAGAGCCCCAGAGGTCATTGAGAAAACAAGAATGTATTAAAAAAGTACCTTGTCTCAGAAAAGCTTGATAGTATATTCTATGAGGACTGCTCTGAAAGTAAAGCCTCTTATTTTCTGTTGTCCCACCATGGCAGAGGCGGATGCTGGTGGGATGGCAGTGGAGGGGCTCTCTGACCCAATGGCAATTGACATGGGAATGCAGATGGAGCGAAGGGGTGGAACTGAATTCCTCCATGCAGAAAAAATGGCACCCGTGGGCATTCATTGATGCTGCTGAACGTTTGTGGAGACCAAACAGTGCATGTGAGCACAGTGAGGGGTGCATTCCAGCAGTGACAGCAGTGACAGTGCCCGAGCAGAGGTGCCCCAGGTTTTCATGAGCATGGCATGCAGGCTCTTGTTCATTGCTGGCTAAAATACACAACTAATGATGTGTGGAAAAAACGTTTTGTAGCTGAGAATTTTCTTTATCAAGTGGTGTCATTGTGCTCCTTGTGTCTGTTGTAGTTTCCAGGGAAATAAATAGGAGGCATTACATTTGGAGCAACCGATGTACTCAGTGTGATTTCAGTTGGTGTCTCTCTGGAAACTTCTGGCAGTTTCTTACAGATTATCAAAAGCTTCTCCATCTAATCCAGCTTCTAAGCCATACCTAAACTGGATGTGACCACGAGTGCTGTGATTCAGCAAACTCAGCCTAAATAATGTATTATCAAAATAGATAATGGATTTAAGATTTATTTTTATAACAACTAAATAGTAATTCTATTTCCTCAATTTTTTTTATCCCTTCTATACCTTTTTCAGTCTCCTGTCCTTATACTCTGTCCCTCTGTTCCTTTCCCTTGCCTTTTCTCTCACAAGGCTCGTGTTTGTTACTTCCATCATCTTTTATCCTCTTCTGTCCTCCCTGACCTATCTTCCCACTTCAAATACTTTCTTCCTGGCCTCACAGAGCATCGCCATGGTGACTGCGTGATGTCATTGCACTGGGAACTGTTGCCCAGGAAACCGTATGATGTCATTGCACTGGAGACAGTTGCCATGGTTACTGAGTTGACTGAGGTAGCTGGGAAAGAAGAAGTTGTTATCAGCCTGGTGCCAGGAAGTGCTCCCATTCATGGGAATAAGAAAAGAGACTTTTATTTCTGTTTTTATGTTCCAGGGAGGGCTGCCTATGATTCAGTCCCCATTTCTTTTTCTGATACGAAGTGCTCAATTTGGGCTTCGTTCATTTGGGCTGTATGGTCTTGCTCATCTATTTCTACTGTTCAATGCTACTGTGAGCATCAAGCCACAATAAAATGGGAAAAAACTGTTGTCCCATGCTTCTGTGCAATATGGGTTTCCAGCTGTTGTTGCTGTTTGCTTTTTCCTGTTTGGTTTTGTTTCGGTGATGAATAGTCCAGTTCAGTGACAACCCCAGCTGAAGTCAGAGATGCTGACAGTGGATATTACCTGGCTGAGCTGGCTCCATCTGCCCCAGGCTCTGCCTCTCTGTAAGGCAAGCTGTGATTTGTCTTCCACTTCTTTCCTGCCTTTACCTGCTTTTTGTTTTTCATTTTAGTAATTGCAGGAGTTCCAGGAAATGTCCAATGTGAAAGGTGAAACAGAGGTTAAATAAAAAGCAGGAGGCAGCTGTTAGAGGTGAAGAAAGGTGTGCAAGAACAAGTTGTAGCCTTCACTGAGTGCAGCATGTAAGCATGTGTGTAGCTGGTCATGTTTCATGTAAGGGTGTGGGGATGTAAGTGGTGGTTACCACGTGTCTTAAGTCTGTGCTTGTGGTCAGTGGCTCTGGCAGTGTTGTGTATGTGTATAGACATGTATTTGTGTAATTCCTCTATGGATAAATAAGCTTTTACAGAAATAACTTTTCCAGACTTTCTGCAATTTAGGTGAGTTACACCTCTGAGATATGTTAGACAAAACATGCATGTATAAAAATGATTATCCCCAGACAGTAAGGAGAGTCTCTGCTCTTAGTACCTGTGCAAATGCTCAAGGGTTTGCTAGAAACTGTAGTCACAAACTTGCCATTAGTTAGCCAGGAAATCTCTGCTCCTCTCCCTCTCTGCTCCTGTGTTTGAGCCTCAAGCTGAAAACTCTAATTTGGGTTACCTTACTGTGGAGCTGAAAACAAGAATTCCATCACAGAAGATGTGGAGAGTGCTGCTGGCGCGTCAAATAGCTGAGGACTGAAATTTTGGAGTTCCTGAAATGTTGACCGGAATCCAAGGCTCCCAAAATGTTGGGAGGAGACTGGAATCGAGGTAGCAGCTAAGTTTGGCAAAACTGGGTGAAGAGGGAATGTAACCTCGTTGGGTGAAGAACAGAATTTCGAGGCTTAGTTGGGAAATGAAGGGGTGACAACTGGTATTTTTTGGGGTGAAGTAGTAAAAAGCTTTTATTAGAGTTTATTTTTTGATTCCCTTCCTCGTGTAAGTACTGTTTGTGCAACTTTATTTGCTCAGCATGCTGCACAAAATAATCTCAACCTCTCTGCCAAAGTAACTGTAAAAGAAAATTATGTTTCACATCTGTATCTAGGTAGGTCTGCAGGAAACAGCAGTTGTAAGAGATCAGATGGCAACGAGATAAAGCAGCTAATGGAGGCGGAGGGCAGCAGTCAGTCAGCGCTGAGAGCTTCATAACAGTCGGGTGAGAGACGTGAGCAATCACTGAGCCCGTGTTTCAGGCCCGTGAGTAAATTCTTAATTTCTAACTTGATAACAGTGTTTAATCATTATGCAATGGTGCTGTTTGCAAATCAGCTCTGTTTGTTCATTTTAAGTTATGGGGCTTGCATCTCCGTGAAATGCGGGTCAGTAATCATGCAGCTTTCCTGGACAAACAGTTCTATGGTTGCTAGAATGGAATACTGTCGAACCTGATATTGAAGGGATATTGGATTCCTGCCATGAGTGGCCACCAGCATTACTTTTCCTGTCAAATAATCTTCAGAATGACCCCCGAGCTTGTTTATTTCAGCACTATACCAGACAATGTGGGTTTATTTTCTTTAAATACGTGTTAAGTATTCATGTTTGGATCACATTTATTGGTAAAGTATCAGAAAGGAATCAAGAAATTGGCATGTCATTATTTAACTGTCAGGAGGGCCTGGGTAGAGGTTGGTAGAGCTTACATTTCTTTGTAAATTTTACCTGGAATCAGCAGTCAGCTGCATGATTCAGTATCCATATGCCTATCTTTGCTGTTTCAGTATCATTTTTTTTGTAAATATTCAAGTAGTAATTGTATGCTGTGATATAGCAATACTAGAGATCATGTACTGATAAAGAATTACAGGTTTGTTTTCTACCAGTGTCAACCACTTGGGATTTCTATATGTGAAAATCCTGTGCACAGTAGAGGCAGACACCATCCACTCTCACAGGACAATCCCACGGGTAATGTGAGCTCAGCTTTTGCTGACCAATGCTTCCATCTACTGGAGAACTCTGTTCTCACAGTGTTCACTCTACGCTGAGATCCAAAGTCTTGACAGTTAAATCCCCCAAATATTTTATAATTTGAATTATTGCTATAACAAAGATAATTCCTCTATGATACGTGGTAGCGAACGCAATGTGCCTTTACTTGCTCTTTACGTTTGGAAGATGTGTAGTTGTGCCTGTCTTGAGTCAACAGTCTGTGCTTTTTCTTTTTGGGAATGCAGTATTTAAGATGGTAGCAAAATCAATTGAAGTAAAAAAATTAAAAATAGCTTGCTTGTGTGATGTGTTACATGAAGTAATGTTTTCAGACTCTAGAGGCTGTGGGATTACCCCATGGCACTTGATGAGCAAACAGGATTGGGGTAGATATCCATTGAGACATGACATATATTAGTGTCAGGACTAGAGAAGTAGACTCAATATTACTTGCAGTGCTACTGCACATCAGAGTTTGCCTGTGCTTTGTAAGAGTCACTGTAGGAGGCAATCAGTACTACGGTAATCAGTATTGATTTGCTGTTTAATGTAATGAAAAGATTTTTTTTTTTGTCGTTGAGAAGAAACAGTGCAAATAGTGGCTTCTAGTTTTCTTGTTAGAATCTCCCCAGTTCTTTAAACACTTTAAAGTGTTTGGTTAGAGAATTTAGGAATAAGCATGTAAAATACGCAGAGGACTAAATAGTAACAATGTCAAAGCACTTCTGGACTTGATACAGTGCTATCACAAACCACAGAATCACAGAACGGCTTGGATTGGAAGGGACCATCCAGTCCCAACCCCTGCCATGGGCAGGGACGCCTCTCACCAGCTCAGGCTGCCCAAAGTCCATCCAGCCTGGCCTTGAGCGCTGCCAGGGATGGAGCAGCCACAGCTCTCTGGGCAGCTGTGCCAGGGCCTCACCACCCTCTGGGTAAAGAACTTCCAAAAGTCTAATCTAAACTACCCTCTTAGTTTAAAACCAATGCCACCTGCCTTATCACTACAGTAAATACCTATAAATACATATAACACATAAATGTAACATTTTTATATGTAATTATACACACAGTTTCCAAGTTTGTATCTAGGACTATGTACAATCTAAATTTCACAGGAATTTATATAAACCACATAAGTGTGTGTATACAACATAATCACATAAGGTCAGTGCACCTTGTCCCTGCCTACATGCAGTCACTGCAGTTCTGTGCCCTTTGGGATCATTATTACACTGAAATAAGTATCTTCACTTGTTCACGTGAAATCTTGATGTGCTTCCGTGCTGACCTTCAATAATTAACTTTGTAGAATATATCAGCTTTCAAATTTAGCTTACCTTTAAGCTACTTGAAATACCTGTGCTTTATAAGGTGCTATGTTGTTCAGGTGTTTAATTATGCAGTAGCCACAGCACGTTCTCCTTGGTTTAAGGCAGGGAGCTGAGAAGATATGCCAAAGCACAGGCATGGATTTTAGGAATTTAAAGCAGAGTAGAAGTAGCTGAGCTGAATGTGAAGTTAAAGAAATCACGTGGGGCCCTGAGGCAGCAACTTAGATGTTTGTAGTTTTCCCTATTAAACCCTGTAACTTCGTTTGCAGGAGCAGCACTATCAGGAGTTGCCGTTTGTTGTCATTTAATAAGAAGGATTTTCTTGGAGATTTTAAAGAAATAAAAAAATATAAATAAAAACGCTGTCAGTCCATCATTACAGAATCATCATATACATGTAATATATATACAGCTAGAGGTGGGAGAAGTGCTTGTCTCTGAGTAACCATGCAGGAACACATTCCCCTGCTGAAGAATACGCGTTTGCCCTAGGAGTGTTTTGGCTACCAGTACTGTTGTGGTTTGCATGTCAGAGCCGTAGCAGGCTGTGACTCACGCAGACCTCTGTGTGTTGTGAGCTGAGCTTTCATTTCTTTTTTTCCTACCTTTGAACTCCGATGGAGCTGCTTACTGTCAGTGTGGATGGATACACGTGCTCTTGTTGCTTCAAGTATTTCTCAAGGGAAGTTAAGAATTTGGTATTCGGTCAATTGACAACTTCAATATTCATTAGGAATCTACTCAGAGAGGCCTCAGTTGCCTCTTCTGTGGTGTGGCTGTGGCTTTAGACAGTGGCATATCCCAGGGAAATGATGTTCTCGTAGGTGTTCTTTACCTCCTAGGACTGCAGATAGAGGGAGGTTGTGATGTTGGCTTGATGGATGTGGTTGAAATAATAAATAAGCATCAGTTTTTTTAGAACCAGCTTCCTAGCAGGTGAAGAATGTGAATACAGTCTTGTTGCACTGCAGCTGTCTGAGACCAAATTCACAAAAACTTGCAAGAAGTTTTTTCATTTGGTAAGGTAAGAAGCAGAAAATATTTCAAGATACTTTTCCCCTGAAGAACATATTCATACAATGTTAAGCACAGTATGATGCTCCTTCAATATGATGATAACATTGGTTATTTTAGAAATGTCTATGTACAGAAAGAAGGGAGGGTAGATACTGATCTGAGCATTTGAGCCATATGGAAATCAATTTACTTCTCAGTTTCTGGGAACTGAGCACTGCAGCTGGTTATTTATGACTGCTGTATGCTTTGTGACTGCCGTGCTGTTTTACAAGCTTTGTAGAAGCTGCTATGTTTTCGTGATGCTCTGTTGTATGATGTCAACATCAGCTTTGAATATCGTTCTTTTAAATCTTGTGAAGTAGCAAGCAGAAGTGAATTCATGGCAATGATCTTGATGCTCAGTTATGCCCAGCTTGGCACAATAGCACTTGGGTGGTCCTGATTACAGTGATCTGACTGAATGAGTGAAAGAAACTAAAGAGGGTTCTTCTCTATTTGCACAAGCTTGTCTGATTTAAATGTTTTGCTCTCCTTTTCCCTAAGCCACCTGTACTGGTTGAGTACACGTCTTAATTACTGATTCTTATTCTGTTCTATACGATGTGTAGAGAGATCTTTCACACTAATTGTCCTACTGTGTGTTTTGGTGCGACTTCCACCTTCTTTTCTTCTTATCTATTAGATCTTGTTTCCTCGTGGTTATTAATCCTTTCACTGTGTTTCTTGTGCTCAAAGGGAACAATGGATAACTGTGTTTGGAATTATTTCTTTCTGAAGGTTTTGTTTGCTTTAGGTAAACAAGCCAAAGGGAGAAGCACAGACTGTAACAAAGGAAAGAAGAGAGGCAGCTCTCCAACATACCCTCCTCACCCCCCAGTTAAAAAAAAAAAAAAAAAAAGGGGAGAAAGAAAGGATCTGTGGTGTCCTCTCTGGTGAACATTCCAGGACTGTCAGTGAGATGTGCTCAGCATCATCAAGAGACCCTCTGTTATTGTCTGCAGTTCTACAGTACCAAAACTGACTCCCAAGATAGGAAAGGGAAGTTTTTTTTTTTCTGTTCTATTGAGTCTCTCCAGGTTGTGTGAGTGGGTGTATCTAGAACTGCATCTGTGTTTGCCTCCTTGCATTTCTTAGCACAGAAAATTGCATCTGGCTGGTTTCAGTAGAAGCTCTGGAGACAACACTTGCAGAATAAACGTGACTCATGTCACTGTGCAGTAGACCATTAGCACCAATCTGTTTCTCTCTTCTGTCCCTGACTCCACAATCTCAGCGGCCCAGGAGTTTAAGCTGACTGTTAGATCATATGTAACGTCACCTTCATTAATAAGACCTTATTATCGCCTGTCTGAAGGCATCAGTGAAGGTGTATGAAGTATAAGTTAGCTCTCATTTTACAGAGCTCAATTTCCTTTTCTTTCTGGCACTGCTGCTGATGAACGTCGAAATGGGGTGCAGTTCTCAGTAGCCTCCCTTAACTTTGAGCACTGTATGGATTACTTGTCCATAAATGTTTCAAGGTGCTCCTGGATGGTGTGATTGTACTCTTCACTGGTTACAGCAGACACTGTGTACACGACAGTCTGAGAATATAAGCAAGTTAATTACCTATGTGTTGAAGGTTCAATATTTCACAACCTTTTGTCTGTTGTTGTTTTTATAGTGTTATGGAGACAGGAGTCAGCCTGGATTTACATGGTGTTAATTAGATTACTTATTTCCAGAGCTGTGACAAAAAATACTTTCCAACATCGTTTCCCACCTCCAGTCTGTGCTCAAGACTGGTGCTGACACGATGTTTGCTGATGTTTTTTCCATCTTTATAGTGTAAGCTAAGTTTTCTGGGAAGGCGGACAGTGCCTTCATGTTTCTTTCTTTCCAAAAGTATATCTTGTTCCAGTAACAGACACTTATATATACATCTGTGTGTGTGGTGAACAAACTGTGATTGTGTGAACATTTGCAAGTGAGATCAACTGCTTGTAGAATCAGCTTTTTGAAAACATTTATAGCCTTTCTGGAATGCATAAGAAAATCAGAAGGTAAGGTTGTAATGGATAATAGAGTTCCCTGCCTTTCCCTTTCTTCTCATTTAGTTGAAAGTACTAGGAAGATATGAAGTCATTACCCAATTGGTGAAATGATTGGTTTATCAGTATTTTGTAAACAATGCATGCAATGACTGAGCAATTTCAAGAGAGTGCCTGATAAAGAGGTAGGCATCCACATCCCTTCGTGACCAACAACTTTCAATTCCCATCACTAAAACTATCTCAGTTCAAGTCTCCCTGAGGCTATTATAAAGTCCTTCAAACTGAGTGTTCTCCTCTCTGCCTCGATTGGTACCATTCGGAGTGGGTTTGAAACTGTTCATGGGGTTGGAAGAAGAAAGCAGTAGTTCCTTATGTATGCAAGTAGAAGACTGCTTTTTAGAACTAAGAGGTGATTACCTTTTCCTGTGTTGAATGCACAAGAGGGATATGGAAAACTTTAAGAAGAAATCCATAGTGCATGATTTTATTTTTTATATTTTTGTGAAGAGGACAACCTGAAAGTATGTCCAATTGCCAAGATAGTGTTATGGGATAATTCAAAATCTTACCAATAAGCAGAATTTCCTGACACGATTATCTCCCAGTCCGTTTTCCACTTTTATTTGCAAGTAGAGCTTTTGTATTTGTTGTAAAACAGAACATTAGAGGCACTTAAGATTTAGCTATGCCCATGTGTAGAGGACTTGCAAGTTCATTATGCCTGTGCATATTCATCAAAATTGATGATTTTTCATCAGTATGGTTTATGCAGTTCCACATTTGTTTATTGTGGATGTGGGATACTTTCTTGTGATTTTTAGAAGATTTGACAAAACACATCGAAGTTCTGGGAAAAAAAAGACTGCAGCCTATTTCCTGTAATAAGTTGTTCTGTAGACAGATATGAAGCAAAACCAGCAGCTTGTTTTTTTCTCCAAGATTTCTTCAAGATGAACCATGGTGCAGACTTACTGGTGAAATTTAATTCCCGGAATATAATCCTGCTTTTTCTCATTGTAAGATATTTAGGTGGATAAGCAAGAACTTAATAGAACTATGCTGATGTAAAATAAGTGCGGTTAGTCCCAAGTTTCTTTTGGATGGAATAGTGACTGATCACTGACTTATGTGCAGTGTGAATCTTACAGATGCTAAAAGCAAGCACGTGCCGTTTGAACACTAGGGAAGGCTCTCAGTATTCTGCCAAATTACCGTTGTGGTCCTTGCCTTGTCAAAGGGTGGTTCATTATGGTTCAGAAACCTTGTCAGCTGGGATCTCTGGCATGGATTTGTACATAGCACACATGTAAACCTTATTAAAAAGCACTTGATGTGTTTGTTGCCGGGGAAACGTAAGCTATTAAGTTCTAGAAGCATAACTCATAGCAGACAAATGTTAGCTATTAACATCTACTTTCTCCATTAGTGCCATGAAACCTATGTGAAATAGCCTTGCAGTCTCTTAGCTAATGGAAATGACATAACTGGAGAATAAAAAGGTAAAATGAGAAATTATAATTTGCGGAACTCTAAGTATGAACAGAGTAATGAGAATGTGGAACTGGGTATCTTTTCTACTCTCATGTTGGTAATCCACTGAGCATCTGATTGTCCTGTTCATGTTTTTCTATATTGTGAATGACCTTGAAGGCAAGCCTTTGACAAGCAAAGAAAGATCAGGTCTACTTTTTCCAAAAGGTCTATTTGGAATATGAGAATAAATACTAGGAGGGGGAAAGAGAGTATATTTTCCATTGTTGTATGTGTTAATACTTATTTTACATTGGATTTATCTGGATTTAGTATCCCCTCTAATATACAATATCCATTATACATTCCATTATAATTAGCTTATACAGAATGTGGTTATAGATAACTTTGAAAAAAATTATTTTGATCAATCTCAATGTTATCTTAAAGTCTAGAAGCTGGTTTCTTTCTCTTTCTGATAATTACATTTGGTTCGTTACTTCTTTCAAATTAATTCTGCAAAGCACCTAGTAATGTCTTGTGAAGAATTCATTGTAGCTACACATGCACTCTGTGCCAAATTTCCTCTGTGCACAAATATCTCTAGCAAAAAATGAGGGCTTAATTTTTGGCTGGTCTAAACAATTGCCACTCTTAAAATGCCTTCCAGGACCATGGACAGTCAGGATCCCAAAGCTGGCCTCTGTAATTGATGTGTTGTGGTTACCTTGGTTCAACGTGAACATCAGGAAGTCAAAGGGAAGTCAAATGCACCGTGTTCTTTCAGCTGTTCCATGGATTTTGAACCATCCTTTCTGTATTTGACAGGAGAACTAATGTTGCTGTCTAAAGCGAGGGGGAAAAGGTGTTCGTTTTACCATACCGGGGTAAGGCAAAACCGGGATGTGTAGACTCTGACTCCAAGTCATCCACAGTCTAATATAATAGATCAGCTGTAGTCAACTGGTGTAGTGCATTGTTAGTTTTGTTCAGGCTTCATTCAGGCACCGTACCTGCAGCTTCAAAGAGAGGTCTATATGAGAACTGAGCAAATAGTGATTAGGAGCATCCAGACTTTGCCCCCGTAGCCCTAATGTAGTTTCAGTTAGCTCACGTGCAGTTTCTGTTCAGATAAGTCACAATGAAATGGTGGCACTGAAGTAAACTCTGCTTTCTCCGGAGTTTTATGGGACTTTACCTGATAGCAGCCTCAAGGATTTGGCAGTAAGCAAGTATTAAGAAATGAGCATATGGCACCATCAACTTTTTTAGTGCTGTAATGGTGAGAACGTGCGTCAAAACTCTGATTTGTGTGCCTGTGACAGCCTATCTGGAGGCAGGGAAGAGCCTGCAAAACAGCCTTGTGTAGCAAGGTGGTCTTTGAAGAACAGGAAACACTGTATCAGAGATCTCCAGATAACATAATTTGGTTTGAAATGAGCCTCCAGAGATCACCAAGGACAGGCTGAACTTTGAAGTTAGATCAGAGTGCTCAGGGCATTGTCCAATCAGGTTTTGAAAATGTTCAAGAACAGAGATTTCTCAGTTTTTCTAGGCAACCTGTTTCAGGGCTTAACCACTTAACACTGATTTTTTTTATTATTTTTTTTTCCCCATATATCATCATAATTTCTCTTGCTGCAATCTGTGACCATTATCTCTTATCTTTTCACTGTGTGCCTCTGAGAAGAACGGCTCTGTCTTCCCCGTAAGTGCCCTTTAGACATTTGATGACAACAATTCGCCTCCCAAATCTTCTCACTTGAGGCTAAACAAGCTCAGGTCCCTCAGCCTCTCCTCACGTTTCATGTGGCCCAAGGCACTTAAATATTTTAGTGAGCCTTCACTGTGCTCTCCCAATTTATCAACATCTCTGGTGCTCAAAGGTCCTGCACTGGATCAGTGCTCAGGGTGCTGCTGCAGAAGCACAGAGCAGGCTTTGCTTTCCGTCACTGCTAGCTGTGCTCTTCCTAATGCAGCCCTGTATGCACTTAGCCTCAGCCTTGCCAAAAAATGTTGCATTTGCAGACTTGTGTTGATTTTGCTTTCCCCTGTGACCGTCTAACCTGTTTCATGGCACTTATTCTGTCCCAGGAGCTCAGTCTCCCAGGGTTCTTGCTGGCCCATTCGTGCAGCTAGCTGGGATTTCTCTGAATGGCAGTGTATGAATTGATCTCTTTAATTTACTGTCATTCGAACTTGAGGAAAGTGCATCCTGGCCCCTCGCTTAGGCCAGGTCATTGATAATGTTAAACAGTATTGATGCTGATACAACTTGTAATCAGCTCAGTTAGACTTTGGACCATCAACCTTTGAGCCTGATGGTGCAGCCAGTTTCTCACCTACCTTTTAGCTCACCCATCCAGTCCATACATCCCCAGTTTGGCTACACTCATGCTAAAAGCTCACTACTCCGTGCTCACAGAACCAGTTATTTTATTGTGGAAGGCAGTCAGACTGATCGGGCACAAGTTTTTCTTTTGTAAATCTGCAATAGCTGTTTCCAAACATCTTTTTTTCCCTCAGGTGCCTGGAAACAGCTTCTAGGAGGACTTGTTTCTCTCCAGATACAGAGAATTCCGAAGTTTTACAGTGTGCATTCAATCAGTTTTGGTAGCAGAACTTGCTGGTGCAGCAGCAAGTTGGCCAAACAGCTTAAAGAATCCTACTTTATCTAAAGATGCTAAGCTGTGAGTTGGATCTGTGCGAAGGGGAGATTGCTAGCAGCTCAAGTCTGATGTGGCTTGGGCATGGAAACTTGGTATCACAGCTGTATAGATCAGACAGAGCACAGGTGCACCATATATGCTGGCTGCTAACGTGGTATACTAAAGGATATCTCCGAATGTGCTGCCTCCTAATATCCATTTTTCCCTCTATAAAGTAAAGAATTTGCAGGTTTGTGGAGAAAACTATTCTTTGTGATCAGCCTCCTCCAAACTGAATGTCAGGGCAATCACTGGGCTACTGTGAGGACATTTGTGCTACGTGAGTGCCTGAATACTGTGCCATTTTTGATCTCCAATTCCCAAACACCATGTGCCAGTCTGTAGCAAAAATCAGCATGAAATTGCCTAGCAGCTGTCCTACAAGCTGCTTTTCTCCTAGCAGCAGGGATGCATGCAGACTCCCTTTGCTGAGAACACAAGTTCCTGCTCATCATGGAATACACCTTGTTTAAAAAAAATAGAAATAGCAGGTGCAATGGATGGAAAAGGCTGAACAACTTGACCTTTGCTCAGGGAATTAGAAGATACGTGTCAGACTTGAAGGGCTTCAGTTTGTCACAGTGTCTTGGTCTGACAGGGATGTCCAGAGTACAGGATTACTCTGCAAATGGACACAGACTATGAGTGAAAAGAGGATTTTGGAGTGTGAAGGACATCATGTAATTGAGTGACTTGGCAAGGTGGCAACCAATGTAGAGCAGAGCAGGCACTGGGAGGTGAGGGGGGAAACCTTGGGACCTGTGGCTGCCATTGTTCTGCTTTCAGGCAGTTTGGAGCTTAAAACTTGCCGTTGCTTTTCAGAAGTTGACACCAGCCATGTGGAAATTTCTTGGCCCATTGGCACAGGTGCACACACAAGTGTTAGAAATGGGCTTTCTTCATGTAGCTGCTCCAGCTGCAGGGAGTTATCTTTTACTGTTGGTCACAGCTTTTCTTAATTCCCCTTGACAGGAGGAATACCTTTTCTTCTGAAAGTACTGAACACCAGGGATCATTGCTTTACTGTTGCCACCTCTGACAATGAGATGTGTCCCGTTGTATCCCCAAAACTTAATGATTTTGCTCATAAGGGCCACCCTAGTTTTGACATGATCTTAAGTAACCTATGTTCAGATTCACTGAGGCATCTTATCATGATGAGAGAGTCCTACATGGCAAAAGGAGTCACTCTTCTATTATTGCCAGCTGTTCTGCACTTTAATGAATCATTAACAAGTAGTAAAATAATAGCCACTCTTAATCAGATAGGTGTCCTGTGATTGTGCAGAACAATTAGTGCTCTACCCCTAGTGACTTCTGAGAACAAGGGTATGTAAAAGTCCTGTTCAGGTCAAGTAAGGTATTTTTGTAGTGATTGAGCATGTAAAAATAGAGACAGCTTTCTTAGAGAAACTCCTATTACTGATATGCAGGAAATGTCATATAATTGTTCTAAGTGGTAACAGAGTACAGAAATGAGTGTTTCTAGCTAACCAAAAAATTGCAGCAAGTTACAGGTCTACAGTTTTCCAGCACAAAATCTTCAAAGTCTTTTTAATATAAATTTGTGGTTTGCTTACCCTCTAAAGTATTCAGATCAAATTCTATGGTGAGCACTAATGGAAAAACTCAAGCTGTAATTGTCCCTCTGGGCTACACCCAGAATGTCCTGGAATGTTGATCTCTCATTCCATCAGTGATCTTTACATGATGTTCCTAAAACATTTACACCTCTTTTGCATGAGCAAAAGTAGTTTTGCATGAATAGATTGTGAGCTTCTACTCCAATGTTATGTAGTCCCTCTAGATTTGTTCTGTTTGGATGGCAATGGCAGCTACATTCTTATCTGGGGCAACTGGTGCTTAACCTGATCTACATAGCTAAGTCTTTCAGTGCTCAGCAAGATATCCAGTAAACAGGATCCTGAAGATATGAAACTTCTTAACTGACAATTAAAAATATGTTCCGAATCTTACACACACCCTTCTTAAACACAGTGTGCTGCACTTTGCAACAGCACCTCAATCACAGAAGTTCCACACCGGAAATATTGTGAAAGTAATGAGTGATTTCAAGATCACAAACATCATGCTGTAGGCATGTGTAGAGAGCCTGTCATCAATGCTTCCCTTCCTTGCCCAGTTACCACCCAGTTCACATTAATTTTTAGAATGTACTAGACTATCAAGAAATTAATTCAATGGTCCTTATTTCTGATGGATTACCACATGGATTATACATATTGCACTAGGTAGTGAGCTTGTTGGGAGTAAGATTACTGACACAAATGAGGATGATGTTAAAAGCACGATTACCACAAGTACAAGTAATGGAATAATAGAACAAGAGTAGCTGCTGAGTAAGTTGGATTTAGTTACAACCTATTCCGGTCTATTTGTTACAGATGATGCTGAGCCCTGATGTTCGTGACAGTTAAAGGATGCTAAAAGCTTTTGAAGCCCACAGGAGTTCTTTCTTTCAGCAGTATTACTTGGGAAGTAGACAGAGTTGATATGCCTTGATGCTAAAGCCTTACTTATTACACTCTTTGTTTCCATCTCTGGCTACAAAGAGGAAGACTGGAAATGTTGAATCCTTGTAGAACAGAACCTTGGAGAAAAACTGAGGTTTGGGGGAAAATAATCATTCTCAGGAGTCTGTCTCCCTTTCTTTCAGTGTTGACATAATTCTCCTTATGTGGATATATTTGTGTTTCCATTTAACATCATTGAACTGAATAACTTGATATATGATACAAAAGGTGTATTCTAGATTTCAGCTACAGGTGGTGCAATGGGTTGGATGAAGGAAAGGATTACTCTAATGACTTTTTGGTAGAAACATTCATTTTTTAACAAGCACAGGCATCACGGAACAAGACTAACGCTGTTGGAGAAAAAGAGAGAGAGGTAATGCTAATTTTATATTTGCATTGTACTAATCCTGGAATCTCTTGTTCAGGATTGCACAGAACAGCTTCAGGAGCTTTTAGTCCCAAAGAACATTTCCTCTGATGGAGAGCATCCATAACTGAGAATCTCTTCCATTCTCCGCATTCTGTAGCGGTTTGGGGAATACCGGCTCATCCAGTTAGTCAGGCTTTCTGGGTGTTTTGAGTTATCAGATAACAGGAAAGATACGGCTTTTGAAGCCAATGTATTCCTAAATCTTTTCCTTCTTGTGCCTGAGTAGTGCATTCTTTAGCTGGTAATCGGCACCTGTGTTCCCTTTCCTTTAACAAAGAAGGCAAGTGTCAGTAACCTTGAGAATGCTAATGTCTTCTTAACTCTTGTTTTTACATTAAGCACTGTTTCAAATTAAAAGCTCTTGCAGTTTTAACTGTGATGTCTAAAACATCAGCAATCCTGTCTACCTCAAGGATTTAGCAGTGCGAAAATTGGAAGAGCTGATTTGTTTCAGCAAGGGTTAGATGGTTTGAGGAGTTTGAATCATTAAACTATTACACACAAATATCAGTTTGTCTGTCTTTCTAGTTTGTCTCCTCACAGTAGAACATGAGCAAACAAATTTCACAGCACCTGTAAAGATGAAACGTTCTTTCTATGTGCTGGTGTAATCAAACACAGAACTGTAAGCGATCAACTCATGCCTCAGTCTAATTCCTGAAAATATCCACACCCATCAATATGTCATCCTTCTGTCATGCACTGCCGCTCTGATATGCACAGCAAAATCCATACATACAAATGCACACATCACGTATACCAGAGGCTGAAATAATGCCTGTACGGATCTAATCAATACAACCGTTAAACTCTGAGGTGCACAACCTAAAATCCCTTCTGGAAACGTTCATCTTTCTTCAAAATGATGATTAAAATCTATCTAAAGACTGCATAAAATTGATCTTTCGCATCATGGAGGAGATTTAAATGATGTGTATTAATATATTAATTTAATAAATATTCACATCTATCGTGTCAGTACAAACAAGGTTGTAAAACTCGTAGTGTCTTGGATGGCAACAACTATGCTCTACAATTCACTTGTAAGAGAGAAGCAGGAATATATTGATATATATAATATAACATTGTGATTTAAGATTTGAGATGGCTGGATACACTTGATTATTTAGTGCAAAGAGGGTAGGGTTAAACAAACACACAAAAGAGACCCTTCAATTGAGTCATGAGGTCCAAAGTGGATCTCCTTGCTTTCTAAACTCCTTGAAGCACAGAGTGTGGCTGGATCCATTCCTAGTCCCAGACTTGATCGATGGTTTGTGTCTAAGGGATCGTATGTGCACAGTCAATCTAAGATATAATCTTGGTGAAGCTGGTAAAGCTTAAAACAAGCTATTAGTCATTTACCAGGGATCTGTATCAGTGAGGAATCTTGGCATCGAGGTGTAAGGGATCTCTGCCCAAGCGTAGCCCCAGGAAGCATCCCTCCTCAAAGGGAGATGCTGTTGTGCTGCCCACTGCTGTGCAGGAGGACTCAAGGGACTCTTGGGCTGCTCACTATTTATGGGCTAAGATGATTGACTCATAGTCATACTTGGTTTTCAGGCTCATGCTCAGTTGCCCTCACCTGTTGAAGCAAGTGTCTGCTATCGGTTCTTTCAGCCCCCCAGTTGGAGACAGGTTTGTGGTCGTTAATCCGTCTTAGCGAGAGCGTTGTCGGTACTGTTGCCCATTGCCTTCCTGTGCAAGGCCAGGCTGAAGGAGGAAGCTGGGGAAAGAGGTCTGGGGGTGAGGAGCATGCTAGCAGAAGTAGTTATGTTTTTGCTGTGGCTGACACTTAGCATAGTATCAGAATGCTTTGTGAAGAATTTTGAGCAGAATGTCTGTAGCTACTTGAGTCTGATTGTTCACCAGGCTGCCTATAAAGCTCCAGATGTAGTTTTAAACAGAGGTGTAGTGTTGTCAAAATTATGATTGTAATAAATAGAATATGCTAGCAAAAATATATATTGTGAGGCAATAAACCCAAATCAAAGGTTTGGATACGGATTGGTTGCTTTGGGCTATTTGACTTGCTCAGCCACAAGCCTCTTGTGTCATTCTGGATTATAGTCCAATTAATATTTAAAACTCTGCTTTCCACAGAATGTAGAAATGGAGAGAAAATGTGTCCTCATAGTTCTTTACTAGGTTCTGTTGGAACTCAGTCTGATCAAAAGCTATCTCTGCACAGATGCATCTAGTAATTTACCAATATTTTTTGCTTTCAGATTACATTACTGTGTTTTTATACCCTGCGTGTTCATTATTTCCATTTCTCATTTTTTAACTGTAATTTGTGTTTTGTATGATGTTTTTTAGTTTTTCTTTTCTTTACCTAAAAGAGAATAGCTTTCAGGCGGTTGTTTTGCGTTTATTCTGACCAGAGATTCCCACATCTTACTGTTCCCTGTTTCTGATAATTTTCTGCTGTTGGAGCAATCAAGTGGTTTGTTGAAATGTGAATGCTATACCTGTCAGCCCAAATCCCTAAGGGAAAGTTTCCTTTGGGTTCTCTCCAACAATGTTTTCTGATTTTACCAGTTTTCCAGAAGCTTCGTATTTTGTACAGTGGGAATGTTACAGTGTTATTCATATCATTTCCTCCTTTAATTTTTTGACCAAACACTCTTCAAACACGAGGCTGCTGTGCAACAGGAGCACTAGGGGCCCTATAGAGCAAGTTGTGTGTATGCATTGGGCTATTACACTAGTAGATTGTGATTTTTTTCTTCCTCTACTTGAATTTCTTTAATGCAATTTGTCTGTTAAATACAATAAATAATAATTTCTTGTTGCTCTTTGTTTCAAAACATATCTACAAGGCTTGAAGCTATCCATTGCTCAAGAGCAATTACATTTATTTCAAGCAAAATGGAGTTTGAGCAACTAGGCTTTTCATTAGGTCACAGGAACAGCTAGAGGATGACTGCAGTGAGAGGGGCCTCAGCAGCTCATCTCTTGTTTTTATGAGAGCGTTACTCAATTAAGAAGTTTCCTCTTCAGGACAGTCTGCCCAGCTGTCAGATGGCTACATCTGGTCTGAGTTAATTTTGGGGAGGATTTTTTGGTCTGCTAAAGATTTTACTCGAGCAGTTCAAATGGAAATTTGAAACACATCTCTTGTCATTAAACCTTCCCTTGTTAATTTCCTGCATTGTAAGAGTAAATAAAACATTACTAAAACAAAAATAAAATTGTTACCTTATTTGCAAGGAGGAGTACAGTCCTTGGACTGTTGCTTTGATAACATTAGCAATGCTTAGATACCACAGGGCTGGGCACGTTTAGTGGTCATACAGAGACAGCTTAATCACTTGCTGCAGGGCTGAGTGTAGTTACTTGCTTCAATTCTCTTGGGCTATCTGCATATCAATTTGGTTTTATACCCTGATATTTCTCTTCTGTAGAAATGCTCGGGAGAAATAGTCTGTCTGTTTTGTCAGTTGAAAAATATTTTTTTTTTCATGTTTCTTGATCTGATCCTCTAAGTGAATATGAATAGAATGACCTTGTTCTCTTTCTGTTCTCCTTCTACAAAGGGAGTTGTTTACCGCCTGTGGTTTTTTTGTTTTTTGTTTTCCCTCTTTGTAGCTACATCTAACTGCTGGAGTTTGAAACTTTTAATCCTTTTAGTAATTCCCCTTTCATGGATTCCACTTTTTAGTTTCTAACGGTTTTGTTATCCCTCTGTGATTAATTCTTCTAATCAGTTAGGCCCAAGTTTTGCTCACTTAAAGAAGAGGAGAAGATCTTGTTCATCAAAAATGAGTACTAAGCAATCCTTCTGTCTCCTACTCTGCCATGCTGTATTATTGGGACCATCTTAGGAAGACTTTGCTGAAAGCCTTTGAGTTACGATTGTGTCCACTTACAAATATGATCTCTTTTCTCATTATGTTTACAGGACATGGCCAGGAAACCAGCAAAGGAGGAGAGACTTTGTTAACATAGGATCTGTTTTTGTCCTTTATCAATTGCACAGATTATCTTACGTATAAACTAGAATTTCTGGAGAAATCTGCTTGTTTTATGATGAGATCTGGAGGAATGTTAGAGAGAGTTCCTCAATGGGAGTAGTTTGCATATGGATGCGTCATTCTCTTTGTTTGTGGTTTAACTTTTTGTTTTATCATTTACCATCATCAGGAGGAAGACTTGCACAGGAGGTGGAATTTTGACATCGTGATCAGAGGGCGGCAGCTAATCCCAGCCTTTGTTGTATAGCCTGTCCCAAGGAACCCACAATCATAACTTTGTTGCTAGCATGGTGGTATACAGAAACAATATTAGATATGAAAGACATAAGTTTTCAGGCGAAGTTACATTTACATAAGACTTCTGTGATTTTTCAGAAATACTACAGCTCATAAATATTAATTTAAACAGAGAAGAGAGAAGAATTCCACACACAAGTTTTTAAGAGACAAAGGCAGGTAGCAGCAAATGCTACAATTCTCAGATTTTCCATGCTACAGCTCCACTTTATAATGACAACAGAGCAGTTGCAGCTTCTACAGAATTCGTATCTGCCCTCTGCCCCCTAAGGCAGTGGTGCTTCTGTCAGCCCTTGCAGTTACGTACTTGGATCTGCACATCTATAGATACATTCTGTACAGGCTCCATCAGTAATCTGGTTCATGATTTTGAACAATTTACAACAATTTACCGTTCTGTAGCTGCTTCTGTTTTCATTCATTGTCTGCTTTGTCTATTCAGGTATGAATGGAAATATTCATGACATGCTAAATGTTGTCAGACTTGATCTAGAGGGAGCAATCGCTGTAGACTTGGATCACACACGTGGATCCCTGTGCTATGCTACTCAGACTCATTCTTCTCACTCCAACTGAAATCTCTCTTACTTAAACGAGTTGGCTTGGCTCACAGGAGAGAGTAGAGAGATTTCCACAATACATCAAATTATTTGTCGTTCTGTTCAGTACTGGAGCCCTATGCTTGACCAGAAATTTCAGGATGATGAGAGTACCCTCTGAAGAAGATTGTTAGCATGGGTGTGAGAAAAAGAAATTATTGCATCCTGATGCGAAGGTCGTGCTTAAATCAGGAGATTTGCTCGTGCTTATCTTCCAGAGCTTTAATACAAGGCTAGGCTCAGCCTTTTTCAAATCTGGAATCTTGGCTGACCTTTCAGAGACCATTTATATGCACTCAGTGTGTTCAGTTCATAATGTGATTCATTTAAGTACACCAGTAATCTGCTGAGTATAACACTTCTGGGATTCTCTTTGGACTGCAGATATGAGGATGTAGAGATCAGATATTAAGAGCCTTGACAAAGCTGCCATTCCTCTTTAGCACTCTTGAAGAGAATGTTTTATTTATCTTCATGGCTTTCAGAAAAAAAAACAAGCCTGTGGTTCTACTGTATGTAAAGCTGGGAGTTGTGTGATTACTATTTCTTAGACACTGAATCTCCATGCAGTAATGAAATAGTTTTCAGACCTTGGAGTGTTGTTGATAGGGCCACACTAGGATCTATGGACAGGAGGCTGTAGTGTTTCTTAGCCTCTCTAAGCTCTTTTTTTTTTTTT
>WBMW01003825.1:1180096-1211440 GCA_013396635.1 Penelope pileata
CAGAAATCTGGGTGAGAACAGAGGATATGTTACAAGACAAACTCCTGTCTAATTTTTTTTTTGCTTTGCCTCTTTAGATTGGGAAAGAAATGAAATTTCTGAAAACCAAACTTATTAGTTGCAAGGTCCCATAGGAATCCATGTCAATCTTTGTAAAGAAAAGTCATCTGCAGCCTATCTTAGGCAAACTGTTTCCTGGTAATTAAGGTTAGTAAATAAGTCTTTTTTTTTTTCCTCCTCTGAAATACACAGCAGGGAAGGTTGCAGCTAATGGGAGTTCTGGATGCTCAGCAACTTCCAGGGTTAATTTTTTTCTCTGTTGGTTTTACAGCTAGCATTTCACAGACCTGTAGGACAAACTGAAGAATGTGTTTTGGGAGAGATGCCTAAACTATTGGGGCAGGATTGTTTTGTGAGTGTAGGTTCTCAAACAATAGTGATATTTTATATTAATTCTTAAAAGAAATTATACTTAGAGCTTTTTAGACTTTGATGCTTTTTATTGCCTGCAGTTACAGAAGGATAATTTACCTGAGAAAAATTCATTGACAACAACATGCCAGACCTCCATTTCAACTCCTGAGGAAGCAACCATTGCAAGATCAATCGAACTCACTGTGCTTTCAGTGCAACGTGCTGCCTGTTCTGCTCAGTGTGACTTTGGGTAACACTTTGCTCCCAAAAGGCAGCTGTGAATGAACACTGGTTCCCTAGTATCAATCGGGGAATAGGACTTTAAAATATCCTCAGAGCCCAGAAACGTGCCTGGCACTTGTGGCTCTGGATCTAAATATCCTGGATTTTTGCAATGTCTTCTGGCTCAACCAGAGGATCACAGGTGTCATTTGGGGAAACTTCCCTATTATGGACTGTGAAGATCTGTCTATAATCAGTGTGTCCCATATCTTGTGACTAGTTATTTTGGTTCACTTTATTTTGAAGACAGAGGAACAAATAAAGGGAGAACAGACCCAAGCGCTGAACTTTGACCTTATTTGAATGTGAAGCTGATTAGCCACAATTGAGAGAGCACAAAACCCCAGTCTGAGCACCCTGAAATTCAGCACAGGAAGCTCCTGGATCTAAGTCCTGTGGTTCACATGCATCTTTACCTGTATCCGTGTGAGAGATAAAAGCAGCTTCAAGTTGTCTCCTTCCCAGAAATATGGGGCTGCTTCTCCATTGTGCAATCCCGCTGAGCTGAGAGATGACGCAGAGAGTGTCCCAGCTCCTGGACCCCGGGTTTTCCCCACGTGTTAGGTCACTCCTCCTCACAGATAATTATTTACCATCATCATCTAAAAGAACTACATCTTCCATGACTAGATTTACAGGTACAACCGCTTCAAAAAAAAAAAAAAAANAGTGAGGTAAATATGCGGGTTTATTGCAGCCAAGCCACTCCTTTCGGTGCTCATTCCTTCTTAGACATCTGCTCGCCGATGTTAAAACCCTGAGCACCTTTGGCAAGGGGAGTGAACTGAGATCTGCAGCACCTGTGGCAGGGGAGCAACATTTGGGGAGGAAGTACTGTCAGAGGAAAAGCAGCAGCTTCAACTTGTGTCCCATGCGAGACAAGTGAATCTGAAGTTATATATTATATAAGACATAGGGGGATGACAGCAGTTTATCATTAACCCGAACTCTGCAAGAAGCATATAAGGAGAGAAAGAAGAAGAAAGCCAGAGAAGCAGCCAGGATGGAAAGCACCGTACGGATCAACAATGCTGCGGACATCTCTGTTATTGTCATCTATTTTGTGGTAGTCCTGGCAGTGGGACTATGGGTAGGTTGGGCTGTTTTCCTTCTTCTATTATTATTGTTTTTTGTTCTTGATGAGCAGGTAGTTTATAGGGTCCTAGGAAAATGGCTCAGTACATGAAAATATGTAATTATTTAAGATCTGGGTGCTTAATTGAGATAATAAGTTCATGGTGGGGAAAATATGGGTATTTACTGAGGAGGGGAGGATGAACTGGAGAGACCTGTTTAGGTGGATGAATAGAATCAGTGGAAAAGATGGAGTAATGGGGTTTGTGTGGGGAAGGATCTGACCATGAGAGGTGGGGTCAGCAAAGCCTAGGCCAGCATGGGTTGCTGGTGGGAAGCAGGTGAGAAGGGAACATGGGAGCCTGCGGTGAGAGCTGATGGTGTGAGGTGTAGGAAATAGAAGTGAGAGTTGTAGGGGAATAGTGGAGGTGGAGTCAGTGTGTGGGGAGGGCAACGTGGGTTGGTGTCTGTGGGGTAAACTTGCTGCTATGACTGTGTGACAGACTGAGGGCTACACACTCGCAGCAGAGTGAGATGAGCCAAGACTGCAGCTGCCATTTGAATGCAGCATTATTGTGACTTTCTTTTTGCCAGCAGGACCTTGACTAGAGGGAGCAGTGCCATTGAAACGATGAGGAAGGGACAGTTTCAGGGGTGCCAAGAGATGGCTTTGACTTTTTGCTTGTGATCTAAGCAGATCTGTACCTCCTGCCCCCAGCTAGGCAACGCGGAATATGCTGAGGGCTGCAAGGGAAAACTCAGTGCCTAATCTGAAAACAAAGGACACTGCGTTCACAGCTAATGGGGAAAGGCAGATTCTGTCCTGTTGGTGTAACCTCAGCGCTGAACTGTTTGGAGATAATGGGCCAATACTGTGAATTACAAGGCTGTAAACCATGGAATGTCACTGAATTTCCAAGCTGCTCTTTTGAGGCTTACTCTTTCCTTGAGGCAAGTGCTCCTGGTCTCCTGAACACCTGACCATTAACAAGCTCAGAGGAGGCATTGTCCCTCTGTAATTCGGTGCTTGCCAGGAGCATCCCAGTGGTCCATTTCACAGAACAGAGAAATCTACTGCAGAAAAACCCCATCCCTTCCTAGCAGCCTGGCAGTGTTCTGAAGAGCACAAAAATGGGAGGTGTACACAATATGGTTATGACCCAGTCTTTACCTTTTTGTCATTTTAGTAGATTCCAAAAATGTAGCAAAAAATTTGAAGCCCCCAGCACCCCTGAACACCTTGCTGACTTGTGGGAGGCAATTGGGTCTGTGCCATGGAAGTCTTGCTATTGCTGTAGCTGAAGGTCTGTGTCAGGAAAGGGCTGGTCAGGTAATTGTGCTCTGGGTAATTCCTGGAACCATTCTCTCCAGCAACGTCTGCTGTATTGGACAAATGCTTAATTCAGTTGCTGTGTGTAATGAAATGGGAATTTATTACATACTTCCTTCGTCTGCATCAGGAAAAAAGATATGGTTAATTTTTCTTCAAGTCTTTTTTCCTTCATTTGCCTGTTCAAAGTCCACCAAAGGAGACAATGGGAATCCAGTGTTTGGAACAGGGTCATTAACAAAAACGAAGGAAGGTTCCCTCTAAAGCCCATCCCTTGACAAATACAAGATGAATATGTGAAAAGGAAATTTTAGTTGACTTCTTTGTTTGAACTTTAGAGGGAAGTGAGTGCATGGTTAAAACCACAAGAAGAAAATAGATTTTTGCAGATATCTGCTAGAGCTAGATAACACTGAATAGGAAAGCTGCATACCTTCTATCTGCTCCACGAACTTGCAATTTAAAACTCAGTATATTTTGGTGCCTAAAATCAAAGAGATTATTCCACTGATGAAGTGTTCATGTGAGTTTGAATTTGTACACTGAACGCTTAGTTGAGTGATCAATTGTTTTGTTACATTTAATTTTATTTCAATGTTTTGATTTTAGTGTAAGAAAAGGTGCAGCCGTGAAGCTGGAACAGTTAGCGCAGACCTAGGTACAAGAATCGTTGTTCATAGAATCGTTTGAGTTGGAAGTGACCTTTAAAGGTCATCTAGTCCAACTCCCCTGCAATGAATAGGGACATCTACAGTTTGGTTGTGTTGTTTTCTTCATCATAAGCTTGTTCTTTCTAGCCATCTTAGTTCTTCCACCTTACCCTCCCCTCTGTTCTATAGCAGTTTTAGTCTGTATATAGCATATAGCAGGTCTATTATGCTTAAAACGGGTTTTAATCATTCTTTTTCTTTTTCTTTTTTTTTTTTTTTCTTTCCAGGCTATGTTATCAACCAACCGAGGGACAGTAGGTGGATTCTTCCTGGCTGGACGGAGCATGGTTTGGTGGCCGGTGAGTGCTATGTTCTGTGTGTCTGAGTATAAAGCATGTATGCTTGTGTATGTGCATCTACTTCCATGCAATATATGCAATCCTTAAATACAGAGTGTATCTACAGTAGTGTTGAGACTGTGATGGCTGTGTCATGTAGATGTACCCTGCTTATCTTCCAACTCTTTTTCTAGCCACAGCAATACAATGCTAACTGCACATCAAAAGCCACCTGATAGGCAAGATAAAGTGCTGGGGGAGTTGTGCTGAGCTCTGAGTTGTCTTGGCTATGTGGCCATCCTGCTTGAGCTTACATACATTGGCCGTATCAGGGTAGATAAATCCAATGCTTTGCTTTTTGGCTCACATAATTTTTTTAAAATGTTTGACTTCAGTACTTTCACTGCACTCAAATAAGTTGGCTTATTTTGTGGTTATCACAGAGAAGAATTAATCTACTGATTTTTTGTTTTTTTTTCTCCTGGTATTGCTCTAGTGTTTCCAATTTTGGTAACAAGTTCTGGTCAGTACAAGGAGAAAACCCTGGAAAGGTTATGATAAATTATTGTTAACATATAGTTCAAAATTTATTTGGTGATTATCTGTGACTTACATTGTTTGTCTTTGGCATTGTGTTCTCTTCAAAGGTGGAGAAAAGGAGTTGTAGACACAGAACAATATGTTCACAGCCATCCAGCAGGCCTCTGAGGGAAATGCTACTAGAAACAATTGTCTATTTCTTCTAGATCACACAGTGTCTGTTCAGTATGACTTCTTGGACAAGTAGAAAATTTAGAAAAATCTTTTTCTGAGTCACTAGTATACATGCTTCCATGCGCTTGAACAGAAATCCTCAATATTTCTGATCTTGTGTCATCTCAAAAAATGTCTTTCCACTTCATAAGACTTTTGATTCAAGTTTCTACCCACATTTATTCAGTTATAGGGTCCAGGGAGAGAGAGAGTGAATTTGTTCTCTAAAAATTTAGGAACTTTCTTGAAGTAGACTGCACAAATACCTACACTTCTTTCAGCCGTCTTCACTTCAGGGAGTTTGTCTGGCTTTAGAAGGAGTAGGGGCTGCCATTTTAATGACATAAAATGACTAACGACAGTAAAAGATTTCTTCATTTGGTAGAGTAGATCTCAGAAAATTCTGGTTCCTTTGGAAGCTTGAGGAAAGAGAAAGTTTCCTTTCTCTCCTTTCCAAGTTACTGTAAGATAAACCCCATAATTCTAGGGGAAGAAGTTAACTTGCTTAACTGGCAGTTAATCGGTGGACTGCTTTAAACCCTGTGCAATTCTGTCTGCTTGTCAGCTGGAATATGAATACCCTTTTGTGCAGACATAATTAAAATGGAAGAAGCAAGACTGGAAAACTCATAATGAAAACTTTCTATCTTGCTACAGGAGCATAGTGAATTCCCTCAGATTCCTCTAAGACTCATATACAATTCACTAACACTGAATTCTCTAGCAACACAAAGCCAACAGATTCAGCTGCCTTACTTGAGCAGGGAGACAAAATGGATGACCCCATGGTGCAGAGGTTGCTGCTGGGATCCTCTCTCTCTCCTGCCCAAACTGTGCAAGCTCCGTGTGGATAAGTGCTACTCATCAGTGCAGTCTTAAGATCACCCCTTGAGTCTTTTCTTTTGGAATGCCAGGGGTGTCTTTCTGCACTGTACAAATAAACACTTCTTGCTATTCTTCCTGATATCACTCAAAATAAACAAATGTCAAGCACTCAAACTGCAAGCTAAATACCATGTCAGCAGCATCACCTTGGAGAGTTTGCCTTGGATAAAAAGAGATTCCAAAACACCTATTCCCACAGTTTAGCAGGTAGATAGGACATCCATCACCCTCTGCAATCCAGGCTGAATTGACTAAGAAACCAATAAAAGTACAGAAAGTTCAGTCAAATATATGATCTCAGTTCTGCAAGAACTAATGCTATGCATATATTTCTTACTTCTGTGCTTTTACTTTATTTTCTGTGTCACAAGAGGGGTAACCTGGTTTGGTTCTGGAAAGCCAGGTTACTTTTCCACAGCCTGTAGCTGTGAGGCAGGAGGGGGGAAGGGTTTGTAAGCAAGCTGTTATTTATCCCTCTTCAGGAAAATCACTCTTGCCGTGTAATTGGTTGCTTTCTGGAACAGAAAGAGGGGAAAAATCCCTCCACAAACTTGTTATAAATTTATTTCCCTTATTCTAGTTTTATTAGGGTGTTTCTGCTGTGTCCTATGCACTACAAGGCAGCCGTAAGTGACTTTTGTGATACCAGAGGGAAAGACAATCATTAGCAGCGCATTAGGATCTCCTACTGACAAGCCTGGAAAAGGGAATCTGTTCCCTTAAATAACATAATAGCTGTGGTTTAGCCTAGAGGAGACTGGCCATTGAAGGCTGGGGGTTAGTCCCACTTTTCCTATTGATTCTGCTTCTGAAGGTGTTTGTCAGTCACTTTGCCTGATTGTCATTAAATTTCTCAACATAAAAAGCAAGAGCAAGATAGTTATCCTGGGGCAAATCTGTCCACCGTTGGCTCTAGTTGTTCACTCCAGCAGAGTCCATGAAGGTTGCTTGGTATTTCACAGGACTAAGCCTGTAGCCAGCCTTTTCTGGCTGCTCTGTTGAGGGCATGGGTCACTTCTGTGTTATTTCACTGAAATCGCTGTCCTTGATGCTGTGGATGAGTCAACTCCATAGCTCCAATAGTTGATTAGAGATCAAGATATGTAATTATGTTCTCTCTGCTTGCCAGAAATTTAAATCCATTGTGAGCTAATTGTATGGTATGAAATGCTGTGCCCTTTATGTAGTGTTTTTAGAGAAAATGAGAAAAGAATCTTCAAGAAACTGGTTTTGGTCTCTTATGCTTTGAGGGAAATGTCTTTAGGAAAGACGTGTGACTCTTGAATGCTCATAGCCAGCTGCACTTTTTCCCAAAGAGTTTCAGGGAAGCTCAAAGAGTGCCAGTTTTTAACACTGGACCTTGCAAAATAAACTTCTGATGTCTTTTAATAAAATACTTTCTGCTCTTGTAAGAAATGAAGCATTTGTACTAGAGAGCAGCCAGCTTCAGCAGCAGCCAGTCTCTCTGGATTAACAGGTCTTCATGCACAATGAAAAAGCAACAACCACAACACCTCAATTTTGAAGCTTTTCTGCTTTGAATTTTGTTCTTTAGGTTCTGTAGGTTTGCAGACAGCTGTCTGCACAGAATTATGAGTTACCTTATATGCCTCAGCTCTTGGAGCATAAAGGCTAGCAGGATAAAGTAGTATTTGGGCATCTGATGTTCAGCTATGGCTGGAAAGATTTACTGCATAGATAGTAAGTGGGAGGCATTTCAGAGTCAAGGATATAATGTACCTCAAGCAAATGTCACTCGGTTTATTTGCTGTTATTGAAGCATTGATCTGTGTGAGCAAGGTAAGAATTGAAGGAAGAAAATACAGGTTTTTTGCTCAGTTCTGCATGGCTTTTTTTCAAGGCCATCAGAACTAACTGGTGGCACAACTCCTCTGATCTCTGCGTCCCGTTAAGCTTTATGTACTCCCAGAATTCTCCCCACTTGATGAATCTGACACTGTTGTGAGGAGCCAGTAAAGACAACTCTGGTACAAATAACATTTGTGCTTCCCTAGATGAAGTGGAATGAGAAAGGAACTTCTGTCAAGTTCCGTACGAAAAGTAGTGTGCAATCAGCGGTTTTCAGAGTGAAAAGGATGAGAAAACATTCAAAGCAGAGCTCTGGTAGAGAAGGAAAATTGAAGAAGCTTTCTCCAGAATCTTGTCAGAATTTTCCAGTCAGCCTGGAGGTGTCTACATCTCAGAGGACAAAGGTGGAAAGGTGTCAGACCTCTCTGCATGTGTCTGTGCTGCTCCAACAGTTGTCAGGCTCGTCAAAAGACAGGCACCTTTCTTGACATGTATTGTACATCCAAATCTCTCAGTCATTTCATGAATGGGGTTTAATTCAGCAATAATGCAACACACAGAACTTGAAGAGTAATTAAGAGAGCAGAATAAAATCCTGCTCTTCTTTCTCTGGGTCTGAGAGCCTTGAAAGAGTCATGGTAGTATTTTACTGTAAGCAGAGTACTGATTTTTTTTTTCAAAGTGACTAAAAGTGATCTCATAAAACTCAGGTAGGAAAAAATCTTTCCTGCAGGATGTAGTCACATGTTGCAGAGAGCAATTGTGAGTTAAAAGCATGGGCACTGTTAGAGTGTAGTTCTCAAACAAGGGAATGAGAAATTTGTCCAGGGAAGAGGGATCTGAGAAACATCTTCTGCAGGGGGCTTGTGATAGAAGCTCATGACCTCACGCTGCTGCGAGGGAGCTTCTCTGTTGCCCTCTGCAGAGGGGCTAAAGGCAGATCCTCTCTTTGCCATAGGAAAGGTGTGCTCATGGTTGAGGAAAAAAGTTTGATACTGAGCTAATGCATTCAAACAGGAAAGGGAACATTAGGGGACGTAGGCTACATGGAGAGAGGAAGAGAGGCGTAAACTGAAAAGTCTGCACACTACCATGGCAGTGGTCACTGATTGGCAAAGTACACTGCATATATGATTTGGAACAGCAAGTACCAGGATGTCAGTGCATCCTAAAGCTAACGAAAACAGCAAAGTGAATCAGTTAATGAATAACATGGAAAAAACATAACGATCATCACCTGCCTGCAGTGTGATAGTACTTTTCCTGAACAGAGTACTCTTGTTAAAACCTGACCCCTGAAAAGATTTTAAAGGAGTTAATGTTCCACGTTCCAGGTTAGTTCAGTTTTTTGCCCTCTCTTTCCCTCTTAACAGCTTTTGTTCCTTTCAATCAACTTTCCTCTCTACTTTTCCTCCTTTATCTGCTGTAAAAATCAATTCACTAACACGTTACTGAGAACGGCTAACAATTCCATATTTTTTTCCCTGTCATCCCCCAACTTCAGCCCATCCTCTGACTTACAGCCATGAACATGGATATGAAGATCTTCTCTCTTACTGCTGCTCTGCAGGGGAAAGAGGCAGGCCAGGCACAAACACGCAGCAAAGGCAAAAAGACCGTCTTGTCAACTTGCTGTGCCTCTGTCACCCAGATCGTAGAGAAGTAATTTTAGACACACAACTTCTTTGGGAATTTCAACACCTTTAAAGCTGGCCCTTGCTGAGGGAGCAGTATACCTGTGTACCTGAAGTCTTTTGAGAAACAGTGCTCTTTAGGTCATGCGTAAGTGTACCACACTACCTACCAGTGGCAGATCAAACAGTGCCAGAGATCAGCCTCTTCAGCACGAACATACTGGGCCCACAGCACATCTGCCTTCTTCCTTCACCCTGAAATTTCTGCCATGGAAGGCTGGAAATTTTTTTCCCCTCTGATATCAGCATGCAACAGGGCACAGGCATATTTGCTAGGCGTGCCTCTTCCTTTCACCATGCTGCAGTTTTCAGAGTAGTGCACACTTCCCAGCTATGATGCCGTGTTCTACCCTTCCATGTATGTGTAATGATAGGAAATGTGGTTTGAATTGCATCCATTATTGCCTTGTGTTGATCTTGGTGTTCTGCTTCACCAGATGTTCTCTAATTCAGAAAAGAAAATTTAGGAAGTGAAGGTGATGTGTGCATTCACACTGTTTTGTCCTTGTGCTTGCCCTAAATGTGTTGGTAGTTTTGCACTGCTTTGGTTTGGTTTCATATTTTCCTTAAATTACAGTTGTGCCCTGGGTGAAGGTGGAGCAATGCATTACCAGTAAGTACTGCAGCATGTCCCCTGCTTTTGGGCACTGGGACAAAGCCTACTCAGAGTTTCCCTTCTCAGAGTTCTTCATTAGCTGCTTTTGTTAATTACATCTGCTTGCAGCACATTTTGAGCTTCTGGAACAGGAGAAGGAACACATTAAATAAAATCAGGGATTAATGTGGTTAATGTTTTCTGGTGACTGCAATTTCTGATAACCTAAATTTAAGTTTAATTATTTATCTACAGGAAAAACCCTGGACAACAGCACTAATGCCTGGTGTTAGAATGGTATTTGTTTCTTCACAATCACTACTGAGAAAACACTGTTACTGTCACAAAGTTGTTAAAAGAAAAACTTTTTTCTTTTGACAGTGATCTCTCTGGCTTATTTGCTATTGCTTGTTGCAAGGCTTGTCATTCCTGTGCAAACATATTTTGTGTGACAAACTGGTTACGTTTCTGTAGGGCACAGCTGACTTCTAGAAATGTTTGAAAAATTAAAATAAAAGCCACAACTGAGCGAACTAAGAGACTGAAATTCCCTGTCAGGACAGAAGAATAATTGTCTGCTCAAAGGCTAGAAGATACCAGGAGATCAAACTGAAGAAAGGAGGAACAAAAAGCTTGAGAAAGAAACAGTATAAGGATAGTTTTATTTGTTGCATATTAAAAATGGAGGAGGATCATCTATTTTGTGTTTGGATATCAGGGTTGTGAGGCGAGGAATGTGGGTGCTATTCCTGGCTGTGGCATAGCTCTATAGAATAAATCTGATCTTCAGAGCTGGATTTCTATGATGAAATCCCTTTTATCCTCCTGAATCTCAGGCAGTCATCCTGTGCTCTCAGAAAGATGGGCTTTATTTTTGCTGCTACACAAAAGACCCACTGCAGTGACAGCAGACCTGGAAATCTGTAACAATTCCCTAAATATTTTAGGGCTCTAAGAATCTCTCAGTGAGTTGCAGGCAAGGAATATTTTTCCTTTTTGTAGGTAACTCCATATTCCAAGTGCTTTTGCTTGGGAACTACATAAGAAGAATGTGCAGGTGCAGATCCTGTGTTCATGGTTCAAAAAAAAATATATTAAAGCAATTTTAGATCCTTCAGTATTTGAGGTCTACCACAAACGAGCATTAGAAGCTGGTCAGCAGAGCTTGTTTCTCCTGCTTTCTATAGCTTTCTATACACTTTTCTTTTAATCCTGTTCCCTGTTTTTCTTTGTAGCTTTGAAAGGACATAGAGAACAAATAGATTGATTTAATTTAATTTAATTAAAAAACATTCACTCACCTCTTTTCATCATAGAACTACTTCAGCTCACATCTTCTGCCTACAACACCCGGTTCAACTTCCTTTTCTTCCTCAAGTTCTCACTCTGCATCCTTCAGTTTTTGGCCTTGTAAATTATGGTCAGGCAGTTCTACTGCCTTTCGTGCTTTCATTTGAATGAAATGAAGCTCCTATCTTTTCCCTCCATCTTTTCCTGTTGTCTGAGCTGTTTGATGAAGAGTTAGGTCTTCCAGCACAGCCTCTCCTTTCTGAATGGCTCTGGCCTGTCTGTAATCCAGCCTAAACCTTTCCTGCGTTCCGTCTTTCTCTGATCAGCAATTCTTGTGTTCTCCCCCAGTCTGTCTGCTGGATCAGGGCAACATCTGGGGGTCTTAGAGATGCAACATCGCTTAAACATAGCTCCTTTATTTGCTGATTTTCATGTCTTTCAGAAGCACTTTTCTCACCCGTGCAGCTTGAAGAATTGAATTAAGTTGATCTAATACCTTTTGACTAAAATCAAAACAACTATGAAGTCTGTACAACTCTTACTGGTTGCACATGTAGTCCCACAGTCTGTAGATCTTCAGTGTGAAACAGGGAGTGCTGGTTTGACAAGTGTGCGCTTACTGTTTCCTCCTTGAGCAAGGCAGATCTGTCTTGTCTAATTGTTTGGGTATTGCCCAAATGTCAGCCAGTCAAGTTTGCAAATATTTGAAAATCTGTATTGGGTCATAACCTGTTTGCCTTAGCTGGAAAAAGATCTGTGCAGCATTGTATTCGCTCTTCACGTTCTAGATACGATGGCTGGAGTTTCAGATTTGCTGGCAGATGGGGAAGAATAAAAAGGTGGAGTGTTGAAAGTAGTCAAGGAAGTCGGTTGTCCATCATTCTTACCATCACCACCTGATGATAGATAGGCCTGAGTGCAAAATGCCAAATGAACATGATTTTTTCAAGTTGTCACAAACTGGACCTAAGAACCAAATCTTGCTCTTTCTATTTCCATGTTTCCAGATTGGTGCTTCGCTCTTTGCCAGTAACATCGGCAGTGGACATTTTGTGGGCATAGCAGGAACAGCAGCAGCTGGGGGAATTGCCACCGGAGGATATGAATGGAATGTAAGTGGCATGCAGTCGAGTGAATGTTTGTGAAATCAGGATTTATCTGCAGAAGTTAATCAAGATGACGTTGTCTAATAATTTTACGCTGTCAAGTTTGTACCTGGCAATACTTGTTTCTGTACAGACCTACAAATGCCAATGTTATCTACCACTCGTCTTCCTTGGTCCTTGTCCAGGTGACTGCGAGATGGTGGCCCTTTTTTCTTGAATGAAGCTTTTTAGAAAGTATTGGAACCAAGTAAATCAATGGATTCTCTTCTTTATACGTATCTTTTGATTACTTTCAATTATTTGTAAAGAGAACTCTCAGACTGTAGAATGTCTAGGAGAGTTAGTGTTGGAATCCACTGTATTTTTTACAGCGGTTTGCTTTGTAGAAGTTGTTGAAAAGGCCTCGATTCTTCACAGGCTCTAGGAAATTGGGGACATGCTTCACAATCACCTACATTACAAAAATATTTTCCCTTTTAGTTTCTCCTTTTTCTGACTGTGCGTGTGTTCCACCTGTGGTTGCCATATAGAGATATCCGGGCTGCCTTAAAACGAATGGCTTGGGGTGCTGGCAGCGGTGTTAACTGCAGCAGCACAAAGATTCACACAAGCTAGTTCAGTCCGTTTCCTCGAACTCTCAGACACTGTGGGTGTGGATGGCAATGGCCTTGTGAAGCTTGATTCGCCTTCATGGAAGGGATTATACCATAACACAAAGGACTTAATGAGCATTACATAGGCTTCTTTGCATTTAATTCTGCACAGCGTAAGAAACATACCACTATGAGGAACTTGTTTTTGTTCTCCTTAACAAGTAAATGCTTGCTGCAAATATTCAAGTACTTAAATGATATATAAGGAGAAGGCTGAAATGAATTATATGAGACGTGTGCAATTAATCTGTCATCTTTTCTCCATTTGCTTACATTAGGGCTGTAACAAAGCTGATTCCCCTTCTCTTTGCACAAAAACCAAGCAAAACAAAACAGAACAAACATTACTTTAAATTTCACGGCTTTCAAAGCTCTAGGACCCACATCCTTCTCCAAACATACTCATCTCTAACACTTCGTCTCCTGGGAGATTTTCCATGGACTAATATCAGCGTACAGTGTACAACAATTGTTGTTTAGGAAGAAGCAATGATGCATGGGTGTATTCAGGCAGCTAGCTGCATAGTTCATTAAATACTTATGCCAGATAGAGATTAATGTATTGCTCTTGACTGTACAATTTGATTCTCCTCTTGAAAAAAATGCTGTTTGACTATTATAGTGCTTGTGTATCACTATTATGCCATTGAAATTATTTCTGAGCTACGTTACTATGGTAGCTGAAGCTGAATCGGTCTTTCTTGTCCATCTTTTGTTTGTGATCTGAGGGCAAAACTCAGAAGATAATGTTATTTAAAAAAAAAAAAGAGCAAACAGCAAACCCCTCTTGAGTGGACAGACAAAATGCAGTGTGTAGCTCTGCGTTTTGTTGTAGAATTTTAATCAGCGTCTTGTTCTCTATTTGTCTGTCTAACTATGCACAGCTCTATGTTAGACAGCATTTGTTAGCCATTGAAGTCAGAAAACTGACACCAAAATACAGTAAGATCTGTAGTTCACAGAGTGCACATGGCATTTCAAAATACATTGTGAAATGGTAAGGTGGAAATATGAAATACTTTACAAAAGGCATGTGGTGCATCTTGTACAGTATGTGGGATTGCTGTAGTACTCTCTGCCTTGTAAAACACGTGGACATCTCACAGAAACTCAGTGCAGAAGGCACTTAATGAGATGTCAAAAGTGCTTCTCTGCCCAGTACCTGGGATTGCTGATATCACAAGATACCGTTGCAGCATACCTGATTCTGCCAGGGAAGGTACTCCAACTTTGTGTATGTGGGATGAAGCAACTAGCAACTAGGTCTCAGGTATTAGACTCAATTAAAGCTTCCTTAATATTTCCCAGAAATTGCAGTCTTATGGGCTGATAGCATTTTAACAGCCAGCGTCCCTGGGCCTGCTTACAGGAGGGCTGGGATAACCTGGTGCTGCTGGCAGAGTGGTGTTGTGATATTAGAGGGCCAACCTATGAACAGCAGTCAGCAATTTTTCTGCAAAATGTGTTATCATATGTGCTTCTTTTGGAAACCTGTCATGAAATTCGTAATCCATAATATGTGACAAATTTCTTGGCCAGGATTTCATTCCCAAATTTTCAAATGTAAGGGGAAGGATAGAGCAGCCCGCACCCCAGCCCCACAGTAGCAGGTTTATGTGGTCTCTAGCTGCTGTTGGGTTTGATAAATAGTCTTAGGGAGTGCTGTCTAGAGAGAGAAGGCTAATTCAGCTGATCTTGTCTTGACTGCAGGCTCTGATATTTGTGGTTATTCTAGGATGGCTGTTTGTACCCATCTACATCAAAGCTGGGGTAAGTCAAAACATTGTTAGGTTTTTCTGTGCTGTTTGTCTTAACCTTCCTCTCTCCTCTCGTTTGTGGATCAGGTCGTGAGTAGTGCAAAGCCACTATGAATGGCACAAGAGATCTGAGTGTGCTGGACCTTGTCCATGTTGTCTATGTGTATATGAATAATGGTGGTTCTCAAATTCTGAGACCTGAGCTAAGAAGTGTTTGGTACTCTCTCTTGGTCCTCTGATTCCTGGAGCTGCTGTTCCTTGCAACTGCATTTGCATCTGCTCTGCCTTTGCCTTCCACTCCTGAAGTATCTGAGTAGCAAAGAACTTCCTCTAGCTTGCTTTGTGTCTGTGCCCTGTTATCTGAGACCTTGTCTACCCTCCCCTCCCCACAGGTGGTGATAAGGCCAGAGTACCTGAAGAAGCGTTTTGGTGGGCAGCGGATTCAGGTCTACTTGTCAATCCTTTCACTGATCCTGTATATTTTCACAAAGATCTCAGTAAGTACAATTTCTTCGACAATTTTTCTATCCTACATTGATCTAAGGAAAAGAAACTACCACTTACATTGTTACTCACACAATTGGCTCTGTTGTTTCTGATTTGGAGTCCTTAATCAAACTAAGAGGGGTAAAAGTATGTGTTTTCTTTCTGCTATATAGGGAGATTATGTATTCAGATCTGTTTTGCAATCTGAGTTTTTTGGCTTCCTGGAACTTCTCTGGGAAGCCTTTCTTCTTGATGTTTGTTAGGCTTTTTCCTTCTCTCTCTCTCTTTCTCTCTCTCTCTCTTTTTTTTTTTTTTTTTGATTTTTAAGGTTTACTTCTAGAGCAGGCCAGAATGGAGAGAACCTTGTGTTGCCTTGCACTCTGTTGTTTAGGGATCTGTGGAACATATGGAAGAAAAGGTCACAGCCTGGCAGTTTGTACACTTTTTTATCTGCTTTAATCCTCTGAGGAATAATAGCTGCTGCTTGTTTAACCATTTAGTTTTAGAACCTTTTTGCCATTGGTTTGGGCACGCAACATCCCACTCCAACCCTCTGGTCATCCTGCTAAGGAGAATGAGCAACGCTTTTAGAAAAAGACTGCTATTGGAAAAGAGTGCAATACATGTAGCTGAGGGAAATGAGCAGAAGAGCAATGAAAAAAAAGAGAATGGTAGGAACTAGGAAACAAGGGAGTGGGAAAATTAGAAGGAAATGATAACGGCTGAGGTGAAAGGAGAGGAGAGATTCTTTTAATGGGTAAATGGTTGCTATAAAGTTTAAGTTGCTGTAAAGTTAATGTTTATTAAGCATTTGGTTGTGCTGCTGTGAAGTGCTGAAGGGAGCTGGTGTTTTCCATATGTCTTGAAACTACCAAGCCTCTGAAGAAGTCCACAGTTCAGGTATACCTCAATCTGTTGTTTTTCAGAAGTTGCCATGGCAGATTACTCTTTGCCCTCTGAATGGGAGCTGAGTGATAATAGTGCAATTTAAGCTAAAAGATTGGCCTTTTGCTCTCATTCTCACGTCTTCACGATAACTGATCCTTGCAGAGGTTATAAATTAAACAGGTTGGTGGTATTGTGGGGCTGGCCCAAAGCAGGATTTCTGTATGGTTCTAAAGGATCAGTTAAACTTGTTGTTGTGCTTAACTACCCTGATCAGAATTCCCAGGTATGTTGCACATGACGCAGAGTTCTGGCAGCTCTCGTAGCTGAGAAATAATTCCAATCAGATGACTCAGACCTATTCTGCAACACGTTTGCAATAAGCCCATTAAGGTGTTATGTAGGTTCTGAACTTTCCATCTTTTATTCCCAGCCTCTGTCATGCCTAAGGATCTAGTCATGGGATTTCACCCTGTTTTACCAGGGATGTCTTAATCCTAGGCAAGATATGTTCTCTGTTTAAGCTTCCCATGACGTCATGAGGCTGAAGCAGCTTCCCCTGCACTCGCAGGAGCAAAGCAATAGCCAAGAGATCCACATAGCAGCAGATTGCCTGCGCCCCACTCTACCATCCCAGCTTGCAACGAGCCCAGCTATTCCAGGTGTGTGTGGTGGCTGCAGAACTGGGGCTCTGTGCACGATTCCTCCAACCATTTCCCCATCTGCTCAAAACAACTCTGACAGTGTCAATCCCATGTACAAATGTGGCTGTGATTTCTATAGCATGCAAGCATATTTTCTGTGTTGTTGCCTTGTGTGACTCTATTCAATAGAGCAGGATTTGCCAAGGTCTGGTCTACTTGCCATGTTTATTTGCAGAAGGCAGAACAATCAGAGTCTTTGGAGGTTTTGGTTACTGTCAGAGGAAGTAACTGTAGGATTTTCTATACCATGCTATGCAACACTGGGCCCAGATTGTCTACAGATGAACGAGCTCTGGGGGCACAAAGGGAAGGGCTGCTCCATCCTGGGCTGTAGCTAGCTGCTTTGTGCTATGTAGAGGAAAACATGCCACACAGAGCTAGCAGAGGTCTCTCATCCCAGAGACACGTTAGAGACAGACCCGTGTGTTGTCAATCTGTGCCCTATCCAGCCTGGAAATTTGCATTTTACTTCCTTGACTGCTGCCTTTGCAAGCACTCCCTTGTCGTCATCTGGGCTGATGGAGATTTGGTGCAGAAGGGTGGCTTTCTGCCCTGCCCTTGACAGGCAGTCACACCCAACCATTTAGCTGGAAATGATACATGCTGCCATTTATCCTTCTAGAAGAAGAGTATCTTGTTTCCAGGGTAGATATTTCATATGCTATTTCATTGATTTGTTATTATATTATCCAATGCTCTTAGTTATATGATAGTCAGGGTACTTTCCAGTGAATCAGGACACGTAACTCCTGGCATGCTCTTTCTGATCACCACTGTGTGATGATCAGATTCCCTTTGCACATATCTGCACAAGGCTATTACTGTTTCAGTCTTTTCCTACACATTTTCTGTTTATTTTTCTTGTTTTCTTCCCTTGTTTTGCGGCTAATGGTAGAGCATGGGGGTACGTTAGCACTGCAGCTGGATCCACTGGTGATATGTGCAGGCTCCAGGTCAGTTACCTTCTGCCAAAGTTCCTGCATGATCTGTGCATGCCTTTGGAGAGAGAGCTTGTAATGTAAAGGAAAGATTTGCTATATTCAAAGATAAGATAAGGACTGAACAGTATCTATGAGAGGCTACTAATGGAGAAATAAGGAAATATTGGAAGAAAATAATCTAATTAGGAGGGAGGAGCTGTGAACCTGGAAAGTAATAATGATTCAAAGTTGCTGATACATTGCTCAGGAAACTAAATAATTAACCATATATTTCTTTGTTGGGGTCATTTTAAGACCACTAATTAATATTTAATGCTATGTAGGCTAAACGAAAGCCAAGAAAGATAAAAGAAAAACTTACTAGGACATAAGCTGATCAGTGGAGTGGAAAGGTGGAAAAAAAATATTCCCAAAGGGATAAGGGACAAAGGACACAGGCCGGCAGCCGCTGGGGGATATGATCTGAAAAGAGCTGGTTCCTAATTCCGGACTGCAACCAACAAGAAACGTGATGATCTCGAGCTGCTGCAGGGCAGGGTTTTGGTGGTGGAAGCCCTGCCGTGAGTCCTAGCCTGCTTCCTGCCTGTCTTCTGCACGTGGTGGCAGCAGGGCTGGAGGATCTCTGGCTGCACAGAGCTGTTCTGCCGCCCTCTGCAAAGTGAACCGCGGCGAGGTCATGCCCTGCCGTCTCAGTTTTGGTTACCTGCCATGAAATAACTTCAGGTCTCTAGAATGAAGAGGGTTTCTTCTTCCAGCATCTCCCAGCTAGCCAGACTGCATAACTGCTGATTGGTATGTCTGTGCTGCCTCACCTGAGCCTGGCTGTGGGCAGAAACCAGTCCGAGTGCCTTTTCTGTGATGGCAGCTTCTGGGATTCCTGTGGAACCCCCTGGCAGCCCCGCAGGCATTGTGTGTGCAGGCTTTGTCCCAGGGCACCGGTAAAGCTTACCTCCATCTCACAGAGCCTGCACGTGGGCAATTCCTGGCCCTTTGCTGAAGCAGTGGTTTGCAGCTCCTGAGCCTGCTGAGCCCTACTAGGACTGGTGCTGTAAGTGAGGTTATGGCTGCCTTCATCCTGCCCTTGTGTGGGAAGTGTGGGGTGCAGGAAGAAGGCGTGCGGGTGGGTTTGGATACGGACTCGTGAGCTGCGTGCTCAGGAGATACAAACCTCTAAGGAAGGGATGATTAATGGCACTGCTTTAGAAGTGCACTGTGGTAGGTTATTCTGATGGCAAACGTAGGTAAGTAACCTTCATGCAAATTACCTCTAAATCGGGCAATTATTAATGTGATTATAATCCTGGTAAAAAAGAGATTGTTATTCTGAAACTCGAACAATTCTTTTTTTACACCAGAACTAAAGGGCTCTTCCGTTAGCCAGCTGCATGTCAATTATTCTGACAGGAACTTAAAAACAGCAAACTATATAAAGTGTTTGCTTTTAATGCCCATTTGTCCTGAACTGGTGAGACTAGCTGCACCAAGTGCATGTCAGCAGTAAAGTGGGAGGTGTATTAACACCACAGGAAGAGAACCATGCCACATCTCGGAGGGGTCACGGAGCCCATCTCTGGACACAGCAGTGAGTTCTGAGCTGTTCTTTCATAAAGCGTCTCTCAGCATGGAAGCACGCAGCGCTGAGGAGGTGACTGTGCCTGGTTAACTGAGCCATTGCAAAATATTTGGAAGTTCTTTGAGAAATGTTCCAGTCCTTGCACTGAGAGGATCGCAGTTCTGAGAGGAGAGTGGCAGTTAACAGCCTCTCTTTTCCTTTTGCACTTTTTTTTTTGGTGCAGGACAGTAAGGGGTTGGGTGTTTCAGTATCCTGATCATGAAGATGCCATGTGTTGTCACCTCGAACCTTGCCTAATCTGTCACTTTTATCTTTTATAGGCAGACATATTCTCTGGAGCTGTATTTATACAGCTGGCAATAGGGCTGAATCTGTATTTGGCCATTGTCATCCTGCTTGCGGTTACTGCCCTTTACACCATCACAGGTGAGTTTGGAGAGCAGTCTGATAAATTAATGAAGCCAGATAAAAGAAAATGGGGGAGGTGGGTGAGATAGGAGAAATGAAAACATGAAAAGGTGTGTTCTACAGTGATCTTTGTTGGAAAGAGGGAGGTAGGGAAAAAAAAAAGGATTTTCATGGAGGCATTTGCACAGGGGCTAACCTATTTCTTTTTTCTTTGTCATTAGGTGGCCTTGCAGCTGTGATTTACACAGATACGCTGCAAACGTTTATCATGGTTGTGGGATCTTTTATTCTCATGGGGTTTGGTAAGTAAATCAGACGAATTAAACTGGAATGTTCAAGTCCCACAGTGCCTATGGGAAGGGATCCTGTAGTGTGGAACACATTCTCTTAACTAGCAAATGTCAGTCCATACACCTTTTTATCAGGTAATAATGTAGGCATGTTCCCAAGCCATTTGGCCATTGAAACCTCTCCGTTCCAAAGTACAGGTGAATGCACAAGACACTGTGTAACATCCTGTAATAGAACAGGGCTTGTGGTGCTTAATGAGGTGAAAGTGGAGCTGTCTGTAGATGCTGATGAAATTCAGAGAGTAACTTTTCTAGAATATTATAATTTCATAGATATTCAGATGCTAATGCTTGAAACTTCTGTTTCAAAGTGAAGAACTGTTGGTCACATGGCACATTTTTTTCTGTGTTTCTAGCTGCTAGCTTGTGTTAAAACAGCCCTGAGATGCTAACATTTCAAGTAAGCCTTGTAGTTGATCTGGGGATGCCCTTATATTGCCAGCTGCAGAAGAGATGTGAATGGCATGTTTATGAACGGGGCAGCGTGCGTGTCCAGAAGACCATGTGCATTTTAAAACAGAAAACACTGTGAAACAGAACTAATAGAAAGGGACCATAAGCAAGAAAGATGGAGTAATAAGATCCCATCAGTTTTCCATATTTTTTCCTTTTATTTCTAGCTACTCAGCTTTTCTAGTTTTCCTCTGATAAGTCTTTCACTGAAATTAGATTATTCCACTACTGTTACAACAGAAATCATGGGCAAGACCCTGCTTTTGGTTCTCCCTGGGTTAATCGAGTGTGGAAATAATCTTAGTTTTACTTATTGGAAGGCATGCGAACGAGATGTTGAGACTATGGAGACTAAATCAATCTTTGAGAGCTGCACAGAAACCCAAAAATAAAGGTCACTTTGATAATACTTTTATTGTGTGAATATTTACATACCACTGAATACTGTTTTCTGAAAATGCTGATGTGTGCTGGCTAGGGTTTCTGTGCATCCTTATTACAGTATTTTTCTCCTTCCGTTCTCTAGCTCTATGTGAGATATCAGTATTATATACTTTATCACTACTTTTACTTTCTATTTTTCAGCATTTAAAGAGGTAGGAGGGTATGAAGCTTTCATGGAGAAGTACATGGCAGCAGTTCCATCCAATATCACCTATGGAAATACTACAGTTGATTCAAAATGCTATCTGCCTCGGGAGGATGCCTTTCACATCTTCAGAGACGCTGTCGATGGAGATCTGCCATGGCCAGGCGTTGTCTTTGGTTTGAGCATCATTGCTTTGTGGTACTGGTGCACAGATCAGGTAACGTGGAAGCCATATGGCTTGGAAACACAGAACACAAAACTCTACAGTCTAGTGTGATCTAAGGGCATTGTTTGTTTCTTCTCTTTCGCACTGTATGTAATCCAAGGCTAGGTCACAGAAATAACAGCTATTTCAAGACTAGTCAGTGACTTTTCAGCTTCTGGTTTCTAAACTCCTGTACTAAGTGGCTCCATTTTTGGGCCACTGGACCAATATATGAAAAATACAAGATATGGAACTGGTGTCCTTTCAATTCTTCTACAGACTGCCCAGCAGTTACGGAGTGTAATTCCTTTCTCTCTCTCCTTTTTTTTTTTTTCTTCTCTGTGTGACTTTGCATAAGGACAAGGAGAGAGGTTGTACTGTGGACACTTACTTAGGAAACCTTGTGTCAAATGGTCCTAGTTGGAACCCTAATCCTAGCTTGTTTCTTATTTTTGTGGCTTCTATCTTTGCATGCTCAGTCTTGGGAGGATAATCTTTATACATCAAGTCTTTCAGTCTGGAGACTCTCCCTCTCTCCTTCTTCCTTCTGCCTAAGAGCTATGATCCAGTTTCCCAGGGAGATCACACTGACATGAAAATAAAAAAGTGTGCTCCTGCAACTGTGACAGGCAGATGTGTCCAATAGGTAGAGAGTGATCTCTCTGCCTTTTGAATTGTGAGAAAGATAATCTTTCACCATTTATAAAACAAATTTTTAAAAAGTGTAATTATATTTTATTCCTTTTTGGCTTTTTGACTTGCTTCAGGAACATCTTTTGAGAAAGAATGTTAGCTCTGGAACATATACTGAATAAACTGCATTTTCCTTTACTGATTTTAAATGCATTTTCATGTAGGTTCTATGTTTTCTCAGTGAGGGGAATCATATAGAGATAGGCTTTTTCACCATCACACAGGTTAAGAAGTACCTTGTGTCTGGAGTTTGGCTTGGTGTGCTCATGGAAATGGCACTGATCGAGTCATGCAGGCTTGCCATGTCTCACTGACAGGTTATTGTCCAAAGATGTCTCTCTGGCAAGAACATGTCCCACGTGAAGGCTGGATGTGTCATGTGTGGGTACCTGAAGCTCTTGCCCATGTTTATCATTGTGATGCCTGGAATGATCAGCCGAATTTTGTATACAGGTATGCAGGTGCTTACAGGAGTGTACATTTCCTCTTGCTGCCAATCTCTCAGTTTCTTATTCTCGGTCCTAAATACCTGATAGATTGTCATCTTGTCATACGCATCGTTCAGGCACATACTTGCACAAATACTAACTACACTGAAAGAATCCACAGGCTTTTGTCATTTCCCTGACTAAAGGCTTCTGCTTTTATTGTCTGTTTTAGGGCAGAGGGATTCCATAGTATCCCTTCCCACTTGTCTGTTTGCTCTAGCCCCGTTCTGGCTGAATGAGTGGAAAATGCTGTCCAGAACAGATATTCTGCTGACAATAGGAGGAAGAGGGTCACAGTCACAGACAGCGATGTTTTGTGCCATGGACAGTCCTGACTGCAGTGTGGGGGAGTGCCCATCTCCTTCCTGTAACTCTCAGTTTTTTATCAGCAGGCAGAGAAGAGATGTTCAGGTTGGAGGGAACGGTCTTCGTGTTTCTCTGCTTGTTTTTTGACTTGCTCTCCTTGTGTTATTGAGTCCCGGTGTGACAAATTAATTCCTATGTTTTTTGACCTGCAACACTTCTTAGTATTTTCTTAGAGAGGAAAGGGATGATAGAGGCTTAGAATCATCTTCCATCCTGCTGGCAGACCAAGGATGGTATAGAACATGTCAATCCAGCGGTTCAGCACAGATACATTTTAGAAGCTCTACTAATTTGAGAGGAATCTGTTGTTAATACGACCTTGTCTAACCCTTTCTCATTATCCTCTTCTCAGATGTGGTGGCTTGTGTTGTGCCTGAAGTCTGCCAGGAGGCCTGTGGCACCTCTGTTGGCTGTACAAATATTGCTTATCCAAAAATGGTAGTAGAACTTATGCCGAATGGTAAGACACTGTCTCTAGTTTTGTTTATTTGTTTCAGGAAAGGTGAGGCTGCCAGACTTTAAAAACAAGTGTCAGCAAGAGCCCAAGTACCACATTTAGCTAAAAAAAATCTTGCTAAAAATATTCATTGTTAGTCAAAGGGACAGTCTTCCTTAGCTGTGGCTGTAGGTGCAGAATAGTTGCACGCCGACAGTGTCAGCTCTCAGTTGGCAGATGCTGAGGGATGAAATTGTAATTGTGCTCCCTCGCTGTGAAGGTCACAAGTAACTTACTTTGCCAGTGTTGTGTACAAGGCTGTCACTGCCAGGATGTCTGAGTTGGAGGCATACACCTGCAGTCCTTCTGCTAAATGCAGAGGTGGGAGAAGATACTGTCCTGTGTGCACATTGTCCCATCCAATGCCTGTTCAGTGAGAGAACAAGGTGCCAGTCTTTAGAGGACTAAGTATAGATACAAGGAAGGAAAATTTCTGCAGAAAGCCAGCGCTGATTCATAAGGCTAGAAAAAACAGATTATGGTATTATGCAAACCATGGTACTTCCCTGATCTCCTAATGCTTCCCCATTGTATCGTAATAACTATTGTACACAGTCCCATTAAAATACTGCAGCACTTCTCCATACTATGTTGATTAGATCATGCTGTTTGGAACAGTGATTTACCCTGATTTTTTAGTCAGTAAAAGAAACTTACGGCAGCCAATTTACAAATGCACACGGGCAAGTAAGCACTGGATTGCAACCAAGAGAAATGCTTTTATAACTGTTGGTGGACGTCTGCTTTTTTTGTTCCAGCATCTAATCAGAAAGCCTTCACAAAAGAAGTATCTGTGTTCTAAAAGCTCAAGCCATTGCCCCGTAATGCTGTAAATAGCTTTTCCAAAGCTCAGCAGCCATGGCTCTGCTTGCATTGCAGGAGAGTGGCAGCCATCAGCACACAAACACGCAGACGTGTTCACGGCTGGCTGACTGGAAAGGTCAGACAGTTCTGTGGGTGGTGCCACGTGCCGACATGCTTCGCTGAATGCCCAGCCCAGTTAATGTACACAATATCTTTATTTTTCAGGTCTGCGGGGTCTGATGTTGTCAGTCATGTTGGCATCCCTTATGAGCTCCTTGACTTCCATCTTTAACAGTGCCAGTACACTGTTCACTATGGACATTTACACCAAAATTCGAAAAAAGGCGTCAGAGAAAGAGCTGATGTTAGCTGGGAGGTAAGGTAGAAATGTAGCATACGTGAGACGTGTTACAGACCGCAGCCCCCAAAAAAGTGCCTGAGTGCAAACCCGCGCCTGCGGTGCTCAGGCAGTGCAGCAGTGGCCTCCTGTGGCCAGACAGGCTGTCCATGTGTGCCTTCCTTTTTGGATGACCTTATTTCCCCTTTAATTGACAGTGGCTTAACTAATTCCCAACACTTACTTCCTACCCCTATTCAAAGGGAACTATTTTAAAGTATCTTTGTAGGCTTCGTGCCGCACCACGCTCATTGTCAGCGAACTAGTTCTTCTGGCTGATTTGCTGTTGATCCACCTCTAGACACAGCGAAGGAAAAAAGTGATTTTCTGTGTTTTAATTGTGTGTTTAGCTGTATGATGACTGACATCTGACAGATAAAATATCCAGCTTGGGTTTATTTTGTCTGTTCAATGGTAGTTGGCCTTTTTCATTGATTTTGCTGATTGAAATACAAAATGGACATTTAAATTATTGATTAATTGCTGTTTTTTCAGTACCTGATAGATGCTTCTGGGCAGGTGGCTAATTGAATATCTGGCTACGTTTACAGGGCATTTATGGTGTTTCTAATTGGCGTCAGCATTGCCTGGGTTCCTGTGGTGCAGTCAGCTCAGAGCGGGCAGCTCTTTGATTACATGCAGTCCGTCACCAGCTACCTGGGACCTCCCATCGCTGCTGTCTTCCTGCTTGGCATCTTCTGCAAGCGGGTGAACGAGCAGGCAAGTACAAATGAGGAAATAAATATGCTATATGTTGATTAGTAGTCTTTTTATTTTTTACCAAGCTTATAGCCTTTCACCTTAGTCTTGAATGCTATATACTTTTGTCAGCAAACTTTTCAACAAATCTGCTGTTGTTTCATCCAACATTTCCTGTTGCTTTTTGTATCCAGTCTAGGATTTTTATTTTTTAGAGCAGCGAACTGAGAAATGTCATACTTCAGCCATATTTAAGCAACTCAGACGGCGTGAGGTCTGGGATGGGTTTTGGTGGGACCGTGGGCAGGTCATATTTACTGGGGTCTCAGACATTCTGAAGACTCAGTACTCAGGAATAAAGTTTCCTATCCCAATATAGCTAAATCTCACAAATGGATTGAATCTTTCTGCCCTTCATAGAAATCTGTCATTGATTGTAGCTGGAATTCTGCCTGAGTAAGAATTTAATATAATCCCCATGTGTTTGTGTACGCTGCACTTGTCAAATCTGGATAAATAGGAGAGACAAACATCAAAGCTTTTGAGAACTGGAGCCTTGCATAAGATAAACTCCAATATTGTAATTGTTTATATGATTTATCAGGATTTCTTGTTCAGGAACATTCTTCTTTTAGCTAGAAATGGAATTGAAGTATCTTATCCTACACCAAAACCTTTTTGACTGACTTTGACTACTGAAAAAATAAAACTTTGCTGTTCTTAACCCCAATATTAAAAGGAGAATATTTTTAAATTGGGATTTCTAAGTTTGTGTTACTGTCATTAGTTATTTGACTTCACAAACTCGTGGAATGATTGGAATTGCTGAAGTCAACGTAAGATACAAACACGGATGTTTTTCCTCCAGCAGCTGTGCAGAGGTCAGAGCTTGCTCGTTGTGGTAACTTTGGTCCCTTTGTCTGCAGGGTGCCTTCTGGGGCCTGGTGGTCGGGCTGCTAGCTGGGCTTGCGAGGATGATAACAGAGTTTGCCTATGGAACTGGCAGCTGTGTGGTCCCTTCCAACTGCCCCTTCATCATCTGTGGGATTCATTACCTTTACTTTGCAATTATTCTCTTTGGGATTTCTGCCATTGCTATCCTGGGAGTCTCCTTCATGACTAAGCCCATTCCTGATGTACATGTGAGTATTACTGCATTTTTGCTCCTAGAGAAATGAAATTTAGTGAAACCACTACTTCTGAACAGTTATTTGGTATATTGCCACATTTCAGCTATCTATATCATATAGTCCTTGTAAGAAAGCAAAGGAAATCATCTTAATTTATCTGTCACAGACCTTCAGTGACTCCTAATAACCTAAGATGTTGACTTAACAGACACGTTGGATGCTACGATCCTGCAAGTTGTTTATGTGCTGGCCAGACTGGTTTGTCTCTGTGTCTTGAGGCTTTAGCTGTTTGAACTCTTTCTTTTTCACGGCAGCTTCACCGCTTGTGCTGGTCTCTGCGGAACAGCAAAGAGGAACGTATTGATCTTGATGCAGATGAGGAGAAGGAGAAACCTGATGAAACAGATGTGGAGTCAGGTAACTGTTGAATAACTTCTGTTGCAATATCTGTAGATGCTATCAAGATATTTGAGAATCCCTATTCCATTCCCGAAAGAACAATAGCGTGCACGGTATTCAAAGAACAGCATTGCCCTGCCCTGCCCTGCCCCAACAACAACCAAACCTCAACCCCACAGTTTTAGTGGCCTGATAAGGTGCCTTCTACCAATGTATGAATCCTAGTGTAGATCAGAAGTAAAGAGAGAAATTCTTGTTCTCTAGGTAGCTGGCAGTTCTAGGAGTAAAACAAGGCAGGTGCTTTAGGTTAGTGGCGGTGTGCGTTGGCAGAGCGACGTGTAACTGACACTTGGATTGAAACAAGGAGAATTCACCTGGAAATAGTGGGTAGCAGCCAGGATTGAAGGAGCAAGAACATGGTGCAGGACAAAATGAAAGCGAATTGCCAGACATCCGTCCGGGCAAAACCACCTCCTTCCTTTGCTGGGCTTCTGATTCTGCTGCCAAATTCCTTTTCATAAGCATCCTAAAATTCATTTATTTGGCTTTAAATTAAAAGTGTAGAAGGTAGTGAAAAAATGGAGATGACGGGTTGAGCTTTGCAGCGTGGTCTGCTTCTCAAATACCAGATCAAGTCGCTGTGCTGTGAAAGGCCCTCTTGCAGCTTTTAGAAAATCATATTTTTTTCCAGGTGAGCTGTGAAAACACAAAATTAACTTGATTCTTGTACTGCCTTGTATTAAAATGTTTCCATGCAGCTAAGACCATAAATCAGAGCTGCTACATTAAATATAGGAAGGTCCTCAGTCACGGAGAACTTCTGATGCACGCAGCGGTCCGTGCCTACATTTCATGACCCGTACATTATTCCTTCCAGTTGCAGAGGAAAGTGAAGACCCAGGATGCTTGAAGAAAGCTTGGAACTGGTTCTGTGGTTTAGACCAACCAAAAGGACCCAAACTGAGCAAGGAGGAAGAGGAAGCAATGAAGCAGAAACTGACTGACACAACAGAAGTGCCCCTTTGGAGGAATGTTGTGAATATCAATGGCATCATCCTACTGACTGTGGCTGTATTTTGCCATGCCTATTTTGCATGAGGCTCTGATTACAGTTCTGAAATTGTACTGTATTGTCAAGCAAAAACAATGAGTTGTAAATTTACACAGTTAGATACATGTCGTATTTTCATGGTCTAAGTTTGTAAAAATCAAGGTGATTTACTCACTGATTTTGTGATCGTAATTTCAACAATCTAGACATCAAGACTACTGGGATTTTCAAGAAAGACAATTTCCATTTAGAGATTGGATCAGTCCAGGATTAATAGAGGTTCAGAATTTCCATCCAATATTCTCTCTTCTCATGACACATTTCATATTTTAGGTGCAGAACAAGGCTGCGTGAACCATTGGCTCATTTCCTGAGCCATTTATCAGGGTTTGTGAATTATCTTCTGGGACTGACGATACTACTTTAATTTTCTCTTCTGATCATTCATTTTTTTCCCTTTGCCTGTGATAATTTGGGTACTAAAATCAAAAAAAATAACCAACAAACAACTGAGGGGCTGTATTATGGATCCAAGCTAAAAAATCACCTTTGTTCTCTCCAAGCACAACAGTAAAGGACTTTTGTATATATGGATGCATTTGATACTGTATCTAACTTTCCATTATCGCTTTTCTCCCCTCACTCTCCCTTTCTGTGATATTTTTCATCGTCTTGTGTTTCTCAGTGGAACACAGACCGTCTGAACTGATTGTCTTTTGAAACTGGTCAAAGCGTGGTTCGATGATCCTAATAAGAATTCTGCTTACGGGAGTTCCTCTGTCTGAGGTTAACTTCAAAAGGTCCCCTCTTGTACATTTTAATATGTATCTATACTTGAATGTGAAGCTTTTTTGTACAAAATACATATAATATATATACATACATTATATATATGCACATATATATGATATATTGGAATATATGTATGTGTGTGGATATATATATTTATTTATTTATTACTGATTGATTTCCATCTTGGTATGCCAAAGTCAATCTCCACCCACAGTTATTTAGGACCTCTTTATCCTGGAGATGGTGTTAAGGTATTGCCTCCTTCTGTGAGCTGTGCTGCAAAACAATCCAGGAACATCGTTAAAAGACCAAAGCATCAGAATGCTGGTTTTGCATTTTTCTTTCCGTAACGTTTGATGGCTTTGTACCACTTCTCTGAAAAACTATAAAGCTTTCTTCTGAAGACTTCATTGAGAAATAGAACTCATGCTGTCTGAAATTTCAGTGGGGCAGCGTGAGTCCATGAAGAGCAGCCACAGCCGTGGGGTATCAGCTAAGTCAGTCTGCCAGTCTCCACTTGCTAAGCTGGGAGCAGCCAGGGATGCAGGAGAAGACAGATGTAACTCTGAGTTAAAAAGCAGTAAATGTTAGAATCGATGAGTAATTCAGCCTCTTGGGGAATCAAATGCAAAAAGAAGACATCAGTTGCTGTGATCAAGCTGCAGCACGACTCCTTGTTGCTGTTGCACACGTATCATGGCACGCTGCGGTCTCAGAGCATTTCAGTGCAATGTCTTCCTGCAGTATTCTGCAGCGGGATCCACCCTGGGACAGGTGCATCTGAACAGGAAGCCAGTAGCATCTCTCTGCACACACTGCTCCACATTGCTGCCAACTCCTGCAGCTTTAATCCCTCTCGCTTTATCAGCTTCTGGCAGTATCTTTTCCTTCTTTGGATCTAAACCAAAATGCTCTGCTGCCCTTCACTATAAACCCTGCGGTCTGCAGAGAGGGTTTGCATAGGCCAGATTCAATCAGTACTACATGAATATCAGTGCAACCCTTTTTCTTACAGTTAATGCAGTGACAGAGTATTTTAAAGACCGTGGATTTAATTGTATTTAATGGACGTTGAAGTCTTGTATGTATTAAAGTATTTGTATGTTTTGAAGCATTTGGTGTCTACAAAATGATGGGACTTCTAAATAATGAAATGGAAAACAGAGAAACTTAATTTGGTGTCTAGCTTGTGGCTCTGCAGAAGAATAGTGATGGACAGCAAAGAAATAAGAAAGCCTCAAGGAAAGGAATGCTTTGTTACAAAAAGAAAATACAGCGACATTCCCCAGCCATTGGGATGAAGACAACACAAGTGATGTCCTGCTCTGAGCAGCCCTTGGGTGACCTCCTCGTTCACCAGTCACTGTCACTTCATTTTCTTTCTCAGGGTTAAAGAATTTTGAAAAATTAACTCTGAGTTTCACAGAGACATTCACTGTACATCCCCAGCAACCTGTGTTTGTTCAGATCTGAAAACAGCGTGTTGCAGAGAGCAGGGTTCAAATACTTCCATGAGCTCTTACTCCCAGTGCTCTAACTTTGTACAATTCCACATTGCCAAGCCATTGTACTGTGGGCAGCTGATGAGACCATTTGCCTTTGGATTAATAAATGTCACCTAGGTTTGCTAGGTGTTGCATTCAAGGGCAACTTTGTGACTTTAGGAAGAAAGTGACTTTTCTTCATTTTTCCGTAGAACTCTGCCCATGTTATGGTTGTTGCTGTGGGGCACTCTCAGAGAAACCCAAAGGGCATCTTGCACTGTCCTGGGCATTCTCGTGCTTTAGAAATGCGAATACTGAGTGTGTTCTTGTTTCCCGTGTTTGACTGTAAATTCAGAAATTATTTCAGCAAGTGCAGAGCCTCATGATGTGTTTGGCTGACAGCAAAGTGTGTGTGCACGGCGCGCAGCACAGCACAGCTCTGGTCGGGCGATCCTGGAACAGCCCAGCTGACCCCGTCCGCTGAGAGGCAGGGTTACGGCTTACCTCAGTGAGTTTAGTTAGATATACAGAATTATTTTAAATGAACTGTACAAAATAAATTACGATACAATTAACAATTCACCTAGTAGTGCTGTAAGCCAATGTCAGTAGTTATACAGAGATCACACACAAAGCTGTCCCGCTATTTCATTGAAGAACTACGTCATTTTCAGGCCAAATCCTGGAAAGGGCAACCACTCTTCATTTATATTTTCATTTTTCTGTATCATTCAACAAATGTATCCAAGTACCTCACAGATGTTAATGACTTTGGTTATGAGAACACTCTTCTTAGAGTTTGGTTTTATTCCAGTTTTGTTATGGCAAAAGCTCATGCACTGGCGCAGAACAGTTGCAGGGAAGGGAAGGTCCGTGGCTTGGCTTGGGATAGAGGTGCAGTAATCGTGGCTTGGTTTTAACCGAGATGTCCATTGAGCACAAGGCTGAGCTCTCCTGGCACAGGCAGCTCTCGTGAACCAAACTGAACCAAATAACAGCAGCAGCTGCCACTGCTGCCTGGCTCACCCCCTGCTCACCTCACTTCTTCCCCTGGTAAGATTGGGAACATTTGTATGAAGTAAAACACAAAAACAAGGAGCAAAGAGAAACGTGCATCGCTAGCGGTGGCTGACAGTCAGAGGAACGCTACGGGGCCGTGCTCGTTGCCTTTGAAGCTCCTGAGTTCTTTCTTTGAAGTGCTGTGGGCCAGGCAGTCGTGCTGCAGAGGGGCAGCTGGAAGCCGTGGGCTCGCAGGTAAGCTGTTCCGAGGGAGAGCAGCTCCTCCATGTATTTTTTTGTCAGAAACATTTGGGAGTGAACC